>JAOTOL010001565.1:690000-1022500 GCA_034440575.1 Imbricaverruca yamaguchii
ACTTACCCTCTCCCGACCCTCATTCTTGTACTGCAAGAGGGAGGAAATTCTGCTGCTCTGCCAGGCTTCATTGGTTATGTTAATTGGACCCATCCTTACCGCCGTTCCCAGGAGCGATTTCTGACCTGCTGATGTCGGAGTAGTTCTTGCGATCGCAGGAAAGTCGTTTCTCGTTCTAGTCGATCGAATATAGTGCAATAGCAGCAATGTTACATGGCATTTTTTGCCGTCGCAGATTTTTCGTGTTGCAGTAGTGTCACGTTACCGTATTTGCATTCGCAGTCATATCGCAGGCAAGTCGGTAGCACTACTATATTCGCACTCCTGTCGTGAAACTTGCCAGCGCTGGCTGCGCCACCCGCCTCCCCTGTAGAGCTCCCTCCCGACGGCTCGGTAGCTGGTGTCTCCCTTCACTGCTCGTCCGCTTGGCACCGACGACGCGTTTCCGCCACCCCCTATTTCCGATCCCGGCGGACTCGGCGGCTGCCGCGGTCTCGCCCTCCTGCCTCTGCCGAAGAAGGCGACGTCGACGTCGACGGGCCATGCGGCCGGGTGTCCGTGTTGGGTTTCGGTCGCTGACGACGCTCGTTACGGGCTGCAGGGAGGCACAGTCGCTGCCACGCCACTTCTGCCGCGCCGCCGCCGCCGCGGGCGGCTCGGCTCATTTGCATATTCTGGCGGTATAAACTTTATTTCTGGTCATTAATTCGGAGCGTCGGCCGGCGAGCGGCGTGTTGCGGCTCGCGGCCGCCTCGTCGGCCGGAGGTGGCCGGAGAAAGGGTGCGGAGCTGCTGCTGCCGCTGCTGCTGCCGCTTCCGACCGTGGACCGGTTACCCCGGCCACCGACTGTCGAGGTGCCCTATTCAGCGCGGAGAAAACACCAGCAAAGTGACACCGGCTGGACCCTCTGCGTAGTAGGTGGTCTCGAGGACAGCACCTCCAGTGGTGGTCGACGACGATGATGTGATCGGCCGAAGCGTGTGTGCCGTGTCTGATGATGTCACGGGAACGGCACGGGTCGGCCATCGCCGGAGGGTCGTCGGCAGCTGGCCTCTGGTGCCGAGGGACTCGCTGCTGACATGTCAGCTCAGGCGGGGCAGCCCGGCCTCCGCCCACGCCGCCGCGGGTCGCTGCTGACAGTGGTGCCGGGTGGGTTCCAGGGCGTTCGGCGGCCCGTCGGGGACCGGTCCGGTGCGGACGCGTGCTGGCGACGCCGCCGGGGTTGCTGACCGGCGGCCGGACGCCGCTCTGGCAGAGGTGCCGGCTGCAGGTCGGCGTACACGGTCGCGGCTGGCCTTGGGGCGGCCGGCTCGGTGCCCGGCGGCGACTGCCACCGCACTGCGGCGCCGCCGAGGGGTCACGGTCGCGAGTGCGGTGACTCGGCGAGCTCCGAGGCGGGACTGAAGTCTGGAACTTGTGACAGACTAGGGATGAGGGTCGCGATCGCGGTGACTGGGGCCTTCGTGGCAGGACTGAAGGATGGGGTCCGGTTCGCACTGAATCTTTGGCCCCTGTGGGAGGACGGAAGTCTGAGACTTGCTTGACAGGGCAGAGGATTTATTATCGGGGCTGCGGTAGCCTTGTCACCTCTGCGGCTGGCGCACCTTGTTCTCGGCTGAGGGTCAGTGCGCCGGTGGACTTGTGGTCTCCGGCGACTGTCAGGTACCTGGTTCTCGCACTTCCTGACGCTTTTGGCCAACCGTGAATTTGTCATCCGTGACTGGTAGCTGGTCAAAAGCGGTGGCTGTGAGGAACTCACAGCTTTCTCGACGCCATGGGGATCGTGAGGTCAATATTTGGAATGGGCGACAAACTGATGACCTGACATGTCACTTTCGATACTAGTCTAATTGGTGCATAGTGTGGAGGAATAGAAGACATATAGAGGACATATCTGGGGTATGGTCTAGGAAGGTACTTTCCACACATCGCATTGTATGCTGATGATGTTAAACCATACAATTCGAATCGGATGCACGACAGTAATTAGAAGGATGTTACAGAATCGTCTTCTCCTTGTATAGCCTGGTAATTCAGTGGTAAAGCGTGGGCCTCTAACGAAATCGTTTATCTAATGCAGTTCTAAGCACATCTTCGAATTTATGCTGTTCGATTCAGCATGCGCGTCTCTGACCCTTGCATCATCCAACAATGAACTACCAAAATGCCTGTCGTTGTCGTTTGGCGCTAAATCACCTTGCAGTCGGCGCACCCTTAAGCCCAAATAGTAGATTAATGTACAGTTTTTTGTGTGCAAATACTGGTTTCCTTCGATTCCTCTGTCAATTTATTTAGCTTCTCATTGCACACGAGCCTCTCCATCGGAACAAAAGTGTCCACAGGGTAGAGCTGTCTGACACGTAACTCATTATTCTGAGTGGTGGTTCCACTGCTCTTAATGCGATTATTTCTGCACATGTGACTGGGTCTCGTTTTGCTATTTCCTCGTCACGTTTTCCAAAATGGTTGTCCCACAGATTGTGCAACACACATTATTCTGGTTGTCCGCAGGGAGTCGCAGTAGTTCAGTCGGTGGGGCTTTCGAGTCTTAATCATAAGATCTTGGCTTCGAATCTCGCAACCGACGGGCTTGCCAAGTCCACCCGCGACCAATGCTTATGAGAGGTCGGCGATGGTGTATGACGTAGTAGTCGAATGCGTCGTGAAATAACCTGAGGTTCTCATTTGTGTGTCTGTCGACATTGGTGTACATTGACCCGCTGACCTGTCATCTGGCAACACTGAGAGGCACATTCAGCTGACAGTGGTGCCCCCTTTCGCAGGCATCACGCGTCTGCCTATCATCGAGGGGGAAATCAGCCACATCGAGATCCCGCGCACATCCACCAACCTGGGCATGACTATCGTCGGTGGCGCCGATACGCCGCTGGTGAGTGTTACATGCCTGCCTGTGTGTCTTCTCAACCTTGGCTAGCATGCTCCTTGTCATCGTCTTACTGCTGACCTGGCTCGTCTTTCTGTTTTCCAACTATGCGGCTTTTTTGTTATATGTATTTCATCTCTGAGATGATGGCTGTTTTTCTCCAATGCAATAAAGCCCGCCTGTTACCCTGAGCTTTGATACACGTCTGAATTGGATGCATCTGGATGACATTGTGGGAGTGACATTCCTCACCTCCCTCGTAGCTTTGGGCACGCTGCATCCACTCTTCCTCCTCAGACATACCCTACCCTAGTCATCTTTCTTGTCATACTATTTTCATACTATTTCCGACTTCCTTGTCATTCCACAGTTTCGAGGTGGCGAGACGCTTACGCTTGTTGGCCGACGACGCTTTAATCCAAGTATCTTCATTCATGGGAAGAGTAGTTTAGGAGTAAGACTCACAATCGAAATATTGCGGGTTCGAGTCTCGCCTGTCCGTAATCTTCGCCGGCGGCCAATCGGCGTGAGATATTGGAAACGCTACTTGACTCAACGGGCGATGTGTCGTAAAACCAATAACCAACCAAGCACCTCTATTCCCGACGCATTTTGGCTTTTTCCAGTTGTATCTGCGCCATGCTGATTATTATGCTTTTAATTTCTGGCAGCGCTACAATGCTCTCACGTCTATCACTTGTGGATTGGAAAGGACCCGCAACTGCCAGCGTACCCCCTCCCCTTCTATGCTGATAAGCATTGTCATTGCAGGGTGCAGCATGCTGTCGATTTTCCGTGATATTGCTGAGCATGTAACATAAATGGAGAGAGACCAAGTTAATTGCAATAATCGAACTATTGTAAATATTTTGATTCGACGAGTGCAGCAGGGTGTTACTGTGTTTTTCTTGTATTTCTTTAATCGATGTTACCGCACGGCGAAATAATGCGACAATCTAGAGCGGCTGGTCTGGCACATCACGGATAAGTTGAAAGTGGGAGACTGACGAGTTCGTAAAGCCGACTGTTTCACGTGATGCGGACCGTTTTGTCTGTGGCTTGCATTAGCGAGCCCCTCGGTGGCGTTTGTATTTGATAATTGAAGACTAAACTTTCCGATCTTGGAACGGTTTTGTGGATGGTGAGGCTGGTGTTATTTTAAAACAAATTGATATCCATGCAACGTCGCATCACTGGTGTAATGCGGCGAGGGAAATGTCCCAACCCCCACCCCCGACCCCTGTGGACTACTGTACCCTGTGCGACGCTCGAAAAGTGTGTTGCGGTTCTCGCAACTACCCGTTAAAATAAAATGGAAGGCATAGTAGGAATGTAAGGATAGAGTCCATGAGCCGACTATCGAAACTTAGACGAGATTTTGTCATCTTTCTGATCGCGTGTTTCTGCTTGCGAGTAGAAATGCTGTGATCCAGGATCCATTCTCGACGCCCAAATTTGGTTGGAGTTGTCGAACCGATGTTGCTGCAGTTGATGATGTAATCGGTTAGGTACGGTATGTACAGAAAGGTAGAGTGGTGATCTTGGATTACCTAGCTTTATGGCCTGCATGAAGGGCTGTAAGCTATTTAAGACTAAGTTATTTATCGGGATTTCTCAAACCGATGACTATTTAAGTGATATATATTATGTATCATGTATTAGCATATGTCGTAGTTGCTTTTTGTAAAGAATATTGCAATTAACACCATGCAGTTAGTTTCATATTTCAACGTTAGTGTAGCGGTTCGATTACGTGGCCTGCCCTCAGGTGGTCATGGTGCCGGAGTAACAGTGTCTTCATTCCACGGAGAGGTAGACGAGGTGCGGATCCGCTCGTCTCCGATGTAATTTCTCGGAAGATACACCACCATTGTGACTTAGGAACAGAGTGGGAAACATGACGTTCTTCTGAATGATTGCCATCCAGAACATTTTGCTTGCTCTTTGTGGAATTATTGATAAATATTTTGCCCCAAAAAAGTTCATTGAGTCGCTTGAAATTACTGCATCCTCATAGCTGTTTCATAAGCGTGCCGCAAACCGAACGAAAGTACAAAAATGAGCTTTGAATGTCAAACACAGGAAGAAAATTATTATCTGCGACCTGGAACAACCGCAAGTTTTCCTCCAGAAATCCACGATGCAAAAACATAAATCCAACCCTGTTCGTGACAGAGGTTGTAGGTTGTAAAATGCTTTGGAAGATGTTTCTTAAAAGGATGTTTTCGATAGCCTATCACGTATGCTGGCAACATCACACTTGATAGGTTATAGATGCGCGATAGGTTTTATAGATCGCATCGCTTGTGCTAATAGAGCAGCCCATCAGCAACGGTAGCCATCGGGGTTAATAACCTTACATTCGCGGCAGAGGCTCGGGTGCAGTCGGTTGACCCCGGAGACTAGCCATCGGTCATCGGGGCTGATAACCTTACGGTCACGGAAGAGGCTCGGGTGCAGTCGGTTGACCCCGGAGACTAGCCATCGGTCATCGGGGCTGATGACCTTACGGTCACGGCAGAGGCTCGGGTGCAGTCAGTTGGCCCAGGAGACTAGCCATCGGTCATCGGGGCTGATGACCTTATAGTCGCAGCAGAGATTTAAGTGCAGTCAGTTGACCTTGGGAACGGTAGTCGGCTGTAGGACTTAGCCAATAGGGGAGCAACGACAATTTGTGACCTCATGCGGTGTTTCGACGCGAAAACTCATTGAGCTTCAATGTATGCAGGCTGTGTTCAAGAAGGTGGTTAGGTATGAAAAGTATGTCGAAATCAAAGAAATTTTCATATAGGAAGTTGGACGTTGTTGTAATTTATGCAAGATATGTTACATATAAGACGTGTGTTTATGTATCGCTCGAACGAATACAATTGTGAACATTAGGTATAAATTTAGCTGCGATGATGCAAATCTTGCGCATCAAATACAAATCTTGAGATTGCTTATATATGTGTATCACTGTTCATACTCATGGAGTATGTTGCAATGTACAACATATTCATACAAAATGAAATAGTACAATGTAATAAACGGCAGTCTTCTTCAAATGTTTCATTTTAGTCGGTTTGCGTTTGTATTCAATGCGCAGGATTTGTGTCAACGGTAACTATATTCGGAACTAATCTTCGCCTTTTTACTCGTCTTCACGTTCGGATCGTTGACCTGAAACCAATGAATGACTCGCATCCGACTCGTACATGCCCATACGGGAATGTTTCCTCGTGTTATGTAATATCGCGGAACAACAAATGTCGTTTTGGGATTTCGAAATGGCGAAATGCAGGGGTTACTCCACGAAGACCATCACTCAGTCGAACTCATGGGATGTGTCGGTGTCCCGGCGTGTTGCGCCAGGCCTGGCACGAAACAATGAGTAAAGGTAATTATATCGGGTCCTGAGTGCGCCTCTGGCAGGCGGGCCGATGTTTCAATTTGTGTCCGTGGGCGTGCTCCGACTCAGCCACCTCCTCGCCTCCTGACGCGCTCGTCAGGTCCGACACGTGTGTTGGTCGTTTGTTCGCGTAGCCGCGAAGCCACTGGTAAGCCCTCGTATACGTGTCCGTCGTAGTTGCGATGCTTTGCAGATGCATATCAATGATCGAGGGCAGAGGTACGAGACGTTTGTACAGTCACGTGCACAGCCTGTATCCTGGCGTGGTTCTACTCTATCGACGACCAAGGCGCCAGCTCCCCTCGGCGAGGGGAGCGCCCGCGTTAGTGTGCCAACAGCCGTGCCGCACTGGTGAAGCCAGCCGCCACTAGTTTGCTGGTAAAGCCGAAGTTACAAACTAGTGTGTTCGGGGCTTAGCGTGTGTTATTAACTCCGACCAATATTAGCTTATGTCGACCCAGGGCGCCGCTTCGAATGCATGGCTGCTATTGAAGACATCAAGAGCTGCTACAGCTCCGAATTTGTGCACTCGACTGGCGCTGGCGCCGCGTTCTTGTTTGCTGTGCAGTTGTATTGAACACGAGTGCCACCCGACTGGCCGCCTTGCCATATTTACTCATTGGTGGCTCAGGCGATAATGGTTGGCTTTGATATTTTCCCCGAGGGTTGGACAATCAGCTAATGACTGAGTAAATGAGGCGCATGAGATGCACACTAAAGGAAAACAGATTTAGTAGGTTGTAAGCTGGAGCGAAACCCAAACGAAGTCGAATGAGAGCAACTTCTCGGTGTACAATTCCTCCGTCGATCCCCAAATTATGACTGAGATATTTGGACAGTTTGGCTCTTGAGCTCTGGATAGAACTATGCAGGATCGTTGTAATCCTTAACTTGTATCCCTTCTGAATGGAGCGACATTGCCAGTCGGATTTACTATATTTATGCAGTGTGCTCTTTCTGAACCTCTCATGAATTAGAAGCCAGTAGTGTTATGATTATTATTTTTGTTGATATCAATCGTTTTTATCAAAAGGAATTGATTGTAGTGGCCAGGGTTTTAAATACAGCAATCCTATGGATTTTCTCATCCAGGATATTACTCTACCGAGGAAATTATCCTGTGCGCTTCTTGCCTTCCCCCTCCACAAAAAAAAATGGTCATGTTGAAAATGACTGGAAACTTCTTGCTCTTGGAGTAAGAAAAAAGCCCGAAGCTCACTTGGGAGTACAAATAGGAGTTTCTGACGTCAAGCATTTTCCTCTCCATAGCCGACATTCTAATAAGACATCAATGAACCCTGGTAAAGGCTGACTTATGCGGCCACTTCAGTCTACCGTCGATCGCTTCGAACGTTTGTTGCTCTAAGCAGAAATGAAGTGCTGTTCCGTGCCCACCATCCCACTCCGAATGATGCCGAGATTGCCGCCGAACGACGTCAGCGCAATCGAAGGATGGGTTCTTTTTGCAGTGCGCCTCGGGCTGTGTCTCGTTTTGCCGTTGTCAATATTTTATCTGGGTAAAACAGTAAATACGAATTCCTCCACGCCTACTGCGTGCTGCTAAAGATATATTATCCACACTGATGTGTCTTCAAAGATATGGGGCAGTAAGAGGCAGAGCTCCAAAGTTGCTGTGTCGTAGCCCAAATTGAAGCAATGAAAACCATGGCATAATCTCGGGAGGACCTACTTGCATTGGAAAAGCAGGGCTAGTGATAGTGGGCACGACGTGATGTCCCAACAATTGTGTATTTGCCTTTGTTAGAGTCTTAGAAATAATCGAGGAAAATTGCATTACAGCGCTTTGTGCGCTTCATGTTTCTTTTTTCAACATGGGTTTGTAATAGCATGCTGTCTTGTTTTCGCTGGAAAACAGGATTACGCAGATGATCATATGAGAGTATGACTTGGAAAATGTAAAGTATGTCAGAAATGGTATTAGTGCCGCTCCACTCACTTGTAACGGCACCTAATCAGCTTTGTGGCTTCGCTGGTGAGCTTTATTCAGCATGATGAATGTCGCTGCGTCGTGTTTTATCGCAAGCGCTTCTTCATGTCACGATTTCGGCGCGGACGTTGTGAATTGTGATTGAAAGTTAGCAACGCTGGGATCTAATTTCAAGACATTCTGTTCATTAATGTAACAAATGGTTTTCAAATGGCGTCGAGTGTGGCGCCATGATATCTAGCAATAACCCTCTCGCAGCCGAGTGGATGCCTCGAGGCTACGGTATCGTCCTCAGTATGTCACAACATGAGTGCCACGTCGTGGCTTCAGAATGTCTGAAGACGTGACACATACCACTAAGACACTGGCACATCGGATGTCAACGGATGTCAACCTCTTGTCCCAAGTCCCTGGGGTGGAAATCTGCAGGAATTGACAGCGAGCGATGGGATGCAAGGATTGTCAGCTCTCTGCACAACTGAGCGTGTCGGGATCTTACTCGTTCAGCGACCTGGCACCTTTCTTCGAAACGTAGCCATGCAGTATGTGAAGGGCATGTGGTGCGACCGGATGCGGTGGGTGTCCGCTCAAGTCCGGATCATCAATCGTCACTCGAACGCAACTGGCTCCAAGTAGACTTGATTTCGTTTTCGTCCACGAATCGGTGCCAGGGGAGGGGATGGCCAAGTGGTTAAGGTGTCGGGTTATGGGTACCAAAGGTCCCGGGTTCGACTCTAGCGCCACTCAGGACATTTCCCAATCCCGCGGCCCACCGGCGAAACAGTGTGGGCGGCGCCGTTAGCCGTGAATGTGCATAAAGTGTGTCGTGAATCAACCAATAAACAAACAAGAATCGGTGCCATTTGCACGGCGATATCGGCTCCGGGTTTGATCGTCCATGGTCACAATTGCTTTGTGTGAAAGGCGCTCTCGCGGTTGTCCTCAGTTTCGGCAGCTTATAGTTGTGCATTGTTGGGTTTGTGCTGTCGACTTGGAACATTGGGCTTCGTTTGATAAACAACATGTGCTTTTACAATTCGAGGGTCAACATTAATTATCTTTTCTTCTGTGCCTTTAACTCCAAATCATTTAAGCATTCGTCACGGTTTGTCTCGAATGCTTGGTCGCTTTTATAGCGCTTCTTTGAGGTGCGAGCTGATAAAATTGGAGAACGACTTGTCCTAGTGTCGCAGACGCCTGATGGAATTCATGAATACATTTGCTTTGATTTGATGCGATCAGCCCCGCGTGGCCTGTCGGGGCTTTCACCTTGTCACCAAGATTCCTTGAAGTGTGCCGACTACAAAGACGGGCGCGAGGCCGACCTGCCAGACGGAGCCGCGCTGCTCACTATTGCCGTCATAAGGCCGACCTCGCTGTCGCGCTCATCAGTCTCGGTCTCGCGGCCGCGCGCACGGAGGCGGTTGGTTGGGCCGACCGGCTTGACGTGGCGTGGCGTGGCGTGGCGTGGCGTGGCGTGGCGTGGCGTGGCGTGGCGTGGCGTGGCGTGGCGTGGCGGGGCGTGGCGTGGCGTGGCGTGGCAGAGACTGGGAAGCACAGTGCCACGATCGGCACCCGCCGACAGCGCCATATCACAGTGGCCATCACCGCGCGTGCTGAGCATGATCAGCCGCCGCCGCCGCGGCCCTGCTCTGCCGCGTCGCCCGCTGCCGACTCTGCTGAAGGCCAAAGAGAAGCTGCCGGCGGTGTCCTGCCGTCCCACCGGACAACGCCATCTGTGCTGACGGCCGGCCGAGCCGCTCGGGAGTCGGCGAATTTCGGCAGCCAAGTCGTGCGCATTTGAGAGCATCTGGGAAATCAAAACTTTCACAAATTATACCAGCCTTTCGTAGAGATAATCGTCAATTTTCTCCAGAATCATATGCTAAGTACACGCCTAAGGGATGTATTTAACATTTGGTAGTTCTCACTCCTCGTCAATTATCCGACAATCATCGTAAGTTATGAGCCATGCAATGGCTCATCATTTTCGCCACAGCACGCCAACCCTGCGATAACTTCTACCGAAATTAATACCTGCCAAGCAAGCAATGGACGATCCTTAGATGATACACAAAGCGATATAAAATATGCATGCAAGTGGTTGCAAAATATATGTGCATGAGTGATAGAAGAGAAAAGTGGTGCTGTTGTCAAAATATTACGACAGATTCATCCTGCAACAAAGTGATGCGGCCATAATTACGTTCCGTTATATACCTTATTTTTGCAGTTATAAGACCTTATTTTTAGTGCTGTAGATGATAATACGAAATCTGACAAGTAAAAGGGATGGGAGTATACATGCGGGCCTATGTAGTGGATATAGATAAGTGCAGTCGTTCGCATAGACGTAGGCGGCATCGTTCACCTGCATCTGAGAATCACTGGAAACTCTCCTGCGTAGTTCTGACATTTTAATGAGCAAAAACTGGTCCAGCCGGTCCCTATGCCTGTCGAGGGGCCGCGGCATGTCGCCCGACTTCAGGTCGCTCGTCAGCCCCGACGACGCCGATGCTCGGCGGCAGCCCTCCGTCGAGTGTCGATGGTCTCCCGGTGCCCCGCAGATCTGCAAATCGCCTGTGCTGCAGGGAGGCAGCATGCGGCAAGGCGATCGGTTTGGATTCGTATCAACTTGTTATAGTGCGCTACCCACTGATATATGTCATCCTCCTTGAGCCTGCAATTTTATCGGAACGATCCCATCGTATCGAAAGACCTTCGGCCAATGGGCCAAATATGTATCGGCTTCGTTTCGCACCGATTTAAGAATGACTTTCTGGAAGCTTTCTTCCTTTCCGTCTGCCGACCGGAGCAGAGGTACTCGTATTAGTCGTGTTATCGCCACGCTGGTGACGTGCCGTGAGCGGCAGATCGGTGTTGGCGTGATCGGCAGCGACTTCGGTGACGGTTTTGTCCGATAGCCGCCCTCCTCTGCTCAGTGCCCGCTCACTGTTCAGAAGAACTCGCTGCAAGTTCCTGCCGTGTGGTCGTGACAGGGCTTGCCTGTCTACGCTACAGTAGGGACTGGGGCTACCTCGTGGCAGGGCTTGCCTGTCTACGCTACAGTAGGGACTGGGGCTACCTCGTGGCAGGGCTTGCCTGTCTACGCTACAGTGGGAACTGGGGCTACCTCGTGGCAGGGCTTGCCTGTCTACGTTACAGTGGGGACTGGGGCTACCTCGTGACAGGGCTTGCCTGTCTACGCTACGTGTGGACTGGCACCTCGTGGCGGCGCCGCCCTCAGGGCTTGCCTATCTACGCACAGTACGGACTGGGGCTACCTCGTGGCAGGGCTTGCCTATCTACGTTACAGTGGGGACTGGGGCTACCTCGTGGCAGGGATTGCCTGTCTACGCTACAGTGTGGACTGGGGCTATCTCGTGGCAGGGCTTGCCTATCTACGTTACAGTGGGGACTGGGGCTACCTCGTGGCAGGGCTTGCCTGTCTACCTAAGTAGGGACTGGGGCTCCTCGTGGCAGGGATTGCCTGTCTACGCTACATGTGGACTGGGGCTATCTCGTGGCAGGGCTTGCCTATCTACGTTACAATGGGGACTGGGGCTACCTCGTGGCAGGGCTTGCCTGTCTACGCTACAGTAGGGACTGGGGCTACCTCGTGACAGGGCTTGCCTGTCTACGCTACAGTGGGGACTGGGGCTACCTCGTGACAGGGCTTGCCTATCTACGTTACAGTGGGGACTGGGGCTACCTCGTGGCAGGGCTTGCCTGTCTACGTTACAGTGGGGACTGGGGCTATCTCGTGGCAGGGCTTGCCTATCTACGTTACAGTGGGGACTGGGGCTATCTCGTGGCAGGGCTTGCCTATCTACGTTACAGTGGGGACTGGGGCTACCTCGTGGCAGGGCTTGCCTGTCTACGCTACAGTAGGGACTGGGGCTACCTCGTGGCAGGGATTGCCTGTCTACGCTACAGTGGGGACTGGGGCTACCTCGTGACAGGGCTTGCCTATCTACGTTACAGTGGGGACTGGGGCTATCTCGTGGCAGGGCTTGCCTATCTACGTTACAGTGGGGACTGGGGCTACTCGTGGCAGGGCTTGCCTGTCTACGCTACAGTAGGGACTGGGGCTACCTCGTGGCGGGATTGCCTGTCTACGCTACAGTGTGGACTGGGGCTATCTCGTGGCAGGGCTTGCCTATCTACGTTACAGTGGGGACTGGGGCTCCTCGTGGCAGGGCTTGCCTGTCTACGCTACAGTAGGGACTGGGGCTACCTCGTGACAGGGCTTGCCTGTCTACGCTACAGTGGGGACTGGGGCTACCTCGTGACGGGCTTGCCTATCTACGCTACAGTACGGACTGGGGCTCCTCGTGGCAGGGCTTGCCTATCTACGTTACAGTGGGGACTGGGGCTACCTCGTGGCAGGGATTGCCTGTCTACGCTACAGTGTGGACTGGGGCTATCTCGTGGCAGGGCTTGCCTATCTACGTTACAGTGGGGACTGGGGCTACCTCGTGGCAGGGCTTGCCTGTCTACGCTACAGTGGGGACTGGGGCTACCTCGTGGCAGGGCTTGCCTGTCTACGCTACAGTGGGGACTGGGGCTACCTCGTGGCAGGGCTTGCCTGTCTACGCTACAGTGGGGACTGGGGCTATCTCGTGGCAGGGCTTGCCTATCTACGCTACAGTGTGGACTGGGGCTACCTCGTGGCAGGGCTTGCCTGTCTACGCTACAGTGTGGACTGGGGCTATCTCGTGGCAGGGCTTGCCTATCTACGTTACAGTGGGGACTGGGGCTACCTCGTGACAGGGCTTGCCTGTCTACACTACAGTGGGGACTGGGGCTACCTCGTGGCAGGGCTTGCCTGTCTACGCTACAGTGGGGACTCAGGCTACTGTGCCGCCCAGGACACAGCGGATGGTGCCGTAGCAAGCGATTCTCGTGCTGTGTCGTGTCGTGTCGTGCCGTGCCGTGCCGTACCGTCTCGTGCCGTCATGCGTTGTGTCCGCCCTGCTTCGTGCTCCTGACAAATAGATATTCGGCCACCGAAAGCAAGTAGAAAAGTTGTTCGCTGAAAAAAAAATGGCCTAGCTCTGGACTGACGTCTGGTTGATGGTGCACCGGCCGAAAAGGTCAGCAACTTCATCTTTTCCGCCTGTCTGAGAGCCGCAATGAATAATGACCTCGTCGCCATGTGTCTTCTGACATGTCTGCCGCCTTGGCTGAACTTGAGGCTGCCAAAATACGCGACGACCAAGTTGTCCCGTGACAGGCAATCTTCCAGAGCTACTTCACTCAGTAGCATTAAACATCATGATACACAAGCTTCTGGTTATTGCTTAGGCATGTCCGTACGTATTCTTGGGTGCTCACTCCCCGGCCGCGTTCAAGGAGTGTTTCTCTCCCACGTCATATCTTTTGTGTTAAAAGATAGGACGAGAGATCTTTTGTGTTATCGATCGAACGAACAAATCGTCAGATTGCCTTATTTCGATTATCGAAGCTAATGGCTTGGAACGAATTGGGTAATTTATGCACGATAAAATCTTTTTGCCCGGGTCAATGTGTGGCGACGCCGCTTAAGCATATTGTGGTAGTAAAGTGGCTGAAATCATTTTCCCACTAATTTGGCATTATCATGTATTTTCACAATATAATTATCATGTGATAAAGAAGCTTGTTTGTATTGTGTATTAGTTAGCGCACTATGGCGTACTAAGATGCTAGGTGCAAAAATGGGACCATTTTTGCATGTCAAGTTGAAACATTCGGTACACCGGGCAATTGGCGGGACCTAATTGCTTTGAACTAACGTTTTTATCGCCGCCGGTATGATGAATAGTGGTATGTCAGGTTGGATTGAACAAACATAAAATTGTATTGTGAGGATTACCTTAATCCACGAACGTCGAAGCGTCCGGTATGTTTGTTAATGCAAGTTAAGGAAGCATACAGCACGTATGTTAAAGTGAAATTTAAATAGTGAACCTGAGCACTTTTTCCGTATCGTTGTCTTTCATTTGTGAATACACATAGCATTGGGCGCTGTATGACCGATGCAGTCGAAGCGCCCCTAAGCCCAAATAACCAACCAACCAACGAACATAGCATTCCCCCGTGCGGAGGCATCAAGTTAGTATTATTAAGCTCTTGACAGCCCCATGGACATTTGTTCGCTCTAATCTTTCGCCCTAATCAACGGTCCTGTTAGCGCAACCAGGGATGCTAATGGGGCTAAGCCTCAATCACCCCAGCTGTTCTATTTTCAGCTCGTTTTGCACGCCGAAAATTCGCTCTCTTCGTCTGTCAGGGCTTCCTTCGGCTAAAGATTCCGAATGCATGGGGTCCTCTTCGGGGGTCCGGGCCCCTACTAGTGTCGGCTGTTCCTTCCACTGTTTGGGCTTCCCCCTGCTGTTGAGGGCTTCCGCCGCTGTTTGGTCGTGTTCAGCTGCCGTGGGCCATTTCGACTTGTCGGGGCCACGTTCGGTTATCGGGAGACTCAGAAGCTGCTAGTTATCTACCTGTTTTAATTCCCGCCGTTTGGCAGAATTGGACGTCAATATATACCCTTCACACTAACTTGTGTTCTAAGCAATATAGAGAGATAATTTAACACCTTTCCTGAACGTTCAAAATTACTTGAAACATTTCTCTCCTCTCCGTTCAATTAAGGCAATGCTGGTCCTCGAGAAGCGCGAGTTACGAATGGCATTGCATCGCGTGATGTGTAGAACAATGGGCTAGTGCAAAACAGGATTCCTGTACGAAAGCCATGCTGACCTGTCGATATTTCTGTTTTATTTTGCTCACGACACGTGGTGTTGCAGTCATTGCATCATGATCTACCATACGGACACGCGTTGTTGCACAGTCACTGTGTACCATGGTCTATGGTCACCATGGTTCAGTACAACACGGACACACGTTACACAATCACTGCGCACCGTGGTCTATCACACGGATACACGCTGCACAATCACTGCGCACCATGGTCTAGCACACGGATACACGTTACACAGTCACTGCGCACCATGGTCTAGCACACGGATACACGCTGCACAATCACTGCGCACCATGGTCTAGCACACGGATACACGTTACACAGTCACTGCGCACCGCACGGATGCACGTTGCATAGTCGCTGCGCACCATGGTCTAGCGCACGGATACACGTTTCACAGTCATTGCGCACCATGGTCTAGCGCACGGATGCACGTTACATAGTCGCTGCGCACCATGGTCTAGCGCACGGATACACGTTTCACAGTCATTGCGCACCATGGTCCAGCGCACGGACATGTGACCACCAGGCGGCCGACACTTTCGCTACGTCATGTCGACGCCATCGCCCCGCCCGCCTGCGCTCCGCTGCGGTCGTTCAGCTCATTATCTGCCAGCCGGCGGTGTGCAGGCTTCAGCTTAATCACGTGAGAATAATTACACTGATGTGGCTGACCGCTCGCATAGTCACGGCATCGAAACTAATACACTGAGTGGTCCCCGTTGATGGTTGAAATGTTGAATCGCATCAACTGCACTGACTACACGCCGCCTATGCCCCATTCTCGCGTTGCACCTTATTCCTGAACACAGTATTGCTGCCATCGGTAGCGCTCACAAAACTTGACGGCAAACCTGGACAGCCCTGTGTCTGAGCGCTACGATGAATCACGGGCGCTCCAGCTGGCGAAGGTTGCCTGGAGCGCGAACACGATGTGGTCCAGAAGTGTCCCGCGGCGGCAGCCGGCTGACCACCCCTCCGGCCGGCGCGTGTCCTCAGATCTAATAACGGCGATGGGCCTCAAGCATTCGGTGACAAGTTCACTCGAATGACTGCTCTAAACCGGACTCACCTCCGAGCCCGAGAGCAGGCGTTTCCGAAATATCAGCTCATGCCAACAATATACATTGCGTTGTAAGCTCGCTCTTCGACTTGTGGATTATTGTTGCCGGGAGCCAGTTTGTTGGAAAGGTTATCTTGATTAAAAGAGAACTGTTCTCCTGTGTTGCATTCCGTGCGTACATTTACATGGTACATCTATGCATATAACGCATGTATTGGCGAAACTTCATGTTCAGATTTGGGCATGTAATCATGCATATGTGTATGTATATATATATATATATATATATATATATATATATATATATATATATATATATATATATATATATATATGCAGTGTTGTGTGGTTTGGCGATGTGTATAGCCCATACAAAGTAATCGTGCGGGTGAGAAGAAATGTGTTCGCATGTACTGTACACCAGTAAGAAATAGTCCCCGGCTGGACATGGCCATCAATGCTACGTCGAATTGCCAGGGGATACGTGCAGAAGGATTGTCATGTTCACTTTTACAGAGTTGCCAATGGCGGAATTATGCAAGGCTTTCTATTACGGCTGGTAACATTGCCACCAGTTACTTTCTTGTTCGTTCGAGAATGCATTATTGGTATTTGCAGCTGGCGTTGATTACAGTGCACCTCCCATGGAACAATTTTGATTTCGGAGCACGTCAAAGGTCTCATTTAAGACATTCAGGTACATGATATATGGAATTATCATGGTGGTGTGATTTCAGCGGATCTAGAAAGCTCATCATATATTTTTGTTCATTGAAACACTGGCTTCAGTTAACTAGCATCAGCAATCAATATAAAAGTGCCGCGACGTCATTATTGATGGTTTTGGAGCGTCTTCCAAAATTATCGCATATGCCTTTGCATGGTGCTGGTGTCTGCGTAGACGGTGCTTTTTCACACATTTCCATTATCATAGCATTTACTTTGTTTAATGTGGGTGGTTTTTATCTTGACGTAAGTGGTGCTTGTCCACTCATCACTAGTGCCACATTGGTGTAGTGCGGATGAATGTTAGATGGCCTCTAATCTCCTTGCGACGGTTCTATTGCAGTTTCCCGAGTTCACCTTGATTTCAGCTGCTCTGGTGTATCTGAATAACGTATGTGGTGGGTGCAGCGGTGATGCATGAAACAATGATCTGTCGGTGTGACGGTTCACGGTCTGACGGGTGATGTTATCCGCAGAGGTGCATGGTGATCAAGGTGTTTCCCGAGAGTCTGGTGGCGCGTGGTGGTCGTCTGACGGGTGGTGTTATTTGCAGAGGTGTGTGGTGATCCAGGAGGTGTTTCCCGAGAGTCTGGTGGCGCGTGATGGTCGTCTGACGGGTGGTGTTATTTGCAGAGGTGTGTGGTGATCCAGGAGGTGTTTCCCGAGAGTTTGGTGGCGCGTGATGGTCGTCTGACGGGTGGTGTTATTTGCAGAGGTGTGTGGTGATCCAGGAGGTGTTTCCCGAGAGTTTGGTGGCGCGTGATGGTCGTCTGACGGGTGGTGTTATTTGCAGAGGTGTGTGGTGATCCAGGAGGTGTTTCCCGAGAGTCTGGTGGCGCGTGATGGTCGTCTGACGGGTGGTGTTATTTGCAGAGGTGTGTGGTGATCCAGGAGGTGTTTCCCGAGAGTCTGGTGGCGCGTGATGGTCGTCTGACGGGTGGTGTTATTTGCAGAGATGTGTGGTGATCCAGGAGGTGTTTCCCGAGAGTCTGGTGGCGCGTGATGGTCGTCTGACTGGTGGTGTTATTTGCAGAGGCGTGTGGTGATCCAGGAGGTGTTTCCCGAGAGTCTGGTGGCGCGTGATGGTCGTCTGACGGGTGGTGTTATTTGCAGAGGTGTGTGGTGATCCAGGAGGTGTTTCCCGAGAGCCTGGTGGCGCGTGATGGTCGTCTGACGGGTGGTGTTATTTGCAGAGGTGTGTGGTGATCCAGGAGGTGTTTCCCGAGAGCCTGGTGGCACAGGACGGCCGCCTTCAGCCGGGCGATCAGATCGTCGAAGTCAACGGGGTCGACATGACCAACGCGTCCCACAAACTGGTGAGCACGGGTGGCGGTCGGGTGTCAGTCGTGTCGCCTGTCTCGACAGCGGCCTGGTCAGGCGTCGGTTGTCTCTCAGTGGCATCGACTGCCGCTGAATCTTCTCACAACTGTGCACGTCGCTCTGTATCGGTGCGCCCGAGCATGCTGCTTCAACGCATGCGGTGAGGAGTGGCATGGAGAACCGACGTTGGTCATATGTCATCGCTCGCGCACATCGGCACGAGTTTGTGGCCGGATGTGGGCCTGGGGACTGGGTGGAGGTGGCCGGCAGTGGTGTCACCGCGACATGGAAGCGCGTATTGTAGATGTGCCTTAATTGCATCGCGTGCTCCGATTCGCTATCGCAATGTGAATGATTCTGTGGCACCAAAGGCAATCGCAAAAGCGATCCCAGGTCCGTCGTTGGATGCTGTGAACTATATTTGTCTCCGGATTTAGCCTGAAATCGGCTGCATAACTTATGCAGTTGACGCGCCCCTAAACCCCAATAGTCTAAAATCGAATCGGTGCAGGGCCGTATACCCGTACCTACCCTTGTGTTCACCTTCGTGCGGGCGTTACAGGGACACTGCGGCGGATTAATTTGTCCGACCCACTTCCCTGACGGCTCCTCGCGTGACAGCATTTGTGCAGCTCCCCTCCTCCCCCCCCCACACTCCCCCGCCACCACCACCGCCGCACCCCGACCCCCATAGTACTGATAAACGTTGTGAAACATTTATGTGGCACGACGGATCGTTGGTGGTCCGGTTGATTTTGCAGTTGGGTTGTTCCCAGTGGATGCCAGCTGGTTTGGGAACTTTTCCTTCATCGATGGACGGGCTATATGGTGCACGTGATGAGTTGTGTTGTGCGATAACCGGATGTAAATTGCTTTGTTTATGCTGATGTGGGTTGTAGCTGTAATTTAAGGATTAATTGCAATTATGTAATTGCAACATGGCCAAAATATTTCATACGTCGTCTTTTCTTTTCACATAGATGATTTCAGAATTAATTCTGGAACATGTTTGCTTCTGTGACATGATGTGGACTTCTGTGCGTGAGTCCGTTTGCTGCATGTCGCTGAGCACTACACAAAGGCATTGTATTCTTGATCACGTCACGAATAGCCATCCGCATGGCCGTCTTCCCATCTGTGTCGCCATCTCGTCATCCGTGTAACCATTGATCCATTTGTACGGCCGGCTTCTCATCTGCACGACCATCTTGTCAGATGTATAGCAATTTAGCTATCCGCGTGGTCATGTAGTCATCTATGTGGACGACTAGCCACCTGTGTGGCCGCCACATGGATGGCCGAATTGCCATCAGTATGATCATCCAGTCCACCATTATGCCATCCATCCATCAACGTTGGATGGCCATCCATCAACGTTAAAAAAAAATTGTCGTGATTATGTCTCATCCAGAACATTATCCCCTCCGGAAGATTTCTCTCTTGTTCCCGTTGTAAGTCTGAATGGAAATTAAAGTCAAATAAATGCTTGGGGATGGAATGCTCTTTGAACTTTTGTGAAAATCTCCACGTCTGTGATTCGTCAACCTGGACTTCCATTGCTAGTAGTACACCAGATATTGTAGTTTTGCAATATTGGATTTTCCGGGATTTTCACTCGACGCTGTTGTTATTTTGCTCCTAATATTTCTAAATTCGATTTACAAAGACCTACAGATGCCAAAAGGCTTTCAAAAGCAAATATATACTTGTCTTCTCCAAATGTGAATTATCCTCTCCAAATCAAAGACTCAGAAATGCACACTCAGTCGTCTCATCTAGTCATCGGTATGACTGTCTGGCGAGCTGCGAGTAGTGATGAACCCACCCGGCAGGGTCAGCTTCATGCGGCCCGAGCCGTCAGTAGTGATGAACCCACCCGGCGGGGTCAACTTCATGCGGCCCGAGCCGTCAGTAGTGATGAACCCACCCGGCAGGGTCAGCTTCATGCGGCCCGAGCCGTCAGTAGTGATGAACCCACTCGGCAGGGTCAGCTTCATGCGGCCCGAGCCGTCAGTAGTGATGAACCCACCCGGCAGGGTCAACTTCATGCGGCCCGAGCCGTCAGTAGTGATGAACCCACCCGGCGGGGTCAACTTCATGCAGCCTGAGCCGTCAGTAGTGACGAACCCACCCTGCAGGGTCAGCTTCATGCGGCCCGAACCGTCAGTAGTGATGAACCCACCCGGCAGGGTCAGCTTCATGCGGCCCGAGCCGTCAGTAGTGATGAACCCACCCTGCAGGGTCAACTTCATCCGGCCCGAGCCGTCAGTAGTGATGAACCCACCCTGCAGGGTTAGCTTCATGCGGCCCGAGCTGTCAGTAGTGATGAACCCACCCTGCAGGGTTAGCTTCATGCGGCCCGAGCTGTCAGTAGTGATGAACCCACCCGGCGGGGTCAACTTCATGCGGCCCGAGCCGTCAGTAGTGATGAACCTACCCTACACCGGTGACGGCGGGATCAGTTTTATACGACGCAAGCCGTCAGGAAGTGAATTGATGGCCTAAACTAGTGATGCCTCACTGACGCTGACAAACAGAGGCGAACAACAGAGCACCGTTCTGTGTTTGCCCTTTTGTTTTGTTTTTGTTGTTGATGGACTGGCTGGTCCTGTGTGGTATCTTCTCGTCTGTCCTGGTAGATTGATGATGGCCAGCGATCAGTTGGCTGATCTCGTCTCGTTTCGCCTGGCTGCCTGATCCCGGTACCACTTCCACTGCCGCCATTAGCGCGGCCTTGGCGCCGGATTGAACTGGCCCGGAATGGGCGGGTCGTTTGCCATTAATTATGTCGGATTGTGGCGTCAGTCCAATGCGTTCGTCGGTCGCTTGAGCTGGACCCAGGAATGTCTCGAATCGGTGCTATCAGTTCCACATGGTTTGACATGTTTGGCCGAATGTTGGTGGCACGTGAGCGAAGCTGGTCGACTCTGGTCCGGCTCGCCACTGTGTGAACGTGGTGAACCTTTGGTGCCTTTAGGCAGGGACAGGTCTGGTCGGGCGTGATGATTTCGCAGGATATTCGCTAAATTCACTAAAATATTTGTTTAGGTTCGGGGTTGAGAGTGGGGTGCGGGGGTGGGGCAGTTTAGGCTGGGCTGACTTGGCGTGGGTGCTGCTGGCTTGCTATGGGCGGTTCTATTGTGTTGTTGGTTGGTTTGGCCCGTGATCGGTGTGGGTGGGTCCATCCGGGCGGACTGGCCAGAGGTGTGCCAGGTGACGTGGTTTGAATGGGTCCGGCCAGGTGGACTAACCGGATGTGTGCTGGGTGTTGTGGTTTGATTGGGCCCGGCCGCGTGACGCGGTGTGGCCTGGCACCCGTGCGGCGGCCGATGAGCAGCCTCCATCTCCGTCGCAGACGGACTTCTATGACGGCTGACGGCCAGCCGGCGGCCGGCCGGCGAGCCCTCCAATCGCGGCCAAATGAGTGGCGCCGTCGCGTCTGCGGTGCCCCCTCGGCCGCCGAGGTATGCTTCATCAGAATGGACGGCCGACGCGCGGCACGGTCTGCCGCGGCGACGCCCGGTGTGTGGGTCTGACGCGCTCCGGCTGGTGGCTCACCCGGAGCTGACTTGGCGTGTCACCCGGAGCTGACCTGGCATCTCACCCGGAGCCGACTTGGTGTTTCACCCGGACTTGACATGGCTGTCCTGTTCTCGAGGTCAGACCAGAGAGACGGGTATTGATCGTGCGTCTGACCCAACACTGACCCGGCATCAGACCCGGAAGGTGGGTGTGTACGCCGGAGGCCGGTCAGCAGACAGTGGAACAGTCGGAGCCGGGCGTCAGACGCCGACTGAGCACGTCTCGAGTCCGCGACACTCTGGACCGAGAGCACGTCTCGAGTCCGCGACACTCCGGACCGAGAGCACGTCTCGAGTCCGCGACACTCCGGACTGAGAGCACGTCTCGAGTCCGCGACACTCCGGACCGAAAGCACGTCTCGAGTCCGCGACATGCCGGACCGAGAGCACGTCTCGAGTCCGCGGCACTCCGGACCGAAAGCACGTCTCGAGTCCGCGACATGCCGGACCGAGAGCACGTCTCGAGTCCGCGACACTCCGGACCGAAAGCACGTCTCGAGTCTGCGACATGCCGGACCGAGAGCACGTCTCGAGTCCGCGACATGCCGGACTGAGAGCACGTCTCGGCGTCCGATTTGGAACGCCCGACGCGTTCTGGGTGTTTGACACATGAATAAGGCTGCTGGCGTTGTTCCCATGTTCGTCCGAGAGCCGCCGACTCAGGACACTAGCGTGCACGGGTTTGCATCGGAGTGTCAGATGGCGGTTGTATCTGGCTCTGGAGGCAAAATTAAAATGCCAAGTCTGCCTTAATATTTGGCCATCAGTCGTAGTATTATTAACCGCCTCTTATGCCGCCAATGTGGTGTGCCAAACTATCAGGTGACCAGCCTGGATGGCCCAGTGCCGCTCTCAGGTCACCGATTTGTCCTGCTCTCAGGTCAGCCTGATCCGACTCTGATCGCCGTCAACTCCGTTATCGCCCCATCCAGCCCCAGCCCCTGCCCGCAGCATTGCCGGACACCGACGGTGGACTGTATCGACGTACGCCGACGGTGACGGGATTTACCCGCCCACTGCTCGGAGAGTGGCCATCTGCGACGGCAGACTGTTGCCGCCACCTGTTCGACTGGGTACCCGTGCGGCGCTGATGCTGACCGCCCACTGTTTCAGATCTGTCAGGCGCTCAAGGTGCAGACGCCAGTGCTGCAGCTAGGAGTGTATCGGGAGAAGATCGACCCGCCTCCGCCCTCAGATGGTAAGTGGTGCTAGTTTTATGATCGGAGCCGCCTGCTGACTGCGTGAAATCGTTTGCCACGTGGCCTGGACTGCCCTCGGTCGGTACGTGGTGTCGTGTGATGGCTTGGGCCGCTGTAGGACGTTACGTGGTGTCGTGTGATGGCTTGGGCCGCTGTAGGACGTTACGTGGTGTCGTGTGATAACTTGGGCCGCTAAAGGACGTTACGTGGTGTCGTGTGATAGCTTGGGCCGCTGTAGGACGTTACGTGGTGTCGTGTGATGGCTTTGGCCGCTGTCGGAGGTTACGTGGTGGCATGTGATAACTTGGGCCGCTGTAGGGCATTACGTGATGGCGTGTGATGACTTGGGCCGCCGTAGGACGTTACGTGGTGTCCCCGGGTGGGCCGCTCTCGCTGTCCATGTGTTGTCCGCCTTGCTGGTTGGTTTGCGTTGATGTGGTTACCGTAATTTCAATTAACAGGATGTGGATGAAGAACTGCTCGGCTGTATCCTCGGCACTAAAGGGGCGAGCAGTATGCGAGTAGGGTGCCCGTCTCCCAACCGAAAGGTTGTGAGTTAGAGTTCCACCTGTCACTGCTCTGCACCCGCGACCATTCGTCTTGAGCGATTGGTGACGCTGTGTGATCCAAACCAGTCGACACGCCGTAAAGCCAATCACCACCGCACCAAATAGCCAATAGCAGGCAGCGAATGGCACCGATCTGGGCCTGCTGATGCTTTGTTTTCTTGATCTGGAAGCCTGCGATGGAGACGAACGGCCAATGTCGGACGGCTGATGGTCAGCGGGCGCTGGCCGGCGGGCTGTCGACGGCGGGGCGACAGTCGGTCGCGGAGTGGTAGTTCAGGGCCGCTCCGTGATCCGTGTGTCCGCTGGTGCCGGCGGTGCCGTGCTGTCGAGGAAAGCCGAGCTTCCTGTGACGCGGCTGTTCGCATGGACGCGGAAAGCGGCTGGCCAACGCTCGGCGGGGCCCGTTCGAGCGCATTTCCCCCCGCGATGGTGAAGCCGCGTTCTAACGTGGACTCGCGCCCGCTGCCTACGCCAGCGGGCTCGTTCGCCCTGTTCACACGCCGGGTTACCACTGGCCGCGTAAAGAAGCCGCGACCGTGGCGCTTCGTCTCTTTCGCTGATATGGGTTTGCAATTTTCCACCTCCACCTTCCCTGTCTCAACGCATCGCTGCGTCCCTTGGCATTTGTGTCGTGCCGGATTCCGCCGGTGAATACGTGTCTGCCTTCGTTGGCCGAAAATGGCTGGCGGTGGAGAAGTCTAAATGGATCCGGAGGCACGTTCGCGGCAGTGATTTACGACCTCCGTGCTGCTGAACTACTGTGGCATGTCTGTAAGGCCGGCACCAGCTCCAGCCATGTGCACACATTGCCACAATCGGGCAGATTAGGTGTCTGTTGCCCGTTTTGGGTCATCAGATGATGCAAGATGGCGCGGTAGTACTGGCGCTCCATTGTTCTGGTCCGATTCGAAGAAAAATTTGTCGTTAGCATATTTGCGTGTGGCGTCGATATCGCTGTCGATGTATACTTCCAAATCGGGCGCTTCATTGGCTACCGGTAAAGTATCGACGGGCCGGACGGTGCTTGTGCTCTACGACTGGGCCATGTGCGCGAGTTACGCAGGCTGCCATCGTCTGACCGAGCGGGTCCAGCTGGAACCGGACGAAGAATGTTTTGGTCATCGCATGCTATTGCGTGTGCTTAACGTTGCTGTCAACGTTAGGCACATGTGGGTATATTTCCAAGCACATCATGTCAAAACAGCTTGTTGGAGACTTCCGCACTGACCACGTACATGCACGCACGAATCGTGCGGTGCACGCTGAGCTGGACGGTGGACGGAGGGTGACAGCTAATCTTACTTGGAGAAGAAGTTCCCGGCGCGTCTCGACGGCCGGACGCCGACAGCGTCTGGGTCGTGTCGAGGTCGCATTGGTTCGTGGGTAAGCTCATCCCGTTCGACTTTAAATGCGCGGTCGGATGATGCATTCATCTTACATGCATCCTGCGAGCGAATGCGGCTATTCAAGTACATACTTTTGAGTAATACATTTCGCTGGAATAGGGGATTTAGTCGGCTTGAAATCATCGGTCTGGAACTTCTTTGCACCTCCTTTACCATATTGCGGCTTTCATCGTGGGATAGGAACCTCTTTCCCCCGTTCCGGTAGTTATGCTCTTGCCTTTGTACAATGCAGAATAAAATAGCATACATTTCGATGAGTCTGTATAATTTGCCGTTTAGTTTAGGCTGGAGTACAGTGGTGTCGGCAATTTGGCGTACGGTCTTCATGTTTGGATGATGTGCGTTGCACTGGCTCCTGAGATACGCTGATATTGCGTTGCAGCCGCTGTTCGCAGAGATGTGTATGAAAATAGGTGTTAATTTGCTGAAATTGGTTGCGCATACTGAAATGCGTGCTTCAGTGCCGGTAATGTGCACCTGCTTCAGACCCCAATGTATTACACTGAGTTGCCGAAAACGTGCCTACTGCTAAAAGGTGTGCCCTTGTTGCAAAACTGGACTGAAAATGTGGAGTTACTGCCAGCGCTAATCATCGTTTCCAGTTTTATAGTCTTTGTCGGTGCCGTAATTCACCAAGGCCACATCAGCTTTACTGCTTCAAAAATGTCTTCGTCATCCATAGCTCCCACTAGGATAGCCTGGCCGTGCACAAGGGATCATATAATACGACCCTCGGCTGCTCTGAAGCGAAAGTAATCAGCACCGATATCCCAACCTGCGGCATTTCGTGAGACTTGGTGGTTTTGTCGTAAAGTCATAGCAGCAATAGCGAATACCTGGGATGTCGTGGTTGGCTTCTCTCTTCAGCATAGCATAGCATAGAGTTCCGTTTTCTATCCGGTTTCCATGTAAAAACAGGCTTGTGTAAATGAAATAAATCGAGAATCCTCATCGGAAATTCTTGCCTCGGGCTTTAGTGCGCTTCGACCAGAATTGAACACACTTTGGAATTCTTTCCTCGAAGTTACCTGCGGACTATTCAAAATTCACTCGCTTACAGTGACATTCCGGTAATTCGGGACAAACTCGGCTTGTTTGTGTTCCAGATGTCGTATTCGCCATCGATCAGTTCTCCACCTATGTACGACGCCCGTCGCTATGCAGCTGTTTTGTCTCCCAGTCCGTCCTCAGTCCGCCGCGCGATCTAAGATCACTCTTCATGACTAGCTTTACTTTGTGTCGCAATCTGGCTCGGTTCCGTATTCCTGTCGGATTCTGCTCTCTGTCGATGTTTGGTTCTGCTCCGTCTCCCTGGCTAGTTTTGCTCCGGCCCTCTGCCCGGCCTGCCGATCAAGCTCCGCTGCGGGGCCGTGCCGTGCCGTGCCGTGCCGTGCCGTGCCGTGCCGTGCCGTGCCGTGCCGTGCCGTGCCATTTCCGGCACCGTTTCTCGCGCCGTCGACGTCGATGTGTTTGTCAGCCTCGGATAACCAAACACTGCTGTCTTGGTCGACAATTGGCCGTCGAGTGGGTTGTTTGTGACGGTGGCCCCGCCGCCGCCGGGGATCAGAGACTGCCTGTCGTGCAACGCACGTCGTGATGGTTGGTTACAGAGACTAGTGGCCGTGGTTGGAGTGGCCAAACCAAAGCGCGTGCATGCAAGGCGACGCTGGCAGGCGGTGGTAGCATTTGTTGAGCTTCGGACGTTCGTAACCAGGGTCGGATTTATATTTGGGATACTGGATATAGAGGATAGCTTTGTCATCCAATTCGGAAGATAACTTGATCCATGTAACATAATGAATGCTGCAGAGATATGTCTTCACAGATGCCTTTTTGTACTTTCCATTGAGTTTCGTGCAGTTAATCAACAAGCAGTGAGTCTATAGTCCTACTCAACGTCACCATTGAACCGTCCAATGTGGAAAAATACGGAGAATGTAATGTTCTGTATGACACACCCAGCAACAGCCTATTTTTTCAAGCCTGTTCGTGACCACTGTTGGCTGTCCTCTATTACACTTCACGGTGCATCTTTGCATCGTTGTGAAGATGACTTCTGTATGTCCGTTGCAAGCAACAAGTCTGCGCCGCAGCGCTTTGCTTTGTTGCGGGAATGGCGTCTAGAAGTCGCTGTGAGTAGCGAATGATTTAGAAACACCGCCGGGTGCGGAAACATCGCCTCCATTCCGTGTTTACACGGCATCGGAAGAGCTCTAAGCTAATTCAATCGTGTCCGCATTCGCGGCAGGCGCGGGAGTGGATCAATAGAGCACTCGCTTCACTCGTATCTGCCGCGTTCAGTTTTCTCACTGACGTTGGTGCTGCGACGTGGCAGCGCGGATGACCGTCGCGCCTGTGAACTGTGTCCTCGCCTGTGCCGGTTCCCGGTACCGGCACCGTTACAGGACTCAGCGGCGGCGGGAAGTTTGCCAGTCGCGGCGTCGGTCGGCTGCCGTTCGACGGCCGTCGCACCAGCCGTCTGGCCCACCGTCGACACGCTCCCGTGTAGGAGGCTACGCGCCGTGCGGAACGTACCTGCTATTGACGTGCTGTTCCGACGCCGCTGAGGAGCCGCCGCGGGGGAAAACCCGCCGCATTCTGACAGCGCGGATACGGTGCAATATGGCAGCGCCGGCGAGTGACGAGGCGGCGCCGTCAGCGGCGGCAGCAGCGTAGCTCGGCCGCCCGCCGCCAGCCCGCCCGCTCGTGCGGATGAGGGCCCTGTGGCGTGTGTGTGGATGAAAGGCGTGCGGTGCGTGTGTGTGTGTGTGAGAGAGGGGGATGAGAGACGCGCGGTCGATGCAGCCTGCTGGTGCCGTGGGCGGCGGAGCGCCCGCCCTGAATAGGCGGCAACGATGTGGCCGTGTGGGGAATAGTGTACCGTCAGTGTCGCTCACGCAGTGGGCTGGGGTTGGGCCTGGGGTTAAATGGTGTGGCGCCACTGGCGGCGGGTACGGTGGCGTCGGGCGCGGTCGCTGAGTCCGCACACGGTGACATTGTCGGTCCTGTACGCTGGTGGTGCCTCTGTTCCATGTAGAACGGCCCGTACTCTTCCATAGTCGTCTGCCTTGTAATACAATGTCATTGTCTTTCAGCCCGGTTCTCCCCTACCCCAGTGTGGCTCTGAGTAGGTGCCGTGCTCATCAGACCCAGGGTCGCCCCTGTTCTGATCCGGTGCCTATGTTCTCACCTCGTGCTGACCCTTTGCTGATCTAACTGGCACTTCTCCTGACTTTGTGCTGACCCTTCTCTGACCTGACGCTGACCATTCTCTGGCCTGATGCTGACCATTCTCTGGCCTGGTGCTGACCTTTCTCTGATCTGGTGCTGCAGTGACGGCATCGGTCGCTATATTTTTACCTATATGTTTCTTTGAACAATTTCAAATCCTAGTTAGTCGTTTCGACATTGCGGACCTAACGAAAAACCATTATTTTAGCACTGGTTCTGATCCGTTCCTGCTCTTGTTCTGATCCGATTCCGTCCCTGTTCTGATCTACTTCCTTCCCTGTTCTGATCCTGTGTCGCCCCTGTTCCGACCCGGTTTCGATCCGGTGCCACCCCTGTTCTGACTATGTACCGCCCTTGTTCTGACCCAGCGCCTCCTTCGTGTTGACCCAGCGTCGTCCCTGATCTGACCTCATACCGTCCCTGTTCTGACCCAGCGCCGTTCCCTCAGACCCGGAGCTGCACACCGTCACGCTGGAGAAGGCGCCCGGCCAGACGCTGGGCATCAAGCTGGTGTCGCGCCGCTGCGACCCGGCCGGCGACGGCGTGCACGTGGCCGAGGTGATCGACGGCTCGGCCGCCTCCCAGGACGCCCGGCTGCGGCGCGACGACCGCATCCTCTACATCAACGGCAGGGACGTGCGGCACGGCCGCCTCCAGCTGGCCTGCGAGCTGATACAGGTGGGCGCCGCGCCGGCAACCCGGCTACCGGGCCGGCTACCCGGCTACCGGGCCGGCTACCCGGCTACCGGGCCGGCTACCCGGCTACCGGGCCGGCTACCCAGCTACCCGGCCGGCTACCCGGCTACCGGGCACAGACGGCCGCCGGCCACGGCACTTCCCTCGGCTTCCACTCCCGTCACGACAACACTGTCGCCATAGGAAATACTGCACCCGCGCGAAGCATTGCCGTCATAGGAAACGCTCCGGCGGTGGAAAATATCGCCGCAATAGGAAGCGCTCGCCATCGGTGGCACGCGCCGAGCGCCGGGCCCCTGACACGGGTAACGCTGATAGTCTCTCTGTGTCTAGTCAGCGCCGCTGCCTACGTTATGCACAGCAGAATGTGTAATGGCGTGGATGAAGCCGGTGCACACTGGACACTGCAGCATGCTGTGATGCATGTATTCCCAGTAATCGAGTCGGCGTAGTGTAATCCACGATTAGGTGTTCCAGGATTCGCACCCATAAATAGGTCACGTGACTCCGCGGCATGGGTTTCCGAAGAAACGGTCTGTTCCGAGTTCGCTGGAGCGGAACAGATGGGGAATGGACGAAAGGGGCTGCAGGAGACCCCAGGGTCGTCCAACTCGGCATCGGTCGGCCTAGATAATTTTGTAACGATAGGACCAATGGTTATTAAGAGCTGCTTCCATTGAGGTAGAGGATTTTGTGAGCCCATCCTTCGGGAGCAAAGCTTACTATGGGCGTAGCTTTTCCGGCCAAGCTCGCCATTTCTGACTAATGAATGCGCCGCCTTGTATTGCTCGTGCCTCGCGGGATAGGGGGCATGCTGTGACGCATTAGCCCGAGCCTGATAGCCTGGTGCGGGTGTCATTTTATGGCGGGCTTCCACCGGGCTTCAACCGGCTTCACCAGTCTGGTGGAACCGCGGCGCCCACTCTCAGATTCCGCCCCAGTCATGCAAACCACGCAGGGTGTTCGGAACCGAATCGGCTGACCTATTCCAGGTCACACCTGCCTTCTCCACGTTTACCATGTCAACTGGCTTGTGGTGCATGTAGTGCAGGCGGTTCACTAGGAGCCTGTATTGCCTGGTTGGAGGCGCTACGGGTGAGAATCGAGCTTGAATAGCGGGCTTGCCAATCCGGAGAGTGTGCCCGTGGCGTGGGTAGCGTAGTACCGTCAATGCGTGGCCCGTCGCCAGCTTGGCGTGGCGACGTGCGGAGGTCTTCCGTTCGGTTGCTGTCCGCCGTGCCGATCTGCACGTCCTCAGGACTGACGCCACAACCAGAGGGCCGAGGGCCTGCAGCCGTCCGTCTGAACAGTCGCGGTCGGTATTCTGAGGACGAGGCTGGAGAAGTGGCGATGTCCGTGCCGTCCTGACCTCTCACGGCGCTCCGTCACTGACACGTCACCTCACCTGCTGCTCGAGGCTCGAGAACCCCGACACGTCACCCCACCTGCTGCTCGAGGCTCGAGAAACATGGAACGCCACCCTACCTGTCGCTCGAGGCTCGAGAAGCCCGACACGTCACCCCACCTGCTGCTCGGGGCTCGAGAAGCATGGAACGCCACCCTACCTGTCGCTCGAGGCTCGAGAAGCCCGACACGTCACCCCACCTGCTGCTCGAGGCTCGAGAACCCCGACACGCCACCCCACCTGCTGCTCGAGGCTCGGGAAGCCTGACACGTCGCCCTACCTGTCGCTCGAGGCTTGAGAAGACCGACATGTCGCCGCTCGTGTTGTCGTCAGGCGGGCCGTGTTGGACATGTTGCACCTGTCATGGCCCTCCCGACCTGACGACCTCCCTCACTCTGCAGTAGCGCTGCACAGACAATGCTCGTACGGCAAGCAACGGCACCCGCATTCTGACATCAGCTGGCGCCCTGTCCGACCCATCCCCGACCCCCTCTTCAACCCCATCTCCGACCCCTTCTCCGGCCCCCTCTCCGACCCCCTCTCCGGCCCCCTCTCTGAACTCGTCTCCAACCTCTCCGGCCTCATCTCCGACCTCCCCGGCCGTCTTCTGCTACCATGACTGCAGCCATAGTCTCATTTCGGACCCGGCCCGAAAACGTCCTGAAGCATGACGTGCATTTCTAATTTGTACCGTGCCAATATCGAATGACACAGCGCGCTCGCCTTACAGGCTCTGCCTCGTATGTTTGCCCTTCCACTAATTAATTGTGGCCGGCTAATTGAGGGTGGCTGCTGCCGCAGGTCGTCTTTCCATCAAATTATTTCGATGGAATTAAGGGGAAATTTTCCGCGTTCCTAAGATTTCCCCCTCTCTCTCTCTCTCTCTGTCTCTCTGTCTCTCTGTCTCTCTCTGTCTCTCTCTGTCTCTCTCTGTCTCTCTCTCTCTCTCTCTCTCTCTCTCTCTCTCTCTCTCTCTCTCTGTCTCTCTCTGTCTCTCTCTCTGTCTCTCTCTCTCTGTCTCTCTGTCTCTGTCTCTCTCTGTCTCTCTCTCTCTCTCTCTCTCTCTCTGTCTCTGTCTCTCTCTCTGTCTCTCTCTCTGTCTCTGTCTCTGTCTCTATCTCTATCTCTGTCTCTCTCTGTCTCTCTCTGTCTCTCTCTTCTCTCTCTGTCTCTCTCTCTGTCTCTCTCTGTCTCTCTGTCTCTCTCTCTGTCTCTCTCTCTGTCTCTCTCTCTCTGTCTCTGTCTCTCTCTGTCTCTCTGTCTCTCTCTGTCTCTCTCTGTCTCTCTCTCTCTGTCTCTCTCTGTCTCTCTCTGTCTCTCTCTGTCTCTCTCTGTCTCTCTCTCTCTCTCTCTCTGTCTCTCTGTCTCTCTGTCTCTCTCTGTCTCTCTGTCTCTCTCTCTGTCTCTCTATCTCTGTCTCTCTCTGTCTCTCTCTGTCTTGCCCTCTTGCCCTCTTGCCCTCTTGCCCTATCTTTATATCTTTATCTACCTCGTCCTGTCCTGTTATTACCTTCGCTCACGCCGTTTCTAACGTCTTCCATATATCTGGGTGCTATTGCAATTGTAACCAACTCACTTCCGTCGCACTTTTAAAACCCTGATAACTGTTTTGTGACCATGTTCCAATTTCTTTTTGCATCCAAAACTGGATCTACTCTTAAGATATTGATTTTTGAAGCCTCGTTGCAGTATTTCCCCCGAAGTACTTGCATTTTTGTCAATGAAAGTGATTTTATGGCGGTATATACGTCTCCTGTGCAGCATGTCAGTGCCTTGCAACCGCAGCTGCCACCGGCGGGTCCCTTTATCTCGCTCGACATTGCTTCAGGTTTGTAATCCGGAGGCTTTGTGTTCGAGTCCAACGAGGGGGGAGAGCATACCTTAGGGATTCTTATAAGTGACTCAAGTTGGTAAATATATCGCATCTTAGGTTACTTTAGCTGTTATACCTGGAAGACTATAGCTGAGACTGCCTAGATTGCCTATGAGCTAAGGCTACCTGGAAGTCTATAGCAACACATGGGTAGTGACAAAGGCAGTGATTCGGGTACGTGATTCGGTAACACGTGCGTTTTGTGCAGTGGATGTCTCGTCCAGGATCCATGGCTGTGCCTTGCACTGGTAATCCTGATACCAATTTATACTAATAATGTTGGTTATTTTGTGATGACAAGTCTTATTATTTTAGCCGTCTTGTTAGTAGTATTCGTCTGTATTAGTGGTGTTCTTACTTTATTATTACTATTATACGCAGTAATATTAGTATTATTATTATGTTTTGGGTTTGGTAAGAATCATAACCGAAACAGTGATAATACTTATTCTGGTAATGATCATTAGTTAGTTAGTTATTTTGGTTTTAGAGCGCTGGTAATGAGCATTGCGATGGGAATGGTGAATAAGATGATAATACATACTCACCTGTAGTTATTATTATCGTCGTGCAGCCACTTGCACATTCCCTCCTTTAGCAATACCAGACATCCTCAGCACGTCATCTGTTCCCTGGCTGTTGTTTTCTTCTTCCTTGTTGACCCATTATTGTTGTGGCGTCCGCTGTAGCCACCACATCAGCGCCAGACTTGGCCCGTGCCGGCCTCCCCGGGGGACGCGCCACAGATGGCGCATTAAGCCGCCGTTATGAGTGGTCGGCGAACATTTTCTCCGTCGGACGAGGCTCCAACAGGCGGTGAGGGCTCAGTCGTAAACACGCCTTAGATGGTGGATGCGGTAACGTGGCGAGGAGCGGCGAGTACCGCGGCGGGAGGAGGAATGGGAGCGGTACCGAGCGGCGCGGGACTCTGGCGGGACGACGGGGAGCACGGCGGAGAGGAGGAGTGGTGCGGTGCTCCGGCGGAAGGATGGAGAGAGTAGTGGCGATGCGGAGCGGCACAAGACGGCAGAGGGGAGGATGGATGGAAGCGGTGCGGCACGACATCAGACGCCGGTGGGAGACGCGAAGCTCATCTGTTTCCATGGTTGTCTCATCTGTCGGTGGGTTTTGTTGAAAACGTGCTGCCAGTGGGCCTTGGTAGAGCGTCAAACCTCCAACAATGGGTGGCGACTCATATTACAGGAGATCCTGCACGATTTGTGAAGTCCAGGTGGGCCCAACAATATATAAAGGACTACTGGAATTCGGATCCCCTAGTCAGCCAACACCAGATATTTCCGGGTGAGTTTGTTCTTGAGTTCAGGTATGGCGATCGATCAAGAACCGGTTCGGTTTAGATCCGCTGGTTAGTCAGCATTTGAGCCGGTGTAGGTCGCCACTGCCACCAGGCACTGGGTGTGACTAGACACAGATCTCGTCCTCGCTGAGCCACTGTGGTCTGCTGAGGCGCGGTCAGAGGTACGCTCCGGCGCCACCATACCGGCCCGGCGGCCGGGGCGTGGTCGGCTGGCGGCTCCGGTGTCGCGCCCGGTAATGGTGGACGCATGCCCGCTCTCGGACCAAGTGTCTGTTCGCTGTCGCAGCCGGCTCGGCGCCGGCTGCGACACTCCGGCCGCACGGACATCGCGGGTGTGTGTGTGATGGGACGCCGGCCGGCTGTGGCTGCGGTGACGGTCCAGACAGGCCCCGGCCGGAGCGTGGCCCTCCAGCTGGTCCAGGCAGATCAGCCTGGCTAACCACACACAATGGAGACTAATCCGACCTGTTCACTCCTGCCGGCCTGACCAACTTAGCCAGCCCAGCCATCCTCACCGGTCTGGCCATCGTCACCAGCCCAGCCATCCTCACCGGTCTGGCCATCGTCACCAGCCTAGCCATCCTCGCCGGTCTGGCCATCGTCACCAGCCCAGCCATCCTCGCCGGTCTGGCCATCGTCACCAGCCCAGCCATCCTCGCCGGTCTGGCCATCGTCACCAGCCCAGCCATCCTCGCCGGTCTGGCCATCGTCACCAGCCCAGCCATCCTCGCCGGTCTGGCCATCGTCACCAGCCCAGCCATCCTCGCCGGTCTGGCCATCGTCACCAGCCTAGCCATCCTCGCCGGTCTGGCCATCGTCACCAGCCTAGCCATCCTCGCCGGTCTGGCCATCGTCACCAGCCTAACCATCCTCGCCGGTCTGGCCATCGTCACCAGCCTAGCCATCCTCGCCGGTCTGGCCATCGTCACCAGCCTAGCCATCCTCGCCGGTCTGGCCATCGTCACCAGCCCAGCCATCCTCGCCGGTCTGGCCATCGTCACCAGCCCAGCCATCCTCGCCGGTCTGGCCATCGTCACCAGCCCAGCCATCCTCGCCGGTCTGGCCATCGTCACCAGCCTAGCCATCCTCGCCGGTCTGGCCATCGTCACCAGCCCAGCCATCCTCGCCGGTCTGGCCATCGTCACCAGCCTAGCCATCCTCGCCGGTCTGGCCATCGTCACCAGCCTAGCCATCCTCGCCGGTCTGGCCATCGTCACCAGCCTAGCCATCCTCGCCGGTCTGGCCATCGTCACCAGCCTAGCCATCCTCGCCGGTCTGGCCATCGTCACCAGCCTAGCCATCCTCGCCGGTCTGGCCATCGTCACCAGCCTAGCCATCCTCGCCGGTCTGGCCATCGTCACCAGCCCAGCCATCCTCGCCGGTCTGGCCATCGTCACCAGCCTAGCCATCCTCGCCGGTCTGGCCATCGTCACCAGCCTAGCCATCCTCACCGGTCTGGCCATCGTCACCAGCCTAGCCATCCTCGCCGGTCTGGCCATCGTCACCAGCCTAGCCATCCTCGCCGGTCTGGCCATCGTCGCCAGCTAGCCATCCTCACCGGTCTGGCCATCGTCACCAGCCTGCCATCCTCACCGGTCTGGCCATCGTCACCAGCCTAACCATCCTCACCGGTCTGGCCATCGTCACCAGCCTAGCCATCCTCACCGGTCTGGCCATCGTCAACAGCCATCCTCGCCGGTCTGGCATCGTCACCAGCCCAGCCATCCTCACCGGTCTGGCCATCGTCACCAGCCTAGCCATCCTCACCGGTCTGGCCATCGTCACCAGCCCAGCCATCCTCGCCGGTCTGGCCATCGTCACCAGCCTAGCCATCCTCGCCGGTCTGGCCATCGTCACCAGCCCAGCCATCCTCGCCGGTCTGGCCATCGTCACCAGCCCAGCCATCCTCGCCGGTCTGGCCATCGTCACCAGCCCAGCCATCCTCACCGGTCTGGCCATCGTCACCAGCCTAGCCATCCTCGCCGATCTGGCCATCGTCACCAGCGTAGTCATCCTCGCCGGTCTGGCCATCGTCACCAGCCCAGCCATCCTCACCGGTCTGGCCATCGTCACCAGCCTAGCCATCCTCATCGGTCTGGCCATCGTCATCAGCCTAGCCATCCTCGCCGGTCTGGCCATCGCCACCAGCCTAACCATCCTCGCCGGTCTGGCCATCGTCACCAGCCCAGCCATCCTCGCCGGTCTGGCCATCGTCACCAGCCTAGCCATCCTCACCGGTCTGGCCATCGTCACCAGCCTAGCCATCCTCACCGGTCTGGCCATCGTCACCAGCCTAGCCATCCTCACCGGTCTGGCCATCGTCACCAGCCTAGCCATCCTTGCCGGTCTGGCCATCGTCACCATCCTAGCCATCCTCGCCGGTCTAGCCATCGTCACCAGCCCAGCCATCCTCGCTGGTCTGGCCATCGTCACCAGCCTAGCCATCCTCGCCGGTCTGGCCATCGTCACCAGCCCAGCATCCTCACCGGTCTGGCCATCGTCACCAGCCCAGCCATCCTCACCGGTCTGGCCATCGTCACCAGCCTAGCCATCCTCGCCGGTCTGGCCATCGTCACCAGCCTAGTCATCCTCACCGGTCTGGCCATCGTCACCAGCCTAGCCATCCTCACCGGTCTGGCCATCGTCACCAGCCTAGCCATCCTCGCCGGTCTGGCCATCGTCACCAGCCTAGCCATCCTCGCCGGTCTGGCCATCGTCACCAGCCTAGCCATCCTCACCGGTCTGGCCATCGTCACTAGCCTAACCACCAGTCTCACCATCCTCGCCGTCCTTGCCATCCTCACTTGCCTAACAAGCCAAACCAGTCTCACCAGCCTAACCAGTCTTGCCATACTCGCCATCCTCCCAGCCTAACCACCCTCACCAGCTTAACCATGGTATGGTAGTGCCGCGCTATTCAGCACACAATAACAGATGCACCCGACACCAACACCACTCTCCGTGGCGGTGTCGACCCTGCCTCACGACACCACCCTCTGTTCGGGAGAGGAGGGTGCTGGGCTCCACCTCCGACCCAGCGCCGTGGCGGTTCAGCGACGCCGGCGCGGTGGTGCGGTGTCACGACCGACAGACCACCTGTGAATCACTCCGGCATCGATCGACACGAGGCTCACTACGCACTGCACGTGAGTGGCGGTGTCGACAGGGACGCCTGCCGCCCTGTTCTGTAGCACGGCCCAACTGGCCTCTCCACTCGCCGCTTGGCACGACTACCTTCTGATAAGACTGCCACTGGCACGCCACACACCACCGGTCGGTGGAGGGATGGGCGCCGCCGAACGTCTTCACGGTCACTCTGCTGCGCCGAGGCAGGCGGTCAGTGGTCATGGCGCGGTCCTGCCCTCAGTTGTCGCTGTACTTGATGTCCATCTTCGTGTCGGCCTGGGGAAGTCGTGATCAATCGTTGTTTCGTCAGCTGATCCTTGTTTCGTCAGCTGATCCTTGTTTCACACTGAATGCGCATCCCTTGGCTGTTGTCACGCGAATCTGTTTGGCGCAATCAGAATGTAGAGCGTTAGATTAAGCCGCGAGTGCGTGATTCCTGTATCCGATCAATAATCAGATTGTGAGGTCCGGATGTACGTTAAATCGATCGACACTTCCTTCTTAATCGCACCAGGGCTGTCGAGCCACAGCTGGCTGGTTGGAACTGTGACCTTCTAGCATGGGTCAGTCTGATGCTTCCGGTTGTTCGAGATTGAGATCAGTGCAGACATCCTGTGCCGGTCGGAGGCGCGGCCGACTGTGCGACAAAACCTGTCGCCACTGGGTAACGGTCCGTGGCGGCATGTCCGGAAATTCCGGTGGCGTCGCACATCCCCTGATCCGCAGATGACAGAACTCGCGCGATTCTGGGAGCTGCTCATAATCCTGCCGGCCAGACCGAATACGCTGAACGGCGTCCAATCTGACGCCGTTGCCAGACCGCTACCCAATGTTGTACACAGGTATAAGGCACGAGTTATATGTCGCTGGAAGGGATTGTACCACATAGCCGGAGAGCATGAGGTGAACATCGTGGTTGACGCAATGACAACGTTATGAATAGAAAATATAAACGTTTTTCTTTCTTTAATTGATTTTCCAAGTGTTGTTGGGGAGGCTTTGCACAATCAGAGTTGATGTTGAGCGCAAACTTGTTGCATTGACCCTGAACCCGTCTCCCATTGACCCTGAACCCGTCTCCCATTGACCCTGAACCCGTCTCCCATTGACCCTGAACCCGTCTCCCATTGACTCTGAATCATTCTTCCACTGACTGAACCCTTCTCCCATTGGCACTGAACCTGTCCCCATTGACCCTGAATCGGTCTAACATTGACCCTGAACCCGTCTCCCGATCGGGAAATGCCAGGTATATTGCACAATTTCGACCGAGACTTTAACGTGCCCACATAGTCTGGCATGGACCACCTGGTGCCTGCTCACCCAACTTTGCCTGGCCAGTTTCCAAGTTGCCATTCCAGCCGAAGGCGATAGCAACGAGTGCGTGAAACGACTGGACTTTTGTGCCAATACTGGGAGACCTATGCAAATTGGTGCTCTATCCGCTGAGTTAACCATGGAGCCTTTTAAGTGCCGCCTTGCAAAAGACAGAAGACTAAAACCGCAAGATAAGCTCGTAACCTACACGGGTAGACATAGGGAGCTCCACAAGTGACAGCAAAATCGAAGCCATCGGGTACCTCTAAAATATTTTCCGCCGAACTCTTGTGACGAAGAAAACTCTTGTGTCGGTATTTCAATTGTCTACACCTGTATAGCGCTAAGAGCACGTGGCTGCGCTGCGCTTGGTTTCCTATGTTGGATAGTTTGCGTCTGGCATTTCAGGATGCTGTGAGGAAAGTTGTGCTGTTTTGTCAAAAATGGAAGGATAGACACTCGGATATTACGGGAGTATCCTGGTAGAAAGATTTGGATGCGATAACCTGATGCGATCCATGCCGTGTTTGGGTAATTTGGCCGACGATGCAACACCAGTGCCGATTTTCGAAGTGTTGAGGAACCATTGTAGCGCTTTTGTTGCGGTTCCTCTTCTATGCTGGATTATTTTTATTTTCATCATTAATCGAGTTGCAATGCTCTGAATTACAGGTCCTGACTCCTAGTCCTGTGGCAGCGAGGTGTCATAGGGCCTCGCAGGCGATGCGTCCTGCGCCCCCGATGAATCAATTAATCTGAAGTGCAGGTGGTGTTTTTAAGTAGTTTTTGACTACCTCTCATTACCTAGCTCTGAAATTTTGCCCATATAAGGCTTGTGTTTCAGCGGGGATTTCCCGCACTGATGAATCAAGATGTATTTCAGGCGTAATATGTAGCGCAAAGAAAGAAGACTTGTAATATAAGAAGAAGTTTTCTTCACGGTTCAATCGTTCCAAAGCATTTTCTCTTGGAATGCCAGATGCTGGAAGCAGTAAAATAAATACACGAAAACGTGTAAGGAAACTGTTAACAAAGAGATGGGTGGCGGCCAGAACCTGGGGCCTGCAGCCATCTTGGCTGGATTGGAAGTCGCCACCACTGCGTGTATGCCTCGCATGGGTCCGTGGAGTCTGACCGGACAGTGGAAAGTGATGATGATGGTCTCAGTTACTTGTGTGCAACGTGTCGATAAATCACCTGGTGGGCTGACCTTTACCCATGGCGTGGACGCGGTGACACTGAGCGAGTGGTGCGGGGAGGGTGCAGCAGTGGTCAGCAGACGTGAACCAGTGATAATGTGGAGGAGTGGACCGACACCGGTGACCCGGGGTTGGATCGCAATCGACACGGGAGAGAGAAGCAGGACCGAGATCTGCTATCGGTGAGGGGGAGCACCATGTATTTGGTGAGAGCGGACGCCTTGAGAAGAGTGGCACAACACACTCGACTTCGAGCCGTATCCACTGCTTTGGTTGCACAGCGCGTATGCGGCGCAGTGAGCAGATCTCACGGCCGATGTGAGCGCGCTCCAGGTAGGCAGGGGCGGGGCTGGGGCCGATGCCGGCCGTCGTGCGGCGAATTTCCCTGTCGGCCGGCGGCAGTGTCGGTGGGTCGGCGACATGCACGTGTCAGGCAGGGCTGCGGTGATGGATGGTGATGGGTACACACACCGGCCCGCTGCCGCCTGGTGCGTGCATGTTTTGTCGGCGGCCGCGGCTAATGGACCGGGACTTCCAGCCAGTGGACAATGGAACACCGGCACCGAAAAACTGGCCAATAGACGATGAAACACTGGCACCGAAGCCCCGGCTAATAGGCAACAGAATACTGCCACTGGAACACCGGCCAATGGGCAACAATACTGGCACTGGAACCCCGACCAATGGGCAACAATACTGACAATAGAACACCGGCCAATGAGTAACAATACTGGCACTGGAACCCCGGTCAATAGGCAACAATACTGGCAATAGAACACCGGGAAACGAACAACAATACTGGCGCTGGAACACGGGCACCGAAATACTGGCAAGTGAACTGGCACCGAAACGCTGCCAAATGGGCAGCAATACCGATACTGAAACAGCGGCCAATGGGGAACAGTGTGCTGACACTGGTACGCAGACCCACGGACAACAGAGCACTGACACTGGAACACAGGCCAATGGGCGGCAGAGTGCTGACACTGGAACACAGACCAATTGGCAACAGAGCACCAGCCGATGGAGTAGCGCCAGTGAAAATAGAGAAATGGTGACCAGGGGAGTCAAGAACGACATGGTGCACGACAAGTTGTGCACATGCAACTCTGTGCTGGTATGGGGTCGCGGTAGGTCAGTTGGAAGGGTGTTGGCTTCTTGATTGTAAGATCGTGGGCCCAAATCTCACAACCGGCGGGATTGCCGGACCTATTCGCGACCAGTTGGAGTTGGAGGTTTGCGTCGCTGTATGATCCAGCAGTGTCGTAAAGGAACTCAGGGTTAGTTCCATACTCGCATATCTCGGGTTGTTGTGATTTAATTCAGTGTCCGTGGTTCTCCTCAGCCACATCCTGTGTATATCGCGATGGTGCAGTACGTGAGACACGTCTAATTCAACACAATGACCCAGTATGATGTTCATAGGTAGCAGGACAGATGGTACGTTCCAGACCAGGTTCATACAGGCAGGTATCAACTTCCCGAGGACGATCGGCACCAAATGTTCCCCGGGAAGGATGTCCACGAAATGACGCCTAGAACGGAAACAATACCGCAGCGTGCGTTAGGAGACGAAGCCATGTGGTATCGACAATGAACTCGTGATATCTCGCGACACAGACCATACAAAAACCTAAAAATAGCGAGACAACTATCACTTAGCCAACGAGAGCACAGTACGAAGAGGCGAAAAGGATCTACCGCCTCAGAGAAGCAAAACAAAAGTGAAGACAGCTAGTTTATGCATCTGGAAATGGCTTCCTGGTTTGCAACCTGGTACGGCGTGAATGTCTTTTTTCTGATCTTGCCCTTGGCCAAGAACAAATCCCCACCTGGGATTGGCTTTTTCCTTGACCTGGGTGTATTATTCTGATCTTGCCCTGCGCCAGAGACGTATCGCCAGCTGGGATCAGCTGATGGCTGTCGAGCGTCGCTGTCGCTCGGCGATGACGGGGAGTCGGCGCACAATCAACTGCCACCATGACTGGAGAGACCCTTGGCAATCCTCCCCAGGGCAGGACACGCATGCTGGAGTCTGGAGATCGGTATAGCGCGGCGCCGGTCCACCGCGCCGGTAGCCGCGATGTCCGCTGATTTCTCGTATTGTCTCGGTGCGCGGTACAGGCTGGTCCATCGACCCAGCAGGAGGTCGTGCAGCGAGCTGCAGGCAAACACGCAAAAAAGCGGCCAGAAGAAGTGGCAGCAGACGCGCTGCCGCTGCCACCGGTGGCCGCAGCTGAGCCTGGCCCTGGCGCGTTGTGATCGGTGTCGGACCAGGAGCGGCCAGTGCGCGTCGGACGGTGCCGCCGGATCCCAGCGGATCCGTCCGGCCCGACGGGGAAGACTGCCACCGTGGCGGCCTTTGTGTGCGGTCTGGAGTCGCGCCGACATTGGGCGACGGCCACCGCACCGGAGCGGGCGGCGAGCTGCGGCCAAACGCCGGATTTATCTCTCATTTCGCCTTAGCGGGCGCACTGTGTTATGTCGGAGAGCCTGGTTTGGTGCGTGAAACTCGTTGCAATGCCAGGGCGGCCGCCCGACACGAGCGTCCTTACGTCCTGACGTCCTGAGCTTGGGTGCCAGCCGCCGGTCGCCCCAAGACGACCACCCGACACGTACGTCCTTAGGTCATTACGTTCTGACTTTTTGACGTCCTTACGTCCTAACGTTCTGACGTCCTGATGGCTCGACGCCCCGACGATCACTGCGCCGTACGTCCGGGTTTGAAGGCACGCCAATTAATTTTAGAGCGGCGGTCTCCCATGCCAGTTCGAAGACGGATCGATCATGCCTTTATTGCGTGCGTGTCCCTGATTATTTCTGCAGACATGTTCGCTTCGCCTGGCAGTCTATGGTTTTCCTCGCTTGTGCGTTAACTGGTTCTCAAATCCAACTGCTGGGGATGAGTAGTCTAGGAGTAAGTTTCCCGTCTCGCAATCTAAAGTTTGTGCGTTCGAGTCTCACCTGTCGCTACTCTTCGCCCGCTACCAATCGGCGTGAGAGATTGGCGACGCTACATGGCTCAACGGTCGATGTGTCGTAAGACCAATAACCAACCAACCAACCAAATCCAACTGCTTCCACAAAATCGCCAGCCGCCACTGCCCTTGTATTGATTGGGCTGATAGTTAACCAAACGGCGACCATCTGAAGAAAAAAAATCAATAATTTGTTGGATCCAACAAAAGCAAACACCAGCGAGATTAAGTCCATAAGTTTCCAAGGGCACCAGTGACGGATAACCGTCCAGCTGGGTGGTTCGCTCACCTCTGCTACGCAGCCGCGTCTAACCCCCACCACCCAGTGACGACTACCTGACAGTGGTCTGCCGTGCATATTGTTCGGCCACACTGGCATGGGTGTCACAATGATGTCACGGCGCAATGGCCCAGCATCTACCGACCGGCCGTCGCCGCCCGTGAGAACGGAAACTGACGTGCTATAACACCCCGGGTTATAGCCGAGAATCGAGGCGCCAGGTGTCAGTGTTAGCGCCGGCCGACGGGCGATGGCTTCCGCCCGGAGCGTTCATGACTGGACCCGGCGAGTACGATCGTTCGTGGCAGGACGCAACGCGTTCGGACACATAGAAGCCAAATGCATGTCGAAAGAGGATCTGAAGTTGACATCGTTGCATTTCAACGTTCAATGAGCAACAGCGACAGCCCATTGAGGAGTGGTGTCGCGACAGCTAGTTTTGTCGCGATGTGGACGCTGAAGATTACATGCTACATCAATGGTGAATTTCATTTTCACCTGTCAGATTTGTTCACCTCGCTGTATTGGTCACCCTGCCTCGTTTCCTGGGAAACGGTCACCGTCGCCATGAGGAGCTGCCATCTATGCCCTGAAACACCATCACCTGGATCACCACCATCACCAGACATCTCCACCTCATACCTGATGCATTTCCACCTCCACCCTAAGGCGCCTCCACCTCGACCCCAAGACATCAATACTTGCATCCTGATAAATCGCCACCTACACCATAAGACATGCACCTACACCGTAAGGCATCAATCACCACCTCCACCCAAGGTACTACCCCCTTTGACTCCCAGACATTACCTACACCCTGAGGCGCCGTCAACTACACCCCCGAAATGTCACCATTTACACCCTGAGGGACCACCATCTTCTCGTGAAAATTAATCACATGTGAGGAATCCCTCATGCTTTTTGCCGAGGAAATGTCGAAAAGCTTTCTGATGCGCCGGAAAATTATGTCCTGCTACCACGTTTATTTTTTGGCATTGATATGCATGGCATGCATGCTTTGTAACAAAATAAAACGGTATAGACGGCGTTCATGATGTGATGCTTGGTACTGTTTCCAACCGCACTTCCGTGATCGTATGAGTTATGAGCGCAGTATGACCAGAGCAGTCGATGCGCCCGAAATCTCAAGTAACTAACTTCCGTTCTGCGACAATTGCATCGCGATGATCACAAGCGTTTTTTTTTTAATGGTTCATTTTTGTGGTACCATATTTGATGGATTTCCATGTTTTAGAGCAGTTGAATGATGGATCATTTTCGCTTTAGTGATGCGTCTACAGCATTAAAAACTTTCAACAGCAATGCTGTTCTGTAGCTGTTTGGAGGTGCCCATGTCGCCTACCACTTGCGGCGTTCACGACGTGTATGTTCATATCCCTCCGGTATACCTCCGGCCGTCCACACTGCTGATATACATACCGTCATGTCGTGCTGATCACCTCCGGCCGTCCACACTGCTGAGATACATACCGCCATGTCGTGCTGATCACCTCCGGCCGTCCACACTGCTGAGATACATACCGCCATGTCGTGCTGATCACCTCCGGCCGTCCAAACTGCTGAGATACATACCGCCATGTCGTGCTGATCACCTCCGGCCGTCCACACTGCTGAGATACATACCGCCATGTCGTGCTGATCACCTCCGGCCGTCCAAACTGCTAAGATACATACCGCCATGTCGTGCTGATCACCTCCGGCCGCCCACACTGCTGAGGTACATACCGCCATGTCGTGCTGATCACCTCCGGCCGTCCAAACTGCTGAGATACATACCGCCATGTCGTGCTGATCACCTCCGGCCGTCCACACTGCTGAGATACATACCGCCATGTCGTGCTGATCACCTCCGGCCGTCCACACTGCTGAGATACATACCGCCATGTCGTGCTGATCACCTCCGGCCGTCCACACTGCTGAGATACATACCGTCATGTCGTGCTGATCACCTGCGCCCGTCCTCAGAGCAACTCGACCATCAGTCTGGTGGTGTCGCGCTCGCCGGCCTGCGGCGCCACCGACGTGGCCGACGGCCTGTTCCGCACCGACGTGCCGGCCGGCCTGGCCGTGTCGCACGCGCGCACCAAGTCCGCGCCGGAGCGGCTGTCGCAGGGGGTTGCGGTGGCGGCGCCGGCGGCGGCGCGCGACCAGCCGGACCGCGCCATCTCGCGGCAGGCGCGCGGCGAGTCGATGGACCACCTGTCGGCGCCCGACCCGCCGGCGCCGCCGCTGCCCGCCAAGCCGGGCGACCACCGCCGCCGCAGCAAGGAGCTGCGCCGCAGTCTGCGCATCGAGGGCGACGTGCTGCAGCAGAAAACGGTCACCATCGCCAAGGTGGGTCCGCTGCTCGGTGTTGAGTGTTGGCCTGCACCCGTGGGAGAGGTGTTCGGAGTTTGTTGTTGGCCCACGACCAGGTCTGGATAACATGCTGTCACCTGTTGCCCACTGATTCGGTGAGGGTGTTGTGATCCAGGATAGGTTGTATCATTAATGTGTTGTGGTCCGGGATGGGTTGTGTCATTGGTGTTTGTGGTCCGGAATGGGTTGTCATCGGTGTTGTGGTCCTGAATGGGTTGTCATTAGCATGTTGTGGTCCGGGATGGGTTGTGTCATTAGCGTGTTATGGTCCGGGATGAGTTGTGTCATTAGTGCATTTTAGTCCAGGGGTCAGTTGTGAACAGGTTGTTGTGGTCAGGAGCTGGGTTATCTGGCCAGTGCGGCAGGACCCAGGGCCGGGTTGTGAGCATGGTATTGCTGTCCGGAGCTGGGTTGTACAGTTCATATGTTCCTATGTGTTTAGCTTATGACTGTTCATGTTATGTTGTGTGTGAGTGTGTGGGTGTTTGAGCGGAGGTCGTCGTAACATCCTGGCGGGCCGGCGCTGCTCAAGTGCCTGCTTCACACCGCTCTATGTAGAGGGGTGTCTGAGTGGGGAGGTATTAGTTTGGGAGCCAATGCAAACACGGCGCCGCGCCTCGTGCGATGAAATCCTGCAGCGAGTGAGCACGGTGCCGACACTGTTTGCCGACATCCGAGTGGTGCTAGTGAGGATGAAGTGTGGGTACTCGACTGGCCACCGTCTGGTGTCCCCTCCCCTGACCGTCTGGTGTCCCCGCCCCTTCCCTGACCGTCTGGTGTCCCCGCCCCTCCCCTGACCGTCTGGTGTCCCCGCCCCTTCCCTGACCGCCTGGTGTCCCCGCCCCTCCCCTGACCGTCTGGTGTCCCCGCCCCTTCCCTGACCGCCTGGTGTCCCCGCCCCTTCCTGACCGTCTGGTGTTTCCGCCCCCTTCCTGACCGTCTGGTGTCCCCGCCCCTCCCTGACCGTCTGGTGTCCCCTCCTGACCGTCTGGTGTCCCCTGACCGTCTGGTGTCCCCGCCCTTCCCTGACGTCTGGTTCTGCCGTCTGGTGTCCCGCCCCTCCCTGACCGTCTGGTGTCTCCGCCCCCTTCCCTGACCGTCTGGTGTACACGCCCCTTCCCTGACCGCCTGGTGTCCCCGCCCCTCCCCGGGCCGTCTGGTGTCCCCGCCCCTCCCCTGACCGTCTGGTGTCCCCGCCCCTCCCCTGACCGCCTGGTGTCCCCGCCCCTCCCCTGACCGTCTGGTGTCCCCCGCCCCTTCCCTGACCGTCTGGTGTCTCCGCCCCCTTCCCTGACCGTCTGGTGTCTCCGCCCCCTTCCCTGGCTATATGGTGATGTCGGTCCCAACCGTCCGGTGTTGTTTCCCCTGACTGTGTGGGGGCGTTCCCCGGACGGCCCGGTGATGTTCCTTCCGGGTGGTGGTGACGGTGGATTTGTGCTGTAGGGCGCGTCGACCGCGTTGGCCATTTTGCGCCCATAGACCGTTCGGTGGTGTTTCTCTTGGCTCTCCTGTGGTGTTCCCCTGACCGTTTGGTGGTGTTTCCTCCGACTGTCTGGTGATATTTTCACCGACCATTCAGTGGTACAGTTAATTTGTCCAGACCTGAGCGGCGGCTGCTGCCGTGCTGCGACAGCCCGTGAGTTCTTCACATAATCGGTAGCGTCCGGGGACCAGACGGAAGCGGGGCCGGTTTCGTCTGCCAGCCATTGCTGTCGGGAACAAAAGCTGTGGTCTCCGTCACACGGCGGCCGTCACCCGACTAGTTCCAATGATGTTGGATGTGGTACTGCTGCCTGCTCATTTATTCATGAGTGTGATATTCCCTGTTGAACCTGGAACGCACGATGCGACTTGGGGTTTCAATAATAAATAATTCGATCAGAAGTGTGCGCACCGGGTCGTTTGCAACTATTTGAAGTGAACTAACCTAGGTGATAAAATGGCCAGATGGTTTCCATTAAGCAGTATTACTGGTGATGCATTAAGATATTAATGCTACGTGCTGTTTAACATCCAACACGAAATTATGGTCTTGTGGTGTGGAATGGACTGCAATCGATTACCCCGCGTTGGACGACTTTACAGCAATACTAGTGCTGTCCGTAGCCATGCTTATATTGATATTGCACCACTCGTGATGCGACAGAACATGTCACACAAGGGGTTGGAAATTCTGGAAATGTTGCAGAGGAAATGAACTCATTTGTCTGGGTATGGACAGTCACGAGACCACACAAAGCAACTTTCCGACGATACCCTTTGAAATTTACAGTTAGTTTTATGTGATGTCAGAACAATTAGTTACCTTATGAAAATGCGTTCGAAGCGTTTTTTTTCCATATACATTTCCAGAGAAGCCAGCAATCATGGCATGCGATTACTGATTATGCTGACCTCACTATGACGCCATCTCCGCTGGACCCAGGGTGATCTCGGTATTTTTGTTTAATGCGTGTATAAAATAACTGTGTATTGCTGGTAGTGGCATTCACGCTTTTCTTTTGTCAGTACATGTAGAAGAGCTGTAAAAAGCATTCCAACAATTTCATGTCGTTACCTTTTTCGGGAAGAATATGCTGCGAAAATGACTCAGTTGGGCTAGAAACTCCCTCTCCCATTAGTGTCGGGTCAACTCATCGGGTGCAATGATATGTAAATCAAGCCCGTGAAAATCGGAACTTCGCAGCAGAATGTTGAGGTACCTGATGTTTCTCAAGATACACCAACAGCTTCATCATAGTTTTTCATTTTGAGAAGTAGGCCCTAGTGGCATGGTTCTTCCGTCTGAAAGCAGATTGGCTCGATGATTTCAAGCCGCTCGGGTCCAGAACAGGCTTACTCTATCCTTTCGGTTCTCGAGTAACGGGAGGCTATTATAATTGGTTCACTGCTTCTAGTCATTATACTGAGCGTTCAATTGACACGTGCTGGGCGCTGGATAACCAATAGCAGTGCAGGCGCCCTTAAGCCCAAATAAACAAACAATTGACACATGCTCTAAGTGAATGGGTAAGCGTCTATGAACTAGTTGGTTCCCATTTAGTAGTAAATTGGCTGGTTCACCTTTAGTTCGGTTACATTTTGCACAGCAATTCGTGTGTTTTGCTCACTTTTTTTGCGCAGTTATCAATTACTTTCGTGAAGGATCCCACATCAGCTCATGAACCGTTGTTTTACAATGCCCATAGTTTAAAAATATATATATTTGTTCGTTTCTTTCTTCATCCTTCATGCCCGTTTCGTCCTTTTCTGTTTAGTTTCCATGGTGCGCAGCTGGTTCAAAAACCATAATATAATTTCGCTCACCCAAAGCACTCCATAGCCCTGTCGTCCGCATGATATTTCCAAGCTCCAGAGCTCTCTGCAATATTGCTTGTGTCCAAAAATCTTAATAATCGCCGCCGTTACCGTTACGCCTGTGAGCTCCAGAGCTCACCGCAGCATTTCTGTCGCTGGCTTGACGTTTCTGATCCTCGTAGATCACCGCTACCGTAATGCTGGTGCCGTTCGCGTTGCATATCTCCGAGCGCCAGACATCATGACGGTGTTAATACGTTGTCACGTTGCCGAGTTTCGGCAGCCAGACGGCCGACGGCCGACTGAGACGCGTCGGCCTGCATGGGTCCGACCCTGTGACCCTGGCGGGCTCATCAGACCGTGCGGCTGCTGGTGTGGCCCCTGTGGGACGCGGCACACCCAGTCGCCGCCCGTCTGGCTGATGAGCGCGTCGGCCGGGGCAGCCCCGTGGTCCGCGCCAGTTGTCGCCGCCGCCGCTAATTGCCGCGTTCGGCCCGCCCGCTCGCCTCGTGTTGCCGCTGCAAAAACGTGGCGGACGTCTCATCGCGAGTTGAGCCGGCAATGAATACAGAGCAGCCGGATAATGTGGCCATTGGACGGCGACGGGGCTGTCGTCCGGCGTCTGACGTCCGTGGGGGCTGACGGGCCAGCGCGCGGCGGCCGGCCGGCGCTCGCGTGCGCCGATATACGCCGCCACAAACGGCCCGCTGGCGGCGACAGTGATAGCGTCTGGTGGTCGATGGAACGGCTCAGTGATGGTGGTTCAGGACGGTTGTGGCGAGCGGTGACAGCTACCAATGGTCGCTGTCACCGCGTGGGCGCTTTGTTGTGACGTAGGGTGGGCTGTTCACACTTCGAATTTTCTGGTAGTCCAGAGTCCACTCAGTGAAGGTCATGGTTGGGCTTTTTTGCATGCCAAAATTATTTGTGCTTTAGGCTTGATGTAGCTAATTTGGGTTTGCAGATGGGGAATGTTATCATTATAGATATTAAATGGAATGAAAACATGGTCATGAAATGTGGGTGTTATCTCCTCCATAAATATACTGTGTGCTGGAATGGAATGAAACCCTGGTTCAGGAACCCGCAAGTGGAGATATTTATCAAAGAGCAATAAGTTAAAACATTTCGTCGTCAAGCAATACCATTCAGTCTTCTGATGGTACAAGTAAAGTAATTTCCGGAGAGAATGATAGTGATGAAGAAATCGAGGACAAAATGAATGTTTTCGAACTCTGATCTCAGGGTCGCCATCACCCTTGACCATGCTTCTTTGGCTGTCCTAATTAAAAGAGAACGAATTTAAGCTGTGCGTAATGCCTTGCTCTTTCTCTCCTACCCTCCCTCCCCTCTCCTTTCTCTCTTTCTATCTATCCATCTATCTCTCTCGCTCTCCCCTCTCCCTTTACTATGCTCTACTCTACACTTTGTCTTTCCTATCTGTATCTCATTGTATCTCACTGTATGTCACGCCCACGCTCACCGGTACTCACACAGCTCGTTTATGTGGCTTGGGAGTGCACATGTCTCCACATTTCGGATCTACCTTGAAATATACATAGAGGGTGAAGGAACTTGCTTTAAGCCATAGTCGTGCGATTGCTGTAGCATCGTGTACCCACCTGCTGTGGTTTACGATATCCCCAGCTATTAGTGTTCTGTACACCCAACTATTGTAGTGTACGGTACACCACCCACCTGGTACAGAGTAAGGTACACCGTACTTGCTGTAGTGCGTCGTACACCCGGCCCGCCACCCGATGCTGTGCTGTCGAGTGTACAGTGAGCGCTGGTGGCGACGTCCCTCACCGACTGTCGTCCTCTCGTCCACAGAACGCCAAAGAGAGCCTCGGCCTGCGCATCGGCGGCGGCATCCACTGCAACGAGGGCGACACGCCCATCTACATCGCCAACATCAACCACCAGGGCCCCGTCGGCAAGTCCAAGCAGATCAAGGTGGGTGCGCGTGGGTGACGTGACCGCGCTGCTGGCATGACAGCACACCGCCTTTTTTTACCTAAATGATGGGGCGGCAAATGGAAAAGTCGCCACGTCAGGGCATCCGTGGGTCATGTGAAGGTGAGACTGTATGCGCCCGTGTCATGTCAAGGTGAGACTGTATGCGCCCGTGGCATGTCAGGGTGAGACTGTATGCGCCCGTGCATGTCAAGGTGAGACTGTATGCGCCCGTGGCGTGGCAAGGTGAGACTGTATGCGCCCGTGGCGTGGCAAGGTGAGACTGTATGCGCCCGTGGCATGTCAGGTGAGACTGTATGCGCCCGTGGCGTGGCAAGGTGAGACTGTATGTGCCCGTGGCGTGGCAAGGTGAGACTGTATGTGCCCGTGGCGTGGCAAGGTGAGACTGCACGCTCCCGTGGGCCATGTGAAGGTGAGACTGCATGCGCCTGCGCTTCCCTGTATAGCCGTGCTGTCCCGTCGACTACTGCGGCGCCGTAAAAAGGTGGCGTTGGTACGTGCCGACCGGTGACGCCCTGGCCAGTGTAGCCGGTGCGCGCACGTGACGGCCGGTCTCGCCGCAGCCTGTCCGTGACGCGCGCGTCTCGCTGGCGCCGTGTGCACGTGGAGCACGTGGCCGCGCCGCTGTCTCGCCGGCGCCGTGGTGCACGTGGCCGCGCCGCCCGTCGCACGGGACGGACAGGCGGTCGTCTGCACGCCACGCTGTGTCCGATGACAAATTGCGGCGCGTAGCGCGACGTGATGAACGGCCCGGGACGCCGGTCTGGCGTTGCAATTAGCTGCGGCGGCCGTCGTGCGCGCCGCTCAGATCAATGGGCGCCGGCGGCGGCGGCGGCGGAAAAATGAGGCGCGGTGCGGGCGGCCGACCGTCGTGGCTGTCGTGGCTGTCGTGCGGCCGGCGTCTGTGCAGTGTTGTCGCTCCGTCCGTCGGACCTGGCCGGCCGGTGGTCAAGGTGTTTGACCTGGTCTGATCAGTGCTTCAGTTCGCATGAGTGCGGGAAACCCATGTATTCCGGTGGCGTGTGAGATGCAGGACACGCTTAGGCTTCATGTAACCCTGGAAATTTTAATGTAATGCTATATATAGCGACCATCGTACATTATTCGGTCCTGTTTGGTCCGATCCCTAGTGTGGTCCTGTCCGCTTTGGTTTGGTCTGGGCCGGCCCGGTCCGGTCCGGTCCGGTCCCCGGTCCGGTCCGGTCCGGTCCGGTCCCGTCCCGTCGGGTTGCCAGTTGTCATAAAATGTGGCTGCCTGTACGGAAGGTATGTAGCAGTCGTAGCTTGCCCGCGAGAGCCGGCGAATCTGCCAACGGCGTACAAGAGTCGCCGCCATTTTCGCCATTGCTATCAGGCTGATGAGGCGGCCGCCTGCCGAGCTGCGTCGTTAACGGGCACCGGAGCTCAGGAAACTCGCACCATATCAACAGTCGGCACCGTGATGAGCACTGGTCGGCAGACTCGCACCATCAGTAGACATTACAGTGATGAGCAATGGCCGGAGACTCGCACCATCAGTAGACATTACAGTGATGAGCACTGGTCGGGAGACTCGCACCATCAGTAGACATCACAGTGATGAGCAATGGCCGGAGACTCGCACCATCAGTAGACATTACAGTGATGAGCAATGGCCGGAGACTCGCACCATCAGTAGACGTTACAGTGATGAGCAATGGCCGGAGACTCGCACCATCAGTGGACATCACAGTGATGAGCACTGGTCGGGAGACTCGCACCATCAGTAGACATTACAGTGATGAGCAATGGCCGGAGACTCGCACCATCAGTAGACATTACAGTGATGAGCACTGGTCGGGAGACTCGCACCATCAGTAGACATTACAGTGATGAGCACTGGTCGGGAGACTCGCACCATCATCAGTAGAATTACAGTGATGAGCACTGGTCGGGAGACTCGCACCATCAGTAGACATCGTACAGTGATGAGCACTGGTCGGAGACTCGCACCATCAGTAGACATCACAGTGATGAGCAATGGCCGGAGACTCGCACCATCAGTAGACATTACAGTGATGAGCAATGGCCGGAGACTCGCACCATCAGTAGACATTACAGTGATGAGCACTGGTCGGGAGACTCGCACCATCAGTAGACATCACAGTGATGAGCACTGGTCGGGAGACTTGCACCATCAGTAGACATTACAGTGATGAGCACTGGTCGGGAGACTCGCACCATCAGTAGACATTACAGTGATGAGCACTGGCCGCAGACTCGCACCATCAGTAGACATTACAGTGATGAGCAATGGCCGCAGACTCGCACCATCAGTAGACATCACAGTGATGATCACTGGTCGGGAGACTCGCACCATCAGTAGACATTACAGTGATGAGCACTGGCCGCAGACTCGCACCATCAGTAGACATTACAGTGATGAGCAATGGCCGCAGACTCGCACCATCAGTAGACATTACAGTGATGAGCAATGGCCGGAGACTCGCACCATCAGTAGACATTACAGTGATGAGCAATGGCCGCAGACTCGCACCATCAGTAGACATCACAGTGATGAACAATGGCCGGAGACTCGCACCATCAGTAGACATTACAGTGATGAGCACTAGTCGGGAGACTCGCACCATCAGTAGACGTTACAGTGATGAGCACTGGTCGGGAGACTCGCACCATCAGTAGACATCACAGTGATGAGCAATGGCCGGAGACTCGCACCATCAGTAGACATTACAGTGATGAGCAATGGCCGGAGACTCGCACCATCAGTAGACATTACAGTGATGAGCACTGGTCGGGAGATTCGCACCATCAGTAGACATTACAGTGATGAGCAATGGCCGGAGACTCGCACCATCAGTAGACATCACAGTGATGAGCACTAGTCGGGAGACTCGCACCATCAGTAGACATTACAGTGATGAGCACTGGTCGGGAGACTCGCACCATCAGTAGACATTACAGTGATGAGCAATGGCCGGAGACTCGCACCATCAGTAGACATTACAGTGATGAGCACTGGTTGGCAGACTCGCACCATCAGTAGACATTACAGTGATGAGCAATGGCCGGAGACTCGCACCATCAGTAGACATTACAGTGATGAGCAATGGCCGGAGACTCGCACCATCAGTAGACATTACAGTGATGAGCAATGGCCGGAGACTCGCACCATCAGTAGACATTACAGTGATGAGCACTAGTCGGGAGACTCGCACCATCAGTAGACATTACAGTGATGAGCACTGGCCGGGAGACTCGCACCATCAGTAGACATCACAGTGATGAGCAATGGTCGGGAGACTCGCACCATCAGTAGACATCACAGTGATGAGCAATGGCCGGAGACTCGCACCATCAGTAGACATCACAGTGATGAGCAATGGCCGGAGACTCGCACCATCAGTAGACATTACAGTGATGAGCACTGGTCGGGAGACTCGCACCATCATCAGTCGTTACTGTGTTGAGCACTGGTCGGGAGATTCGCACCATCAGTAGTCGTCACCACGATGAGCACTGGTCGGGGGACTCGTATCATCAGCAGTCAGCACTATGACGAGCATTGAAGTCGGCCCTTGCCATCCATTTGTTTGTAATCATAAGTAGTGGCGAACAGGTGTCCGATGATGCTGTAATGTGTGCACCAGACTGATGGAAACGTGTTGGCCCAAACTCAGCAGTGGTCGTGACGAACAGGCGTCCAGTGGCGCTGTAATGTGTGCACCACACTGATTAAAAGGTGTTGGGCAAAACTCAGCAGTAATTATTGGGTAGTATAAGTACCCGGCGCATGCAGCCACTATCGTGGATGGCTTTTGCCCGTTCACAAATTGAAGCGTGGCTCAGCGGCACACCTGTGGGCGTCACATGAGGATGGTAAGTGTGCTCCTTTGTGGTGTGTTTAGACGCATAGGACCCGTAACTTCGCCGCCGACACGCTAGTTGTCGGCAAGGAAGTTGAATTATGAGCGGCCAGTGATATGTGAAGCAGAAAACGGTGTGGATAGAAGGAATCTGAAACATTGTATATCCTTCACATCAGTTTGCCGATAGTATTTTCCTTACTCGTCCCACCCTTATGGGGTAGACATTGTGGGCATTTATCCTCGCTGTGAAATATCTTACTCATGTCCTTTTGGTGTTGAGTTCTTCAGTATTGCATGTTTTGAAACTGCACTAGCAGTCGCATTTCTGCCATGATCGTATCAGGATGATTGTATGATGATGACATGATTGTATCAAATGTCTGCATTTCGCTGCTCTTTCAGAATATTTGGAAAGTCAGCCGTAATTGACTTGCATTCTGAGACCGATCTCCGTGCCACTGGGGGTTGGCCTTGACTGACCGGTGACCTCGTCTGCCACGTGCCACAGGGGGTTGACCTTGACTGGCCGGTGACCTCGTCTGCCCCGTGCCACCGGGGGTTAGCCTTGACTGACCGGTGACCTCGTATGCTCCGTGCCACAGGGAGTTCGCCTTGAATGACCGTTGGCCTGGTCTGCCCCGTTGCCGCAGAAGGGCGACATGCTGCTGTCGGTGAACGGCCGCAGTCTGGTGGGGCTGACGCACGCGCAGGCGGTGGCCGCGCTCAAGTCGACGGCCGAGCTGCCCGGCGTGACGCTCAGCATCCTGGAGGGGCCCGAGACGTCGCGCGGCCCGGCCAAGTTCATACCCAGCTGGATCTACTGGCAGACGCTGCCCAGGTGACGGTCGGGTTTGCGCCGCCGTGCCGCCGTGCCGCCGCCGGCCGGTGGCTGGGGTCGGGCTGCTCACTGTGTTCACATTCATCCTGTTGCCGCCCGCCGCGGTTGGCGGTAGGATTTCTGTATTCAAAAACGTAAATTGAAATATCACACTTACTGACAGCACGACTGACTGCAGAGCGAACAAAATGTCTTAATTACATTTCGTGGCAGAAACTAGGAAGCAGAGTGTCATTTGTGCATTGTCAGCAGTTAACGTAAGCATGCCGGATATTCCTAACGAAATTACTTTCGGTATCGTTCTTTGTCCAAGGCGTTTAATTTAGCCCGTTGTGGGTGCTGCCTGGGGTAGACGGGTTGTTTGGATTGTAGATGTACTCGTGTTTTGGGATGAAGTGTTCCATGCTGTCGCCGTTATCTGACGTGGCCAGAGTGTAGCGCGTCTCGCTGGGATCGTGTCGGAGCCTGCCGTGTGGTCCGGGTGTCAGGGTCTGAGCCTGTCGTGTGGTCCGGGTGTGGTTCTGAACCTGTCGTGTGGTCCGGGTGTCAGGGTCTGAACCTGTCGTGTGGTCCGGGTGTCAGGGTCTGAGCCTGTCGTGTGGTCCTGGTGTCAGGTTCTGAACCTGTCGTTTGGTCCGGGTGTCAGGTTCTGAACCTGTCGTGTGGTCCGGGTGTCAGGGTCTGAGCCTGTCGTATGGTCCGGGTGCCGGGTTCTGAGCCTATCATGTGGTCAGCGTGGCAGGTGTCTGCGTCCATCATGGAGGTGGACGGCACGTTTCACCGAATTAAAGTTCGCCCTGATGTGCTCGTGTGATACTGGACTGCTGATTGTATCACCTGCGTTGCGATGTGGGACTGCCAAATGAAATTGGATGGTTCCAAATTAAATTAGATGCTGTAACTCCGGAGCCCCCTCACCACTTCCACCAGAAACTAGATGTGCCGTACGCCAACACTAGTGGTTCAGCAGGACATGTACTCACACAGCCTGTAGTACGTTGTTATTTTAGTAGTGATTTAACGATATCATTAATTTATAAATCATGACCAGCAAATGGCAGGTACGTTTTCATTGGCATGTATTTATCTTATGAACTATGACGTGCAGCAGGACCACAACAGGTTGTGGTCCTGTTGGGATATGCCGAAACTATAGTAGCGTATTACTGGTGCTAAAATTGCCTGCCAGTTCCAGATCAGTGGTGGTCATCTTTTGGTTCGTAGGCACGATTGCACTGAACGTTCCTGGAAATTCTGACCTGCTCGCAGAATCCAATGGACTTGAATTTCCGGGACGAATCTGACTTGCTGAACTCTCACAGTAATTTTCATCGAATGATACCGTTGGGCGGAAGCCCCAATAAACACTGGTCGAAAGCCAGTCGACTGCATCCGTCCGGTGCAGCCAGTGTCCGCTCCAAGCCGACTCTCTGGCCGTGGGGTGCAGCCGTCGTGCGGCCACATCCGCCGGCCGCTGACAATGCCCGAGTGGCCGCCGACGCCGAATGGACTCACGGCCCAGACGACAGATGGCCCCGTCGCGTGTGTGTTGACTTCCAAGTTAATTGACATCGCCCTTGGGAGGGTTCCTCCGCGTCTCTGAATGTGTGGGGGAGTCGTGGGCCTCGTTTATTTCGCCAGTGTTCATGCATATTGTACTGCTGTGCATGCTCGGCTTGTCCTTGCGCCATGATGACGCTCAATGTCCCGCCGCGCCATCTGACCCGTATATTTCCGCAGCTGCCTGCTACCCGCGCCACCTGACCCGTGTATCGCCGCAGGTGTCCCTGCTACCCGCACACCTGACCAGTGTCTCCCCGCAGGTGCCTCTGCTACCCGCGCGGTATCGATCTGTCGCGCAGTGCCACCGGCTCGCTGGGCTTCAGCATCGTGGGCGGCTGTGACGGCGGCACGCGCGACCCCATCCACGTGCTGTTCGTGGTGCAGAACTCGCCGGCCGCTCTGGAAGGTGGGCACCGGCCGTGACTCGCGAGCAACGACGCCATGTGTGAATGATGTGCCGACCGCCGCGCCGGCGGAATACTGAGCGGCCGCCGGTCCGACCGCGGCCGTCGATGATCGAGGGGCACTGGGCGAGAGGCGCCGCTGACTGCATGCCGAGTGCGGCGTTCGGCCGGCGCCGCGGACTGCCGCGGATCGGTGTGATCCGCCGCCGCGGTCGTTGTGGGCGGGGAGCCGGTCGGTGCTGTAGGTGACGTGGAGGGGATGGGCCGCTGACGGGGTGGTGGGCACGCCGGCCGGTTCTGCGGGCGGCCCACCGTGGAGGTGGTGGGCCGCTGGTGGGCACCGTGAACCGTTGGCTGGTGATGAGAGCGGTGACGCATGCGGGCTGGTGTGAGTGCAGACAGCTGGTCAGTAGCTGCGGTGACGTCAGTGAGATGGGCCTGGGAGGGGGTCGCTGACCGGCACTGTGGACGGTAGGTATGTGATGGCTGGTGCTGTCGCGATGGATGTGGTGGACACCATCTGTCTGCAGATGTCGTGTTGAGCCACCAACCACATGTTAAGGCTGTCGCGGCCCCTGAGTACCGTATGTCATCGGCGTGGGTCGTGCAAGGTGTATATTTTGTCTCCGGTATTCGCCATGTGTTTATTTGCGAGATAATTAAAGATAAATATTGAGTTGCACTTTGAATAGTGCTGACGTTGGCAGGGACTCAGTGACATGTGAAATGAACGTAATATGCTCTGTTTGGTAGTCTTTCGTGTCAATGTTGCGCTGGCCGTCTGATGACGGCTGTTTAGTGGATTTTTCCAAATTGCGATGCAAACAATGGCAGGTTCTGGTTATCACACGCCATTGTTTTCTTTGTACACGTCATGAATGACGAATAAGTCAATGCGCCATCAAGCTCAAATAATCGATCAATACCGCTAAGAATGTAGCGATCCACAATCCGCATTGTGCTGGCGCCTCGCTATGTGTCACGTTGTATCCGACCTCCATCCCCCGGCAGTCTCGACCAGTAATGCCCTGCGGTCTGGTGGCGCCACCTGCGCATGTCGCCGTTGGATCAGTATTCCTGACTGTCCTGCAGACAGGCAATTAGTTCGCCGTCCGATCTGTTTGCTAGTTTTCCTCGCGGCCTAATGCCAATTGGCAAATAGGTTGGTTCATCGAATTGCTTGTCTGAAGGACAGTGAGGAATTATGATCGCTTGTCAGGCTAAGTTGCCACATTGTAGGCTCGCCTCGCCTTCCAATTATCTTATTCATCGGGTATCCGTGCAGAGTCGTGCTACTGCGCCACTTTCGTGGGAGGCCTCGCCGCGATTCGGCTGTGGCGTGATTTATTGTGTCTCTATGCAGCTGCTGCCGCACCACCGTAATCCCGGTATTTTTGGTAATGTTGACGCCGTGTGACTGACTCAGCCGGAGGAGCCTAAAGTCTAGACCACCAGCAGTGAAGCCAGTCTGAGTAACCCAGCCTGTTCGGCCGCAGGTAAGCTGCGGTGCGGCGACCGTCTGCTGGCCGTGGACGGGCACACCCTGGAGGGCGTGCGCCACGCAGAAGCAGTCAGTCTACTGAAGCAGGCGCGACACAAGGTCAAGCTGCAGGTCGTCTCCTGGATGGGCACGGAGCTGTGATAGAGCGAGCGGTGCGCGTTCAGCAGTGCTGGTGGGTGGCGCAGGCTGGGGCACTTGTCATGTTGCCCCACTGCGTCGCGGCTGGTTGCGAAACCCTGCGACGCTGTTTTTACCGCTCGTGTGAACGGTATGGGCACTGTCGTGCTCTCGATGTGTGTGTGGTACGGAGGATAAGAAGCCTTCCACCGGCATCTACGCTATCGTATATTTTGAAGCGTACTTAAAGACAGCAATGGCAATGTTTCACAAACTTCGGTCACTACCGTGACGGCCGGCTCGCGAACCTCTGGCAGCGACTTTTGTCGCGTATGTCGACAGGTGTGGGGAGAGGCGTCGGCGGATCTTTGGACTGGTCGCCTTCTCCGCTCCCGATCTTCCCTTCTGCCAGCTATCTTTACATGCATTTTGTGGATGGGAAGCGCTTGTATTGGGTGCGTGCGCGCAATACTCCCACCTATCGCGAGTCTCGTGATGTGTTGGAAGAGTGCGGCTGAGTGGTGCTCGGCGTATCCATGGCGCGTGGCGAGTGAGTGTCGAGTGGTATTGTGCCGGGGCTGTCGACCCCGTGCGACGTGTTTGAGAACGTCATCGATGGGCATGCCTGCGGGCCGCCGGACCCGGTGTTTGTGGTTTGTCAGCCATGTTTCTGTACGGTAGATCTGTCTGGAGGAGGAATAAACAATGCTCACAGCTGTTTCGCAGTGTACCGCGTCACCCGGCGGGGCGACGGAATACGATAAGAAACATTGCTGGATCGTGATCTTGGTGGATTTAAGCTGTCGCCGCCAATTTACTGATGCGACGATCAATGAGACGTGCTTTTTGCACAACCCTTAAACAACCCAGACAGTCTTAAACGCCAGCAGTAACAGCACCGTCCCAGAAAGCTCCTTACAACAGCTTTTGTCCCTGAAGTTGGCCAGTTCCGGATCGCAGAAGCAGAATCTGATCCAGTAACATCACCAGCCTCGGACGCCTGATATCAGACAAACTGCCCCCCCTGAAACACCTGACACTTTCAGGGTCAGCTGTCATCAAACGGCTTAGGAAAAGTGTGCCATTCAGCTAGGTCAGAGGCGAAATAAAACATGACCAATATTTGGAATGATAATGGTGTATTAACAGCAAGCATGTGCTATGCAAAGCCCTCATGACATCGCAAGTGACTCATCGGAGGCATAATCAAATCAAATTTTCAGAACACCGGGGGCAATGCACGAACAGCTGCCCAGACTGTTGACAGCATGCACAATACATCTCATGTGTGAACATACCAACATAAATGTGACTAGCTGCCACGCTCGCCAGAAGAGCCAGCACATTGCAGAGCTGCTTTCTGCAAGGCAGATCTTGCAGGCTTGTGCACCCATGCGTCTTCACGAATGCACGTTTGAAGCTGAGCTACTAAACTGTCAGCTGTTCAGTAATAATACACACCATACACTGCAGCTACACAGAACATCGACTCATTTATGAACACATCTGAAGCATAATTGTCTGTGTCAGAATCCCACAAGCACCTCACTCCCATTTTGACACCTTCGCCATGCTGCTCCCCAATGACAGTCTGAACAACAATCTTGTATCTCTCAAATCCCATCTCCTTCATTTTTGTTCTAAGCTGGTCAGATATGTTCTTGATCCAGACTTGTGCTTCTACTTCAGAATATGCCTTACCACCCAGTTCTTCATTCAGGGTCACCCTGATTTGTTCTTTCACTGCCTGTGGCCTAAACTTGTTCTCAAACTTGGGCCTGATTTGATATGAATGTGATGCGTCCAAATCTATACCTGACCCAGCACCAGAAGCTTTGGGGGTTGGTGCAGGAGTTCCCACCTTAGGAGTTGCAGCCAGAGATGCTTCTTTTGGTGTTGCAGCAGGAGTTGCTTCCTTGGGAGTCCCTGCTGGGCTGTGCTCCTTAGGAGTTACTCTTGGAGTTGCTGCCTTGCTACCTGACCCACTCATATTTTTGTCAAAAGGGCCAGCAGTAGTTCCTCTAAACGCTGAAAAAGAAGAATGTATCTGTAGGTAGCAGTAAGTTATTGCATCCTTGACTATTCTTTCAAGCACCAATATGGAAAGGCTTCCAATTATATCAAGATTTGAAGCAAAGTTCAAATTTTATGTCATCTGCTTTTAAACACATTATGTACCTCACCCATCCAAAAGTTCAGAACTACTTATGATATTGCCTAAACATTGGTTTTGTCAGTCCTGCAAACGTGTACCAAAATAGCCTTGGGAATTCAAACCCATGAATTAGGTTGGCAGTGTTTTATGGTGCAGCATACAAGTGTGATTATGCAGCACCCACCTGAATGATGCTACTCTGAAGTATGATAACTCCTTACTGAGTTCCACACTATTGTGACTGCATGGAGTGGGCAGACAGCTTGACTAGCTATACTGAAATATTTAGATGGTTTACAAATCCCATTATATCTTCAGTTTTCAGAAAGTTGCACACAGTGGTACATAGAAGATGGCAAAATGCAGGTACATAGAATGCAGTTTGAGAAAATACCATGCACATAGGATTATATTTATGCTTTGGAATACTGGATGTATGTCAGGGAAGGAGCATTCTGGGCAGAAAGATAATTTTCCTATGATCTGACATGATGAATAACACTATTACACTTTCAAGTTGGTGTTGGGAAGTTTATAACACATAAATGAGTTCCCAGTTAAATTCAAACAACTTGATTCATACTTTGGTGATAAAAGAGCTTCTTAGTTTCCTGGAGAGGATCATGTTCTGGATGCTGAAAATATAGGGCAATGCCATGTTTCCAACCTTGCATGAACAACTCAAGGTACATCTTATTTAAGCAAGCAATTTCATCCAGTGGTTATCCACATGTTTAGATGCAATGCCTACAAATAATTGTAGATGGCCAATCACTTGTGGATGCTCAGGCCATACAAGGAGGCCAGAAACATTGCCTCAATAAATGCAATTTCAAGAAGTAATGTTGCTCTTACCCAATGTTTTTCATTTGCTTTGGAGTGTCTACCAACATGCTTATGTTAAAATAGAAGAGTCACCACACCTAGTTGGCGGTACAATGCACAGATATGACAAATACAATGAAGTTGGTAAAGTAAAATATATTAACACAAAAAAAACAACTTAACACGCGCCCTGGAAGGCCTCTGAAAATTACGTGAACTGGGGGGTGCAGATTCCGCCCCCCCTAAAATCTTGGCTCCTACTAAAGCTGGATCAGCGAAATTTACAGGGCGGATGGGATCGATAGTGAACTCTATTGTGTGCAAATTGCAAGACATTAGGTAAATATCTTCAAGGTCAAATGAGGTCAAAATGTCAACAAACAAAAAAAGTTTTGCGTGGATTCGCTTGTCATTGTTAGGATCACTGTGACTGTGTTTAAATGCTTCAAAATGGGCGTCAATGATGTTTTAGACATTACTAATGGTGTAATACAGATGCTAGACCTGCCATTTGACCTCAGGTCACCTATATAGCAGCACTTTACCACAGTGATAAATTATTTATTAAAAAGGGTGAAAAATACCACTTTTTAAAAAAACAAAAAAATTATTTTTCAAAAAAATATAACTTTTTCCTGATATCGCAGTATTCATGTTTATTTTTAACAGTATTCGTTTATAAATAGCATGTGCATACTCGATAAATAATGGTGATGCACGAACATTTTGCAATGAATTTCAGGTAAGGGGATGACCCATAATGTGATGTGGCATACAATACAAGTTAATAGCATGGTTATTTTCCCTATCCCGAACATAGCTATTCTTAAATTATGTATATCAAAACAAATGATAGAGGTCCAGTTCTAAGTACCTACACCATTGACTCATTTTAGTAGAAAGACAGCAAGACGTTTTAAGTTAACTAATTCCATGGCCATTTGGCATCCTGCCATGCTCGTTTCGACATCTTACACCTAACGAAAACACTATTTAACCCTGCTTTACTAGGTCATTACCTGCCCCAGTTACCGGAACCGGCCGCCCGGCTGACTGCTACGTTGGGCGGCTCAGCGCATTTGGCTTCGCAAAGAAAGGAGTGAAGTACATGAGTATTGTATGGAAATGCTTAGGTACACAATGACAAACAGTAGTTTTCAGGATGTGTAGGGAGCAACATGCAAAATGACATTAATCACATGCATCATTTGCATTTGACAAATTTTCTTTAAAAATAGATTAAGATATGTTTAAGCTGCATTTTTATACCTGAAATTCTTCAGAAAAAAATTGTTTGAAATTTGAGTTTTGAAATCCCTCCATGCAGGCTATGATATGTTCAAGCTATATCACATTTTGTTCCTCTCTTTTTAAACAATATTTTCTTTTGCTACATTACCCAACTCTAAGCCACTTCAACTCAAAGCAAGGTATCAATTGCAGGGGAAATGGGTGGTCACATAATGCTAACCACATTCATAAGCATTGCACTAGAAAAAGAAATTCCAAGAAATAAAAAATAACCTAGTAAAATGTGTGTGACTACCTACCTAGGTTACCTAGGCAGGTACCTATGTCAATCTGAACTTCCTGAGAATAATATCAATTATATCAATCCTACAAATACCAATATTGTGCATTATGGCAATTATTTTCAATCTGGGAAGTAACCACTTACCTACCTATGTTGGAAATATATTAATGTATTATTGCTGTTTAGGGGATCCATGGTTCAAATTTTCCATACATAATACCTCTTTTAAACATGCAAAGGTATTTGGTTTGGGTATGTGAGGTTGGGTTAGGCTTTGTTTTAAAGTTTATAATTGTCTTTTTTAATGGAAATAAGATCTTGAAAAGAAAAGATAGAAAATAAAGATATCAGATAAGTATAGGTTTGGTTAGGTTAGGTTATGATATAGGTTACAATGTAAATGAAATAAAAGGCATTATATATAGGTGGGATTGGTTTACACCATATGAATGGTCCATAATTCACCTTTACAGTAATACCAGTTTGAATTTTGGGTGAACCTAGCTCATTGTTTATGCCATTTACGGGATGTGTAAGTTCATTCCTTAGATGCACCTTTTCCTTAATTCAATCATTTTCATCAAGTGGCAAAGCTCATTTATATATCAAGTAAGGTTGTCTTGAAACAGTTCTAGTAAGCAACTTAATAAAAATTGATAATTCTATTGCTATTTTATTGCATTACCAGTCCACAAAATGTTGAAGCAAACTGACAGTGTGGGCTGTATCAATCTACCCTGCAGGTTTTCTGGTGCAGGATGCAACATGTTATGCAGCATTGTGAGTAATGTACTTGCAAACAATAAAACATTTTGTCATTGCAAAGCTGAAAGAACATGATAATAACAGGCACCTAAAAGGCTAGTAAGTAGGTGTCAAATTAGAAATTAAGGGGAAGCAGACATTTAACTTCAACTTTTGAATTTCACTTTTCACACTTGTTAGTTATTTGGGCTTTAGGGCACATCGACCAGGGTTGATCATTTGTGCCCAACTTTTCACACTTGATTTTTCAGCAAGAGAGTGCCAATAGCTGTGCTGTGTGGTAGCTACAGCAATCAGTTTCACACTTTTGGAGAAAATGCTGTTGCTTTGACCATCCTGTGCATCAACTAGTCCCAGTCTCTCCTACCTAGACAAGTAGGTAGATACCTAGGTACCTACCAAGGCAGGCATGGTGCTTAAATGTTTATTGGGTTAATTAGCATATGCAGTGGCAAGGGAAGTGGGGGGGGGGCATTTGAGCACATTCCATTTCCCAAACATGTACCCCTGGATGTCTCCCAAGTTACGTTCAGCATGAAAATAACAAACAAAAAATATTCTGGTATTTGTAAACAATGGGCCTTTCTCTACCAAAATAATAAGGTATGATTGCACAGTTCTATCATTTCTTGAGTACCAAGCTAGAGTACCAAGCTTGAGTACCAAGACAACATTGTTCCATTTTTAGGCTTCCAAGAGCAGTCACATTAAGAATACCATAATTGGCCCTGATATTGTTAGCCATTACACCAGTATTATTCAGCTGCCAATAATAACCTGTGCCACAACAGCTAAAGTGAAATAATCCCATACAGCCATATTTTCATGTTCAGAATATGACACTTGGGCACTACATAACCAGTGGCAGTTGATGCACCCTTAAGCCCAAATAATAAATCAATGAATCAGAATATGACACTGCTAGTTGTTCATTTTGAAGTTGCTCTTTGCAAGTTGTCAGAGGATTTTCATTGGAAGAAATTGTTTAAATATGGATAGTTTAATCATGATTGCACTCAGTATGATTAAACTATCCATATTCAAACACAGTACAATTACTGGTTTGGCCATACAGAAGCAGCAGTAGAGTTATTTGTTGCATGACGCCTCAAGTATCCAGAAAGCCCCCTCTTCCCCTGGGTAGGTACATAGACAGGTAAGTACGGACCTACTTAGGCATGTAAGTAGGTATGTACCTACGCAACTAGGTGGCCTCCATTGGAATTGAGGGCGAGCTACGTGACTTGTCCATCCACAAATCGAGATAGCCACAAATAACTCTGCTCCGAAACGTGCACACACCTTCCGGGGGTATTTTGCAGTCATGCGCAATGACGGCCTCGCACCATATCGCCCAAGGCCCTTTACATATCGATATCGTCCTTGTCTTGCCCTGCGGTCTTCATCCTACGGCGGACACCTCGGCTGTCAAATACGATTATATGGCCTTGAAATGCGCGATCCCGTTGATGCTTGCGTATCTTGAATGCGTCTTTTGGGAACGAAACATAAATATGGTAGCCTTCCTGTTTTTTATTTAGGTAACCATGGCGACAGTAGTGGGAAAGCTTGCAATATTGAAATTTTTATTTGAGTCCATACCACAAGTACTACAGCTCGCAAGTTACCAGGCTCGTAAGTGCCAACAAATAGTTAGGAATGAAACCACCAGATGACACTGTGAGGGCTGTGAACGGCCAACGGCGCCACAGCTTACCTATGTGCCGACAGATGGCAGGAGCACGTAGTGTCTGCTTTGCTCCTAAAAAGCAATATTTGAAAAAGACAACCAATATTTAATTACGTCACGGAAATTTCAATGAAATTATCCCTATAACATCCCCAATCTTGATGACGTCGTCAAGCTTCAAGAATTGAGTAGTCGAGGGATCTGAACCTAAAAGTACTTAACGTAACTTAGCTTAACCTAACTTGATGTACCCTATAGCAAAGTAACTAAACTAACCTAACCTAACCTAGCTTAGCCAACTTGATCTAACTTAATCTCATGGACGGTTCAGGATCAGTCACCCTCGCATTACTTCCTGATGTAGCGATCACTGCTCAATCCGCTCTTCCATTTCGCACAATTGACCGCTCATTTGGTATCTCTTCATGTTTGTTATAATTTCCGTGGGGCTATACTCGTCGCTCTTTTCCACATTTGTTTTCTAGTAGGGTGGCACCCGTCAGTCCACTTGGTTTTTCGCCGGCTACGTTTCGTCTGTTTCTGAGTTCTTCGTGTTATTTATATTTCGTTAGGTAGGACTGCTTTCCTCGCGATGGGGAAAACACAAGGGCCCTTACTCGCCCTACTCGCCCTTTATGCCCTCAGCGTTATTTTCCGTGGCCCAGATGCGAACTTTTGAGGTCCCAAGCATGATTGTCATGTTGTCGGTCCAACATTTTGTGAACCCCTGCGCAATTTTCATGAGTCTCGACCCGACCTCTCGGGCCCGAGCGTGACTTATGTGGGCCAGACCTGTGTTTTTGGCGCACCAGCCTCATTTCTGAGGGTCCCGGTGAAATTTGTTGGACCCACAGCGTGATTTACGTAGGCCCGGCCCGACCTATTATTTCCCCGACGTAATTTTATGGGGCTACAGCGATGTTTTCATGGCTCCGGTCCCAATTTGTGTATCCCCTAACGTCATTTTTAGGGGGCTCGGAACGATTTGAGTAGTCTCCCGTGTGAGTTTCAGGGCATAGGTGCAGTTCTGGGGTCCCTAGCGTCATCTTCAGGGGCACCTGCTGGACTTTTTTTTGGCACAATTATGATTTTGAGCGGCCCCAAATGTGTGATTTTAAGGACTAGTGCGATTTTTGGGAACCCCATCTGGATCTTTAGGGAGCCTTGCGCAATTTTCCAAACGTCATGCAATCATCACCACGTCGCACGTCGTACAACCACCAGTGCGCTGCACGTCTTGCAGCCACCGCTCCACTGCGTCGCACGGCGCCTATCATCAGTGTGTCAGCGCGTCGGTACGTGCAGCGGGCCTACATTCGCACACCGGCGGACAGTCGGAACGGCCTGCCCAGTGGCACGTGAACCAACTGGCGAGCGGCCGATTTTTTGCGCGCCGGCCGACGCTACCAGCCGCGCGGCGACCAGCGGCACGCGCTGAGCTGACGACCAAAACCGTCAGCGTGGCCTCACTAGCCGGACCGACGCTTGGCTGACGCGGGTCCATCTGATGGCCGCGGACAGGCGTACCACGCCACCGGCTCCGGCTGCTGGACGGCCGGCTCTTGCAGCCGTCCGATGTCGCGGAGCGGACGAGTGGGGCGCTCGTCTGGGGGGGGGGGGGGCGCTCTGCGGAGGTCCCGAGATGGATGCCCTCGGCCAGGAATTCGTTGAGCGGTGGGAGAAGGGTTGGGTGCCCTTTCTGCAGTATTTTCCTGTTCACAGCGGCGCCATACTTTCATGGCAACACATGCTCCCTGTATCCGCCACTGGGTGAGGTGTGGGTGCCGGTCACTGCGGCCCGTGTGTTGTGGAATACATAGCGGTTGCGTCAGTCGTCGGTGCCACCGCTGGGTTGCTGCATATTGGGTGGAATACAGTGGCTGTGGCATAGCTGAAGGACAGTCGCCATTCTCCAACAATCAGGGTTTTGTATTGGGTGGTTTGCGACGCATTTCATGCAATCATTGCTAATCGGCGCCGACAACACTGTTTCGCCGGTGGGCCGTAGGATTTGGAAATGTCCGAGAGGTACGAGCGTTGAATCCGGGACCTTTGTATCCAGAGTTCAATGGCTTAACCACTCGGCCATCCCCGCCCCCAATCAGGGCCGTAGCGGCTCCACAGACAAGAGTTTTACCTCCGGAATTATTGGTGCTGGGTGCCGGCCGACTGCGATACGAAATTCATGGCAAGCTGCCTACGGACGCGGGAGGTGCTGCGTCAGGGCCCTTCCTTTCAACAAACAGCGAGCACCAGAAAATAATGCAGCGACTCCTGGTATGTATGAACAAAAGATCGACTTCATGCAGTCAGAATCATTCGAGGAAGCACTCTAAGAACATTTTTGGCTGAGAGCAAATCAATGGCGTGGAATTCCATATCATATTTTTCCAGCGGTGCGAAATTCACACCCCCCCCACACACACACACACACTTTAACATAAATGAACATCCGTGCGTGTCATCGCTATTGGTATGACCTTGGCGTACCAACTTTTGATATAAAACAATAATATTAGACTTTCATTAGCATGGCATAGTCAGATGTCTTAAAATCCATCCCTTGTCGTATCGCCTTTTAAAAAAATGCATGCTTGCAAATAGGACTTTGTCTCGCGGATCACCATTCACGTCCTATTGCAACTATTCTGTTTCACAAATGTTGTGCAAGATGTCTGGTACGTGCAGTTCTACTCGGGACGTGTCACACCCAATCTTATAATTGTACTCATGCATTGCATTGATGTGGTCTGTGACATGATGCAGTGTAAGCTTTAATCAAACTCGTTCATGAATACCGCCTTGCATTCGTGTCCCAGATGAATTCACGGTGGAACGCCGTGCTCAGCCGGACATTTCGCCTCTCATAGAGTTAAAGCAGTGGAACAAAAAGATCGCGTTGCGTGCAATAAGCATGTAATGCAGTGACAATACGGTGGCTCTGGATTTTATATTATTTATTAATTAACAAGCATTAACATCAATTCTGTTTGTTCCTCCAGACCACACCAGAAACAACGTAAATATCTAAATGCTGCGGGTGGGCCAATGGTCAAGTGACTTGACCCACCCTTGGATGGTAGCGATATAAGAGTTACGAGTTCGGATTCACGCATTTCTGAGACTGGTCTCGGTAGGTACACACCACTGGAAAAATTCCGCCAGCTCCACCACCATCGATAATGTTACTTCATCTCCTTGGTGTTAATATACGTGTATGCCTAATGAAGGATTCTGATCTTCCGACCGGATGAGAATAAATGGCACAGTGATAAAGAAAAAGAAAGAGAGAGAGGGAGAGAGAGACAGAGAGAGAGAGAGAGAGAGAGAGAGAGAGAGAGAGGAGAGAGAGAGAGAGAGAGAGAGAGAAGAGAGAGAGAGGGAGAGAGAGAGAGAGAGAGAGAGAGAGAGAGAGAGAAAAAAAAAAAAAAAAAAAAAAAAAAAAAAAAAAAAGAGAGAGTTCAGTAGAGATGCTCAAGACCGTCATCCACGATATATGTCTGGATCACTTCATATTCGCCCGCACTGAGTTCCTAAACTAACCTGAAAAGTGCGACTCTAGACATTACAGGATACGATGATAATCCATCCTTCCCACAAGTTGCGTTACATTACCATGGGTTCGAATATGCGCTAAAGCCCAAACTACAAAGCTAAGCTGAACAAGATTCTCATAATTTCCAGGGTTTCTCGGGGTTCCCCATTTCTCATTCATTAGCTATGAAAAGAAAGGCATTACCTGTATATCGCATTTTCCATATTCCTTTTATCTTTCTTATTGGCTTCTTCTTAGGTCTTTTCCACGGAGTGGAGTGCCTTCGCCTGAATAATTCAAATGGATGCATTCAAGCATCCTAGAGGAGAGCTTCATTTTCATAGGGGCGCCTGTCGGGTCCCCATGGATAAGTTTGGATTTCCCCTCCCCCTTCCGTCCATCCTTTTGAGAGGGAGCTTGCTTCCGGAGGCTCCAATATTTAAGTTATGCAGTAAATCTGGGACATCAAGGACCGAATGTAGCCAATGGGACTAAGGCGTCCCTGACAACCTGACAACCCTCAATACGACATAAGTTTTAGATAACAATTGCTGTTTTCCGAATTTCTACCCAGGCTTAGGTGCATTGCATTGAGACGATGTAGGTCTAAATCAGTTCTTCTTTCAGTATTTTTCCCTAACCCGACAACTCCTCTGTCGGAATTGGGCAGTGTGTTTTGTGGTTCAATCCAAGCCTTGTATCGTCCGCCCAAAACTTTTTGTCCCACCCCACCCGAAGAATGTCGGATCGATCTGCCCTTCCCCAGCAGCCAAGCCTAACATCTCCCACAATGATCCGCACACCTCCTACCGGCGGCATTCCAACCAGGCGCTTGCGCCGTCATTCGTCAACTACAGACGGAAGTCACCGCCGAGCCAGAGAAACTGTGCCGCCACGGCTACGAGCCTTCCCTCCTCTGACTGGCGATAATTGCTGGCGATTTGTCGATGGACTCGCCGGCCATTGTAATGAGGCCGGTCGGGTCAGCGCTGCTCGTCCGTGGAGCGCGCAGCACACTTAGCGTCGGCTCGCTCCACACGACCTCCCAGTCATCCATGTCCCCAGAGCCGTGCCAGCTCGCCGTCCGTGACAGTCCCGGGGGAGGGACGAGCCGCCAGCTCGCCGTCCGTGACAGTCCCGGGGGAGGGACGAGCCGCCAGCTCGCCGTCCGTGACAGTCCCGGGGGAGGGACGAGCCGCCAGCTCGCCGTCCGTGACAGTCCCGGGGGAGGGACGAGCCGCCAGCTCGCCGTCCGTGACAGTCCCGGGGGAGGGACGAGCCGCCAGCTCGCCGTCCGTGACAGTCCCGGGGAGGGACGAGCCGCCAGCTCGCCGTCCGTGACAGTCCCGGGGGAGGGACGAGCCGCCAGCTCGCCGTCCGTGACAGTCCCGGGGGAGGGACGAGCCGCCAGCTCGCCGTCCGTGACAGTCCCGGGGGAGGGACGAGCCGCGTCGGCGATCCGGGCTGGCGCCGGCGCCTGTTGTTTTGTTGCGATGCCATCCCGTACATGCGGCTCTCCGTCTCCTTCCTTTCTGACTCTCCTCCACCTCTCTGCCTCTCTTTCTCTGTTCCTTTATCTCTAAGTGTTAGTCTGTGTGTGCTTGTGTGTGTGTGTGTGTGTGTGTGTGTGTGTGTGTGTGTGTGTGTGTGTGTGTGTGTGTGTGTGTGTGTGTGTGTGTGTGTGTGTGTGTGTGTGTGTGTGTGTGTGTGTGTGTGTGTGTGTGTGTGTGTGTGTGTTTGTGTGTATGTATGGGTGTGTGTGTGTGTGTGTTCATTTTGTGTGTGTGTGTTGCGTCTGTGTCGCATGTCCGTGTCTTTGTCTGTCGGTATGTTTGTCGGAGTAAAGAGAGCACAAAGTCAACCAAAATGTAGATAGGAATGACAGTAAAAATGACATTTTGCTATGAGTAGGACAGTGGATTTGAATTTGGATTTTTGAACCGATTACTGATGTGGCTGATAAATTATTGGTACCGTTCATTTTTATTCATATATTTAACCGGTGACGACTCAATTTTGATTCGCCTTGCAGGAACTCGAACGCAATTCTTCTCTATCGGTATGTGCACCCCTGTTTCACTTTCTCCGGTTCCGTTCTCTCTCAAGTGGGGTTTGCCCGGAGTGGCGCGGGAAATCGCTTATCGTCACAGCCGACCAGCTGCATACGCTGATAAACAGCGGCCATTAGCGTCTGCCAGGTAGGTCGTGAGACGGCTCGGCGACGGGTACCGCCCAGACGACGTGCCTTGCTGCCTGTCTAGGTGACGCATCACTCAGAGCGAGCATCTGATTTTGCCGTTTCCGGAGTTTTGCCGCGGAGGAAGAAGGGCCGGCGGCGGGGTAAATCTGTGTAGTTGGGAATCGTTCCTTCCATCAAGCTCTGCGATGGTTGCAATAAAAATGCATATTTTAAACCGAATGGTCGCTTTGCATCCGGGTCGTACATCTCCGTGGGTCTGCCAGGAGGGGCGCTGGGGGCATATCCCCTTCAAAAGTGACGAAATGTTTGTTCCTCCAAGAATTTGCACGATGTGCACATTTTTTTGCCTACGTCCATGAAAAAAATCGTCCACACTATTAAGTAATATTAAAACCAGCTGATGATATTCCAAGTTAACTGACGTATCGTATGAAAAATTCAGCTCTAATGTTCACATTCAGCTACCAGTCTATATCCGGAAGTTTTCGAACCATGGACGCAATAATGGTACTTTGTGATCATCGTTGTTGCGATTCACTATGTTTTCATGCGGAAAACAATTATTCAATTTTGCACAGTCCAGAAAAGATTTCGAGCGCGTCGTGCACCACAAACCTCTAATCCCGGGCCGTACAGGCCAACATTAACATTTCCGTGAGCTGGCCGGAAGGCGGACAGTAATCGCCTTCCTAACCGAAGCGATGGCGCCAATGGCTTCCGGCGACATTAAACTCAGCGGGCTGGCCGACGCCGGTGCCTACCGATATAAATGGTGGGTGTCTACCGACAGATGTAGCGGATGCCTACCACCAGGTCCAGTGGGTGTCTACCGACAGATGTAGCGGATGCCTATCATCAGGTCCAGGGTGTCTACCGACAGATGTAGCGGATGCCTACCACCAGGTCCAGTGGGTGTCTACCGACAGATCTGGTGGGTGTCTGCCTACAGATCCGGCGGATGCCTATCGACGGACCCGGCGGATGCCTATCGACGGACCCGACGGATGCCTATCGACGGACCCGGCGCCTGGGCGGTACGCCGCGACTGCGAGTGCACGTCCTCACTTCTTGCTTTGCCTGGGCGGTCTTCTGCATAGAGAGCATCTGATCCTGGCAGCGCAGCATCAGATACATGTGCTTCGCCTACACGTATGCCACAAAGTGACACACCTGACAGCAAGAGTGGGTCAGGGTTCTGGGCTGACGGGAGTGGTTATGTGTCATGCATGTGTAATACCTATGTAGTGCATGTGCGATGCATGTGTAGTGCATGTGTAATACACGTTTAGTTCATGCAATTAGTCCTTGCTTCATTGAATAACGTTCCATATTCAGCTTACTGTGTTTTCATGCACTCAAGTTCCCGCATGTGCCAGGGCCTATTTTAGCAAGTTAACAAGTGGGAAACTTCATGGTCATCGAAAATGTATTCTCCTCATAGGAGCAAATTCGCCTATCTCGACCAAATTCTTCCTTGTCGTGCATATGTTGTCGCCGTCACCCTTCTAGTTAGTTAGTGTGTATTTATGAAAATGTGCTCTGGTATGTGCCATCAAACGGATATCTAAAGGTAATTTTACAGTTCACGTTCTTGGTGGAAAGCTACCTTTTGCATTCCTCCTGCTGGGCGTTTTGGAGACATGGCCTTCGTACCCCGATCAGTAGTTATATATATATATATATATATATATATATATATATATATATATATATATATATATATATATATATATGTACATAGATATACAGATATATAGATAGATAGATGGATAGGTGCTACCCGATAGTTCGGGCAATTTGACCGTGAAATCATAATTACTCACCATGACTTTGAGTTTCCATCGTCTCCCTCCAAGTAGTCCCATTTGGCATGTATGCAACGATTTGAGCGGTGTTTCCAAGAGTTCACGCATCTCTGGAAGTCCTCAAGTGTAACTGAACTGTGTTGAACACATTCCTTTTGGTTCCGCATTGACCTCCTCAATTGTGTCAAAGCGATATCCTTTCAGCTGCATATTGATCTTGGGGAACAGGAAGGTCGCTGGGAGCGAGATCAGGCGAATAGGGGGATGGGAAATGACTGTTATGTTCTTTGGAAGCCGGGAACTCGTGAGCAATGAGTAGTGTGTGAACGGGTGCGTCGTCATGCTGGAGACTGCAGAGTGATGTTGCTCCTGGTCGTAGCTCATGAGTTTCGACACACATTTTGCTGCGATGCCTCCCAGGCTCAAAACGTCTGATGAAATGCGTTGGACGGTCCCATACGCCGAACTTACGATCTCACAAACATCATGGATAGTTTGCCTACGATCTGGCAAACTATCCATTTGCCATACGATCTATTTGATTTATCGCACACTTCCGCGATGTTTTCCGGTGTTGTGCTTGTCGACGTGAGTCCAGAATCTGCCCGTCGCCAACAGAAGTTCGTCCGTTCTTCCAGTGTTTGTATCACAGAAATGCTTGTTCTGGCTTGAAACATTATCACCAAACGCTTTCTTAAGCATTCGATGGGTTGGGTTCTTAAGCACAACATTTTCCCGAAGTTACAGCAAAATGTGATGCCGATTGTGTTCCTTAAAGTCCCCCACTTCGTTTGAAGACAAAAAATCGCCGAACCACAAAACACCACCTTGCAAAAACTCGCGTAGCCCAAGAACGCTGCCTTACCGATTGTCTGCTGTCTGCACTGTCTCACAAGGTTCCCTCCTGGCTCGCGTAAGCTATTCAAATTCCCATAATTTTAGGATTACACCTCGTATACGTATACATTACTATTCGTTTGTCTGTGTGAACGTATAAATGTACATGATTATATACATAACATTCATGCCGACATACCTTCGTCATCAAAGCATTCACCGACACACGAAGTAGTCCGTAGCTAACGTATATTTCGCGCAGCTTGGCGTCCCTTATCCAAATCTACACAACGAAGAAAGACAATATTTCGCCTCAGCATGTCGCCGTTTGGCTCACAAACGCCGACAGAGGCGCGCACCCATTCTTCGGAGTTGTGGAGGCTCGCGAGTCCGTTCAAGATGCTCGCAGCGGGCCCGCAGGCGGCGCACGCCGCCGGCAGTCATGTCTGAGGTATGCGCCGTCGTTCGCTCACAGCATGATGTCACAGATTCACACGGCAATGTCACATCACGTGACCGTTTTCCATGTCTCGCGCGTGCAGATCGGACTGCGTCACACAAGGGCCTTACACCGTATTGCGTTTGTATGCGTAAGAAATGGAAAGGCTGGATACAGGAGGTCGGCATACTTACGGCATACTTACGGAGTACTTACGGCCCGGCGTTCATGATGTTCGACGGCATCGCATGCGAGCCATGCTGGCACAGTTCACGCGAACACGCATAAAATGCACCTTAATGTTCTACTTCGCCCCGCTAAAGCATACATCATCTCCCCCAGCTTGCTGTCACCCGCTTTCCCAAAAATGTTTCATTTGCTGGTATATAAATTATTATATGCTAAATACACCGCCCAATAGCGCAGCCGGATTGCCGATGTAGCAGTGCACGCAGCAAAGCTTTTTTGGCGACGACATATTTATCTCTGGTTTCCTCGCTCTCCGCCGTGTCGACCGTAGGTCGGCAGCACACCGCGATACCCGGCGGTTGCCTAAGCACACAGGAGCGGGCGCTGCGAGGACACCCTTCACCGGCCAGGTGTCACACCTGTCGGCAGGTGTGACACCTGTAGGCATTCGTTTCTTACCCGAGTCAACTTTGCGCACATGTGAGAATGTCTGGATCGCGGATAGTGGTACGGCTGCATTGGTGACTCCGCTACGCCACAGTTGCCACACGCCCGCGACGACTTCTGAATAGTGGCGGCGTGCAGAGTTCCGCCGAGGCAAGCCTGGCTGGTGGCCAGCTGCGTTTCAGAACTGCAGTGCCGTGATTAAAAGACAATTACACGTCAGAACCGCAGTGGCGGAGATCGACTGAAGGTCAGCTACAGGTCAGAACCGCAGTGGCGGAGATCGACTGAAGGTCAGCTACAGGTCATAACCGCAGTGGCGGAGATCGACTGAAGGTTAGGTTAGGTTATAACCCCAGTGGCGGAGATCGACTGAAGGTCAGCTACAGGTCATCACCGCAGTGGCGGAGATCGACCGAAGGTCAGCTACAGGTCAGAGCCTCAGTGTCGGAGGCCGACTGAGGGTCAGCTACAGGTCAAAGCCGCAACAGCGGGAACTAGCCAAAGGTCACTAAATACTAGGATCGCAGGAGCGAAGGCTGCCTGAAGGTTGCATGATTTTCACAACCTAAGCACCGGCAACAAGCTGAAGGCTGGCCACGCACCATCACCGCAGTACACTCAATTGTTCACTCCTCTTCACCTGCCAACACTTCACTTCACTAACTGACACTCCACGCGCCGTCCAAATTCCTACCCATTCACGACGCGTTAGTCGCCGACGACACCACGCCTACCGCCCGCGGCGTCACAGTGTCATCACGCGCTCCGTGCCCCGACCTGCCGCACGGCACAGGCCTCGCTGGGACGTGAGCGGGCGGGCACAGGCTCCGGCCGCCAGAGACCGCACCACCCGGCACCACGTGGCGGCGGCAGTCTGCGAGGCGGTAGCAGACGTGGCTCCGCGGGCGGTGGTCGCAGACGTGGGCCCGCGGGCGGTGGTCGCACACGTGGCTCCGCGGGCGGTGGTCGCAGACGTGGGCCCGCGGCCGATGGTCGCTCGAGCCGGGTGTGATGGCCGGCCGGGCCAGGTCAGCTGCGGCATCACAAGCCGGGCCAGGTCAGCTGCGGCATCACAGGCCGGGCCAGGTCAGCTGCGGCATCACAAGCCGGGCCAGGTCAGCTGCGGCATCACAGGCCGGGCCAGGTCAGCTGCGGCATCACAGGCCGGGCCAGGTCAGCTGCGGCATCACAAGCCGGGCCAGGTCAGCTGCGACATCACAAGCCGGGCCAGGTCAGCTGCGGCATCACAGGCCGGGCCAGGTCAGCTGCGGCATCACAAGCCGGGCCAGGTCAGCTGCGGCATCACAGGCCGGGCCAGGTCAGCTGCGGCATCACAGGCCGGGCCAGGTCAGCTGCGGCATCACAGGCCGGGCCAGGTCAGCTGCGGCATCACAGGCCGGGCCAGGTCAGCTGCGGCATCACAAGCCGGGCCAGGTCAGCTGCGGCATCACAAGCCGGGCCAGGTCAGCTGCGACAGCACAGGCCGGGCCAGGTCAGCTGCGGCATCACAAGCCGGGCCAGGTCAGCTGCGGCAGCACAGACTGGGCCAGGTCAGCTGCGGCAGCACAGGTCGCACGCTATGAGGCCCGAGTCGTCGCAGACGCAGCAGCGCAGCACCACCCACTCGGAGGTGCAGTAGTTGCGGTGGCACGACTTCTTGGAGCCGTTGCAGGAGGTGCACGGCAGCATGCGGTAGCCGCCGCACTTGTCGCACGGGGCCGTCACGGACGAGCTCTGAAACAGCGGCGGCGTTGTTACTGGTGACCCGTCGCCAGGACGCCAGAGGTGTCCTGGAGTGTGGCGGGGTTGTTACTGGTGATCCGTCGGCAGGACGCCGGAGGTATCCTGGAGTGTGGTGGGTTTGTTACTGGTGACCCGTCGGCAGGACGCCAGAGGTGTCCTGGAGTGTGGCGGGGTTGTTACTGGTGACCCGTCGCCAGGACGCCAGAGGTGTCCTGGAGTGTGGCGGGGTTGTTACTGGTGACCCGTCGGCAGGACGCCAGAGGTGTCCTGGAGTGTGGCGGCGTTGTTACTGATGACCCGTCGCCAGGACGCCAGAGGTGCCCTGGAGTGTGGCGGGGTTGTTATTGATGACCCGTCGCCAGAACGCCAGAGGTGCCCTGGAGTGTGGCGGGGTTGTTACTGGTGACCCGTCGCCAGGACGCCAGAGGTGTCCTGGGGTGTGGCGGGGTTGCATCGCCGTGCCGAGAGCTGTCCTGGGATGTGGTGGGGTTGTATCGCCGTGCTGGAAGGTGTCCTGGGGCGTGGTGAGGTTGTATCGCCATGCTGGGATGTGTCCTGGGGTGAGACGGGGTTGTATCGCCGTGCTGGGATGTGTCTTTGGGTGTGACAGGGTTGTATCGCCGTGCCGAGAGCTGTCCTGGGATGTGGTGGGGTTGTATCGCCGTGCTGGGATGTGTCCTGGGGTGTGGTGGAGTTGTATCGCCGTGCTGGGATGTGTCCTGGGGTGAGGCGGGGTTGTATCGCCGTGCTGGGATGTGTCTTGGGGTGTGACAGGGTTGTATCGCCGTGCCGAGAGCTGTCCTGGGATGTGGTGGGGTTGTATCGCCGTGCTGGAAGGTGCCCTGGGGCGTGGTGAGGTTGTATCGCCATGCTGAGAAGTACCTTGGAGGTGTTGCGTGGTGTCGCCTACTGTCCGTCGACGCCACTGAGTGACCGTTCGACAGCATGTGAGGACAAAGGAGATGACCCAGAGGCAGGCAATTCACCGCCGGACGGAGGTGGCACGCTCGGTGCCTTGTTCTTCCGACAGGTCGCTATGCAAGCCAGTTGCAGGGTATTTTGCACCAGGCCGTAGTTTTACTCATTTATTATACTGAATATTTTTTGAACTTATCGCTCGCACATATAATTTGTGTCGAACATTGTTTGTACATCATTGTTATACTGCCATGTTCTCTCCTCCCTGCGATCCGTGATGTCAGTCTTGATAGGTGTTCTCGTCAGTCGTGACACGAGTGGCTGGATTCGGCGTTGTCTGACCTCCACGGGTGGAGAACGTAATAGGAGCGCTCCACCACCCATTGGGGCAGGAGAGGCATAGGACACACCAATGTTGCTGATATTTAGAGTAGGGTCTATGGACATCGACGGGAAATAATGCCACCAAAGACGTCATTTTCCCACCAGCTTTCACCGCGATCCTCCATTTATGTGGGAAATATTTGTATCGCCCTTCACCGGATTCTTTTGGATCTGATCAAGCTCAGCTGCTCCTACTGACCTATTGTCAGCTCATCCAAGCTCAGAAACGTATCCAGCCTAAGTTCTACCCACACATTTCAACACACAACACGAAAATATTTTAAACGTTTCTCGTGATCTTATAAAATATACTTGTCGACTCCACACAAAATTATATAGCACAACATAATTGAGTTATGGTGGACTTGGACTAAAAACACAACGCCACTGGATAAAATTGTGTCAAAGCGATTGGCGTCTGTCCCAATCACGTCGACAAGACATGTATAGAGATAGCCGCATCACAGTCCAGCTACCGATACGGGCTGTTCCACCTCAAGCATTGACGTGACAGAGATAGCCGCGTTACTCCCCAGATGCCGAGACAGGCTCTTCCACCATAATCCTAGCGTGACATTGTTGTGACAGGAATAGCCGCACTACTATCCAGATGCCAAGACTGTCTGTTCCGCCATCAGCCTGGGTGGGATGAGCCATTCCATGGTTTATCTGCCGCAGCCTGAGACAATAGAGAAAACGTGTGACATAAGTCAGTCACCGCATACCAATTGTGGTCTTCCTTTCAGCTGGAATCACAGCGTAGACCGCACACACCGCCAAGCCGTTGGAAACCGGCCAATTATGTTTCCGCTTCACTAAATGGAACTCCAGTGTTGCACCAGACGCAGTTCTCCAACAAAGCAGCTGAAAACACCGCCTCCTTTGTATCCGACCAATTGCAGACAGCGGCGCCACCAACTTGTCGGCAAACTTGCCCGATGCTCGCCGGCAAAAACGAACACTGGTCATTCCTGCCGCGGCGCGACGCTTCCGCCATCGAACAGTGCGTGGTCGTGGTGGCCGAGATGGTTCGACCGGAGCCTGGCCGGGTCGGGGTCGCGCTGCGTAGCTGGCGGCGTCTCCGGTCCGCGGAACCTGGCCCTCGGGGTCGCGTTGCGTGGCTGGCGACGTCTCCGGTCTGCGCCAGAGCGGGGTGGTGCCCGCACAGCCCCGCCGGTACTGCGCCGATTTCCGCACCGCCGGTGATCCGCCCAACCGCAGGGCACCGGATACCGCCGGTTTCACCGTTGCCCTGGCGATCCGGCGGCGCGCGACGGACGTCTCCGCGAGAGTCGGACGTGCGACGAAGCCCGACCGGGAGCGGGTAGAAGGCTCCGAATCTCACTGACGAACGACGAGCGGCCGCAGGCGCGAGATCAACACCGTGGGCTGCTATAGGCTAGGTGCTGCGCCGGTGATCAATACCGCGGGCTGTCATAGGCTAAGTGCTGCGCCGGTGATCTACACCACGGGCGCTGTCATAGGCTAAGTGCTGCGCCGGTGCATGATTGACAGCCGTGTGCGCCGGGTGGCCACCGGGTGTGTGAGCGAGCTGCGATAAGCTCAGTGCTGCACCAGTGGGCGATTGACACCACGGGCTGCCATAGGCTAAGCGCTGCGTCGGTTTTCTCCGCCGACTTGGCACGACCGGCTGCCCAGCGCCGAGAAAGCCGGCTGCCACCCGGCGGCACCAGACGCTCGCGCGCGCGCGCCAACTCGGCTGTGACGAGTCTGCCGTCGACGTTCTCGTGTCGCCCGGCGGTGCTCGTCCCGATCGACGCTTCGGCCTGGTCCGGAAGTTTGCGTCCGGCTCAGATCTGCGCTCCCAGCCGGCCGCGGGGACTCGCTTTCATCTACACCCTGGTCCGAATCTGCGGAAGAGTCACCCTTCTGCGACGTGCACTACAAAGTCGGACCCTCGGGCGCCGCTCTGATTCAACCGGATGTCACCTCACCCCTCGACCTACACTCCAGTCTGACCCGGAGTGTCACTGCAGCCGACCCGGTGTGCTGCTCGCTGCGGCAGCGCCTCAGCCTCTGCGCGCTGCGACACCAGCAATACCTACTATCCTGTGTCGGGAAGACTGTCGGCATCGATCAGCCGCTTGATGCTGCCACACCTCCAACACCCACCACCCGGTGTCGGGGAGACTGTCGGCATCGATCAGCCGGTCGATGCTGCTATACCTCCGACACCCACCACCCGGTGTCGGAGACTGTCGGCATCGATCAGCCGCTCGATGCTGCCACACCTCCAACACCCACCACCCGGTGTCGGAGACTGTCGGCATCGATCAGCCGCTCGATGCTGCCACACCTCCGACACCCACCACCCGGTGTCGGGGAGACTGTCGGCATCGATCAGCCGCTCGATGCTGCCACACCTCCGACACCCACCACCCGGTGTCGGGGAGACTGTCGGCATCGATCAGCCGCTCGATGCTGCCACACCTCCGACACCCACCACCCGGTGTCGGAGACTGTCGGCATCGATCAGCCGCTCGATGCTGCCACACCTCCAACACCCACCACCCGGTGTCGGAGACTGTCGGCATCGATCAGCCGCTCGATGCTGCCACACCTCCGACACCCACCCCCGGTGTCGGGGAGACTGTCGGCATCGATCAGCCGCTCGATGCTGCTATACCTCCGACACCCACCACCCGGTGTCGGAGACTGTCGGCATCGATCAGCCGCTCGATGCTGCCACACCTCCAACACCCACCACCCGGTGTCGGAGACTGTCGGCATCGATCAGCCGCTCGATGCTGCCACACCTCCGACACCCACCACCCGGTGTCGGGGAGACTGTCGGCATCGATCAGCCGCTCGATGCTGCTATACCTCCGACACCCACCACCCGGTGTCGGAGACTGTCGGTATCGATCAGCCGCTCGATGCTGCCACACCTCCAACACCCACCACCCGGTGTCGGAGACTGTCGGTATCGATCAGCCGGTCGATGCTGCTATACCTCCGACACCCACCACCCGGTGTCGGAGACTGTCGGTATCGATCAGCCGCTCGATGCTGCCACACCTCCGACACCCACCACCCGATGTCGGGGAGACTGTTGGCATCGATCAGCCGCTCGATGCTGCCACACCTCCGACACCCACCACCCGGTGTCGGAGACTGTCGGCACGGATCGGCCACTGGGTGGCGGTGATGATGCAACAGGTCGTCTGCATGTCACGTGGTGCGACGAACGCCGCCCGGCGCGCCTGGCCCTGGCGCCACAGAACACAGCACGTCTGATCTAGATCCGGCAGCCAAGATGTTCCATTGTGTGCTTTGACGCAGCTATGCTTGTGCGCACCTTTGTCAGCTGAGATAAGCGATTCGTCAGTTGTGACGGGACTCAGCGTCTGTTGTCGGAGATGTGTGTTTTGGCGTTGGTGTCGCGGCAGATTCAGGATAGGGGCGAACGACAGGAAGCTTCGGCCGCTTACTTCCATGCGACGCCCGAGGCTCAGTGCTGCACTTCACTAAGTTTGCGAAACGCGGCCTCCCCGCCTCCCACCGTAACGACGCCCGTTCTGTTTACCATCGATTGACATGAGAAGGCGGATACGACTTAGTGGATTCTGATAAGTAAGCGATAAGATATGAAGTGATAGTATCCACCTAACCGGCCATCAATTGCATTCGGGGTGATTTCACTTATGAGAGTCGGAGAGACTCCAAGCTATCAGGTTTGCCTAATCGTGCGACCACATAGTAATGATGGGTTGGTTAGCAGCTAATGAGGGTACTGCAGTATCGTGGAGATGGAGGCAAAGGTGACCAGCTGTCTGACATTCTCGCTGATCACGCTCGTAATCGGAAATGACTCTCACTGCATCAGCTGAGCGTCGCAACCGTACCGGGCGACTGAACATTAGCTGACTTCTGCTTATGAGCACTGCAATTACAGCGATCCTTGCAGGATGAATGGGTGGGTGATTCGTGCCGAATAGGTCCATCAATCTGTAATTTTTCCTCACCGGTGGCTGTGACGCAACTAGAAGCCGTGGCCTGTTTCGCAAGCCGGGACGGCTGGTGATGAGCGTTGCCGTTCGTCCTTCAGCTGTAGCCGGGTGATGAGAGTTGGCTGTTCGCCCTACAGCTGTAGCCGGTTGGCACAAAATGACCGTTCGCCCTACAGTTGTAGCCGCGTGATGAAGGTTGGCCGTTCGTTCTACACCTGTAGCCGACACCTTTCCCATGCAGTTGTTGATGCAAGTTGCCCGATTGTCCTACAGCTTCAGCCGTATGATTAAAATTGACCGTTCGCCCTACAGCTATAGCCGTATGGTATGAGTTGACCGTTCGCCCTACGGCTGCAGCCATATGGTGGGAGTTGACCATTCGCCTACAGCTATAACCGGGTGATGAGAATTGGCCGTTATATCGAAGACGACACACCGAAGTTCTCCTTTTATGACCGAAAATCAAGGCCGGCTTCCCTGTTTCCAGGAATATAATGCACATTTCAAGTGCAATTAAATGCAGTGATTAGGCTGTGCAGCATGGAAGGCACTTGCTGTTATTCGTTGGATAGGGGCCGCTTTAATCCTCCCTTAGCCATGGGACGCCGTAGAGCTGTGATAATAATGGTCCTGTGCCGAAAGGAAATCGTCAGATAGCAGACCGAACTTCTGTATGGTGGTGTGAGATCCGTAGTCTTGTAAGTTGCCAGCATGAATGACAATGTCGAATCTAATGATGGCCAACAGTATCATGCCCCCTCCAGGCGGCCTGAGTTGAAGTAAAATCGACCTTTACCCGTTTACCATTTGTGAAAAAGAACTACAATGTATTGGGAAAATTGTATTAAATATCAACCTATGATCCAAAGAGATTCAAATCTGACGAGCTTTTCAGAATAAGTTATTTATCTCTTCTGCTCCTTCCCAGCAGACTCAAAGTCGACTTGCTAGATCCACTAATGGATGAGAGTAGAGTAGGGATGTGCACTTCTCGCCAGCTAAATTTGCATGGAACACCAATAAGGCTGCAGTTCATGCTGTTCGTAGCCGGAAGGTGAACCCTTGGGGTACTCGGGCAGCCGCCAAGCAAACACCAATGGTTCCTGTGTGCATGCTTATAATAAGCGATGCCATACATGTTCTGCAGACAAGTTTACATCTTGGTATACTGTTTTATACCTTAGTGTACCATTTTGCATTTTAATAAGCGATGCATAGCCATTTATCGGATAGCATCGGTGACAACGGTTGGAATACACGATACCTAGTGACAGTCATTGATATCATGTTGCGCTATTTAATGACCTATAAATCTACAATAGCTTCAATGATGAAGAAAATCCGTAGCTGGAATTGCCTTTGGACGTGCAAATATAGCAGGTTTCGTCAAATAATGGCGCGTATGAACATCATGATGGCATCCTTTCTTGCAAGATCCTTCCATAGGGAGGCCTGTCTCACGATGAAAGCGACGCCAGCAAGACCCAGAAGCCCACGAAAACAATATCAAGAAGCAAGAAAACAAAGAAGTCAGAAGAAAAGAAGAAAGAAAAGAAGCAAGAAGACAGCATGCAGCAAGGGCTCCAGGTATCCTCGACGAACAATCCTGCGACTCCAGGAGGAAATCCACCCACACCAAATACCCAACTTCTCTCTGTCTCCCAGCTAGCCTTCATCCCCGGACGAAGTCAAACGGTGACGAACCCACTGACGGGGCCACTGGGGCCTGGGCAGGGACACAAAGGGGGAAATCGCAGTCCAATATGCAACGAGTCCGTGTAGTTTTCAGGAAGGAAGGTTGCCTTGCTGGTGGGTGGGGGGGGGGGTCAGACTCAAATATGCCGCCCACATGGGCGTCTAACGCCTGCTCTGCACCACCCACCTACCTAGTAGGTACCTACACCGAATCTCAGCACACCAGCGCACGAGAGTCTTCCTTCGCCCTCGCACAAACATTACGCCATATCCTAAACACCACACTTCACCATTACTTGGCACACCACCTACATCATTGTACAAACACAGAACAGCGCCGACGCACGAACGCTACTGGCTACAGACACATTCAACAATGGAAGCTGTTCGTTCACGCTACATCGCACACTCAACACCAGCCGGAGCTACAATTCGCCCCAGAGCTGGATAAGATTCCGCTCGCCAACATAGCGTACTGCTAGACGCCACAGCCCACCACTTTTCATTAAGTGAGACTAACACTAATAACCCCTCCTGGGGAAGCAAACAGATGGACACTAGAGGCAACGAAATACACCAATTTATTTTAAACCACAACTTAGTACTTCTAAACACCGGGCCCACCACCCGCCACAACCCGACCTTAGGCGATTCGGACAGTTGCATTGATCTAACGAGCTACTCCCAACGAATAAGCTCACTACTTGACAGGTCAGATTCATATGACCACGGGCTGAGCGACCACTACCCAATCAGAATTAGGTTCAGCACGAACGCTATCCATCGCACGAAACTATTCCGGCCATCTTGGAACTTGAAAAGAGCGGCCTGGACAAAATTTGAGGATCAGGTGAGCATCAACCTTATAAGCTCAGAGAACAGCAAAATCGAAACAATATTCAGGGTTCAGCAGCACGAGACTAAATCCTGCAGAGTATTAAGTCTAGGAAAAAGGCAATAGAGGCAATGGAGGACCTCAGACTGTCAAACAGCAATCGTCGCAAGGCACCACGACCACCAACAGTACTGCAGATGAGAGTGCGAAGCACACCTATCAGCATACAGACAGTCCCAAAAATACTGCCGGTGTACAACTCGAACAGCACGCCAGAACTATTTACAGTCATCCGCGTCACAATTCAATAGGCTCACCCGTACCGGCAGAATCTGGGATCTGATGAAGCGCTTCAACCCGAAACGCCCACCATCAGGCCCGTTTCCCCAGTTGACGGTGATAGAACAGCACATTATTGACCCAAAAGACATAGGCCACTTTGAACTACACTACGCCAGCGCCTCTGGCAACACCACGTACGGTACCACAAAGAAAGCTCTGGATACTCTCGCCTCCAATGCAAATGTTAACTCTAATAACACAGAAGACTACAACCAAGCATTCACTACGCACAAATTGCACCTTGCACTCAGCAAATGTGAAAACACGTTGGTTTTGCGGGACGAGATTCATGACTATGTTTCAAATATATCCGCAGAAATTATCTAAGGTACTTACAAGCGGCCATTAACCCGTCCCGTGTCAGTGGGGAGGTCTTCAACCGCCCCCTCCCACTCAGGTTTTTCGCGGATGTTGAACGAACGGCGCGCGGTAGCGCGCCCAAATTTGGCATACCTTTTCCCACATCAATTTGGCATGCCATTTCAAAATTTTGAAGTCAGATCATCTAGGGTCAACGAGTTAGTCAAGGTCAAGTGAGGTCACCTCCAAAAAATGTTCAAACAGTCGTCACGCTTTAACGGATACACATATTTTACTGAAACTTTCAGCGTTTGCTTATCTTTAGGGATGCAACAAAACGTACGAGTGGAATTTTTCATTTTCCCCGTTTTTGACTACATATAAATTTTGCATATTTGCCTATTGCAGTTTTAAAAAAAAACCCCTCTAAAAAAAGAATTTTTTTTTTTGGAGAAAAGTTAACTTCAAAAAATTTTTTTTTTTTTCCTTTCCCAAAAAAAAAAAAAAAAAAAAAAAAAAAAAAAAAAAAAAAAATTAAAAAAAAAAAAAAAAAAAATTTTTTTATTTTGGGGGAAAAAAAAAAAAAAAAAACCAGACCTTTGTTTTTTAATAAATTTTGTTTTGTTATATCCCCAAATGAACTCCCCGAGCCAAAACATATGTAGTGGAAGTCGTGAAATCTTGTCCCCTAGTGACGTCACCTTTGTGGAAAAATTGTTTTGAGGGATGGATCCGGACTCTACTCGTCGAGGGCTTTCCGATGAAACCTCTTTCGTTTTCGTGCGACGCTTAGTTTGGATTTTAGAGTGGGTTACTATCCGCCCCACGCGACGAGACGGGTGCGAGGATCTGACCGGAGAGACGGCACGGGTCAACGAACTGTATCTAAACAACACCTTTCCTGCTACCTAGCGGTAACGTGCAGTCATCCCATTAACAAAATTGCACAATGATCGTTCCATCCCAAAAGACCTATCTCACTTACTAGCTGGGCTAGTAAGCTGATCGGGCGCTCAGTCAGTAGACGATTATGACACTTTCTAGGACACAATGATCTGCTCGACGAATTTCAGTGCGGCATTCAGCGTAAAAAATAAACCTCAGACAACCTCATTAGGGTAGCGCAAGACATTAATAGTGGTCTACGCATGAAACGCACAATAGCTGCATATTTAGAAATGACTGCCACATTCGACCGACTCACAGACCGCCTACCAAATCCACAGATAGGCCTAGTGGACTGGCCTCTTCCGTGAGGACCCTGAGGTCAGATGCGGCAGCGTCACATCAAGCTCTATACCTCAGGACCAAAGCCTGGCACTGGGGACCGTGCTCAAGCCGAATCCCTTCCTCATCATGATTAACGACATACTTGCTGATCATGTCGACACATCACTTCAATATGCATCTTTTGCAGACGACATTGCCATTTAACAACAGCAAAATGCTTCCTAAAAGCTGATAAAACCAATTAACCATCTCTAGACCACATAGCAAAGTTGTGCAAAACTTGGGGCTTCATCCTGTCCGCAGAAAAAAATCATCCAGCCACTTATAGTCCATTCAGAGACCACCCAAAACAGCTGCATCAGAGCAGCCACAGGAGCTCTCAGCGCCACACCGATAGCCAGTCTTCTAGTTGACCGAAACACCACTTTTCTCCACTTCAGAAGGGCACAACAGTCGTGATAACTCCACTTAAAATCATTCAGCGCAGCGATGCTCTAAGCCTGACAGATACGACAAGAGCCGATGCTGGTGCAAACTTATACCATTTAGTGTTCAAATTGTCACGGCTCTTTCAGATCTTAACCTAACAATGCCAACCATTGCAACTCGACCGCCCACTGGACCCTCAGTCAACCAAAAGTCGAGTTCTTGCTCTCGGAAAACAAATCGGATATGTTATCGGCAGAAATTGTCGGCATTTCTTGACAAATTCGCCGATGTCAACCATCACAAAGCACTCGTATTCACGAATGGGTCAAGACTCGCGGTCAGAGTAGACGTCGGCATCACTGGACCAGGCCTTAGGCCTTTCAAGTGTTTACCGGACAACATTTCCATCTTCACCACTGAAGCACTGGCTATTCAGGCTGTTATCTCCATTCTAAGGAGGCGTAAGACGAGAAACGGAGTAATTTGACACGGTTCCAAATCAGCAGTTCAGTCAACCAGCTACACACACGACTGCCCACATCCAGTCATTGATGGAATCCAACAAGCGGTGTCCCGTAACGTACACAACTTTTCCTTCCTCTGGATACCGGGTCAGGCCAACAACCCGGGAAGCAAGGAAGCAGATCAGTTGGCAGAGCAAACCTTAGCATCGACCACTTAACCCAGCATGACATTTTCGATGGACGGTTGCAATGCACTCCTACAGCTCCGCATGCGTAAACGTCACCAGAACACATGGACACATCACCAGAGCACATGGACACATCACCAAAACACTTGGACACATCACATCACTACACCTCCCTGATCCAATCACACTCACAAAATCATACCAACGCTAGGCACATGTAACGCTTCAAACCATTCATGTCGTTAGTAGGAAGTCATCCTCACTAGACTTAGAACTATTTGCAATAAACTAGCAGAGCCTCAATTAGAGGATGGCCATTATGCAACATCTCACTGCGACACCTGTAGCACCACGTTAAGCATAGGCCACATCCTCCTAGGCTGCAGTAACTTTAACGCGCAAAGACAACCATTTGAGGCCTTCTGCCAAAAAGAGCGCATTACCTTCTCGCTTCCATCGCTTCTGGGTGACAAGCATCGATAAATTCCCCGATTATTATTTGGCTATATGTATGCCACCAAGCTAGCATGGACAATTTTAGACACCACACCACACCACCAACACGCACGTCAATACGCACTTCAACACGCACTCCAGCAAGCAATGCATGCCCGCTCATGCACTAAAAAGGAATAACGTAAATATTCATCCAAGAAAGGCATCGGACGTACATGAGCCGATTCGCTTTCCCAGTCTAAATAAATGGCTACCTGGTCGTGCCGTCGGACGTAGATGAGCCGACTTGCTTTGCGATTAACAGCGTAAACCAATTACGGAGAGTGCCATCGGACGTAGATGAATCGACTTCCCCTGCAATTAACGACGCAAAACGGCCACCCAGAGGTACCAGAGGTACAGGAGGAGGGCCAGAGGTACCAAAGGTACCAGAGGCCACCCAGAGGACGCGGATGAGCCGAATTATAAAACACCGTACTGACCTCACACACAATCCTAAATGAAAGCGTGCTCCTACTAATCACTACTAACAATTAACACGCGACACTCGTCGCGATAGGCAGTGTGGACAAATACCTTATTGTTCGCACGGAAAAGATCCCTTGGTGCTTTTCGAGAAGAGTAGGCTAAGACTGGCAAAAGCAGCTTTCTCGTCACCCCACCCCACTCCAAGTGCAAGTTGCATTTCTGAGGAGTAATGTAAAATTAACAACACAAAGCATCCGGGAGATGTCCCCCACCCCACCCTCACCAGCCCCCCCCGCTTTCAGCACCTTAACGTCGCATACATTATAACGTAAGACTCCCTTAACGTAAATGTACACTTGTCGTAGACATACTTGCAAAACCCACTCGTTTTAAAGGCAGTGCAAATGACTTCTATGGTACGGTACCCCTCAAAGCTCACTCTCTCTCGCTCTCTTCTGTATGCCCCAACACTGTCACATAACGATTATGAACACCTGAAGATAATTAATGAGAATGGGAGAGACGGTGGGGATGGAGAAGCTTGTGACCAATTAGCGCGTTCACGCAGCGGGCACCATTAGCAGCATGGATCGGCACAGTCAGCAGCGGTGCTCTTGCCAGAAGCGGGTGTGGCCAGATTGGACGGACGCTCGCTGAGTATGTTCCAAGAGAGCGAGGGCGAGAGCGAGAGCGAGAGGGAGAGAGGCTGGGAGATAGTAGCATAACAGCGACAAGAAACATGTCAAGACTCACTAATAATCGCAGAACACCACTGGGTTGACATCAGTAATGAGTCCCGACGACACCTTCGGTGACTGTGTGGCGGCCATTTAACTTCACACTGTGGATACCCCGGTGGAGAAACCTGCGAGTCAAGAGTTGTATGCTCCCTCCCTACTTTTCATCGTATTAGCAGCGGAACAAAATGACGTTGGCACCTGCACTGTCTACCAGCATTCATTATATTGTAATATGCATAGGCCTGGCATGAAGGGGGGAACAGAACACATTACGAGCGCAAGTGAACTCTCACAGCCATTTAAGTCGAAGGATCCAGCAGTGTCTGTCTTGGATGTCCGGCGGCCCGTCAGGCAGGCTGGGACGGTGAAAGTCGGCGGTGTAGTCGTAGTGGCCAGACCGCTGAACATATGCACACTGGTGCTAGCGTGAGCGTCCACGTCAACAACCCGTGGCTGCACATCCTGACCGGTCTGCGCGCTCACCCATTGATTAGACTGGCGGCTACGGCGCTGTTGTGGACAACCGGCGGCGCTTCTGGACCACAACGGCGACTGGAAGCGGCGCCCTCATGCGAGACGTTGTTTAGCGACCGCCCAGTGTACCCGATCTCGTACATGCAGATGCATGACACGTACGCTGATTAATTGTGAATGAAGCCGTCTTGGCCGGTCGCCGACAGGTTGCCAGGTAGGCCAGGACGGTGAAAGTCGGCGGTGCAGGAGCAGTCGGTTGGCCTGTGTCTGACGAGATGTTGGGGGGATGTTGCCCCTTGGGTGTTGCACCTGTCAGGGTGTTGCCATGGTCCTCGAACAGGTGAAAGACGACTGCGATATTTCCGCAGCTGGGGTGGACACGGCTATCGCAGTTGGCCATGCGCTATGGTGTGGCGCGCCATGATGCAAAATATGTCGCAATAGCTTACAGATCAGCTGAAGTATTGTGAGTGGAACTACCCGGAACTGCGGCGGCGCCAACCGGTGAAGTGTACAAATAAAATCATTACACAAGACTTCAGGGTCTGTTTTTATGCACCTCTCCTTGTTGGCAGAACAAACTCAGCATTCACTTCGGGTAGACTTGAAGGCACCGGATAGATATCCACTATCCGGAACACCTTGGCCACAAAAATGTGGCCATGGTGTTAACATGAGCATGACAAGCACAAGGACAAATCTGACGCAATGATCGATGCGAAATATGATTCCAAGCGAAATATGCCCTGACTGGTTACAGGCTGGTGTTAGACTGGTAACCAACAGAGAGTGGTGCCCGACTAGTGCTCCACTGGTGCCCTACTGCTCATCGACTTGAAATGGTGCCTGACTGGTGCCAGACTGGTGCCTAACTGGTCGTCAATTCATAATGGTGCCTGACTGGTGCCAGACTGATAGCCAACTCAGAACGATGCTCGACGGGCGCCAGACCGGTGCCCTAATGGTCGTGAACTCAGAATCTCATTCATCAGAAGCCCATCAGAGGTGCCGTGAATCTTTAACTCGCATGTCTGCTCGACGTGTAATATAATGACACAGGTGCTGCCGTTGTCACAAAATTAGCGAGTACCAAAACGACTCACCTTGTACGGTCTCAACATCCGTCTTAGTTCTCCGGTCTCGTTCAGTCTCTCCACCGTGTCCCCTCCCTGTAAGCGGAACACGTTTCAGTTCAGTGTTCATCACCGGAGCATTTCTCAGCCGCGGACCATAATCAACGGAGCATGCCTCAGTCCGCGAACTATAATCAACGGGGCACACCTCAGTCCGCGGTCCAAAATGAACGGAACACTCACCAATCCGCGGTCCATAATAACCGGAGCACTCCTCAGTCCGTACTCTAACATTAACAAAGTACACTTCAGTTCAGGGCCTAGTAAGTGCTGAACAAGCCTGAATTGCTTCAGCATTCGCACCGGCGTGCACAGCTCCAGAATTACAAGGAGCAAGTCCAAGGAAGCTTCTTGATTATCTGACAACATACGTCGACCGGGCGCAGGATATGGAAGCCCCGAAAAGCAGGGCGAGTGCAGCACTTCTTGCCCGGATAACCTCCACCACAAAGCCAGCCGTCCCAACATGGGAAATCGCCGTCACCAAGCAATTTCAGCTTCCGTGGTGCACCCATGGGTATTTCCGACCGGCGGGCTCCATGCAGACCCGGCGCGTGGTCTCAGTGGTGGCCGAAGCCGGCGTGAACGTGTGGCCTGTCGGGCGGCGGAGATCTCGCCACAAGCGTCAGGATGCGTGGTGCTGGCCGCCACATGCTGGCAACTCATTCACCAACACATGCCATGTATTTCGCGAATCTGGATGTCCTCGTCAAATGATTATTGCTGCCTCGAACGCAAAAATGCGAGTCAAACGTTTGAGAAGCCACAGATACCAGGACACAGTAGACGGGTGTATATGCATATGCATAGATATATATATACATACATATATATATATATATATATATATATATATATATATATATATATATATATATATATATATATATATATATATATATATATATATATATATATATATATATATATATATATATATATATATATATATATATATATATATATGTGTGTGTGTGTGTGCGTGTGTGTGTGTGTGTGTGTGTGTGTGTGTGTGTGTGTGTGTGTGTGTGTGTGTGTGTGTGTGTGTGTGTGTGTGTGTGTGTGTGTGTGTGTGTGTGTGTGTCTGTCTGTGTGTGTGTGCAAAGAAACTTCTGTTGTAACTTTTGGTGCAGCTGTTTTCATGGTGTCGTTGATGGTTTGTAATATTTTCAACGTTATTCTGCTATACTAGGCACCGAAAATGTGAGTGGAACCCATTGAATGTTTGCATCTTGTTTGGCTACATAGACCGCAGTGTGCAGCTTTGACTATAGGCAGCAGGCACGCGCAACGTTTTATTGAGGCGATTTGAAAGGGTTGCGTTCGATTGAGTGCGGAGCGCACGCTTGACTCCTCTTAATATTGACGAGCAGATCCATGGGGTTTCATGTTAAATACATATTACATCGGATGCGCCAAGTCAGCCCTCGGGAGGACATTGGTCTACCCAAAGGCACATCAGATGACACGCCCTGGCGCAGGTGCCTCTGACGTGCGCACGACCTGTGCACGAACACATTTCACCCGGTGTGTGGGAAGACAGCTCTACCGTACTTCCAGATGGAAAGTTCGACGTGATGATTTCGTAATTCCTCGGCAGTAGGCGAGATATTTCTCAGGACGGGATATGAACTGGGTGTCGGTAGACTGACGGTGTATGTGCATCAGCAATTATCTCGGGAATAGCTGGGCTTTTATGAATCGGCATGTGGAATGCGAAGATCAAGGCGTACTGAGGTGCGCTGGGTCCATGTGCACTGGTAAATGCATCCTGCTTAGGAGTGGAATATTTGTGAACGGTCCTTTTTAGAACTTTAATCGGTGTGATAGTCAGATCCTTGATGGCAACGTAGGCTATGCTGAGCCTACCACACCTGCTCAGATCTTGCTGCGTGGGCCATGAGCCCGCTACCCGATGATGCAATTATACTCCGATGGCAGATTGTCAACCGATAATTTGCTGTGCCGTCAGTGCTCTGATGTGCTCGTCCCATCGCTGAAGTCACGATTTGATTCGTTCAGTTGTCAGCTGACTGCCTTGTTAATTACTCGGACGTGAGGCCGTCGCAACAACTGCACAATTTGCATATTGCTCTCAGGTCACCTTCCTGAGAAGGCGACTGGGGATCAATACGAGCATAGCGAAGCGAGAACCATCATGATACAAGACTGAGGAGGCGTGGAGAGCATGGCTATGCTACCTGAGCTGGATGAGCAGGAAGCCCAAGTGCAATAAATATTAATCAACGAATGAGGGACGTATGGCCATAGAAAGGGCAAGAACACCTTTCCAGAACCACCATTTTGAACCGATGAGAATCAAGAAATACATAGCAATACAAAAAAGCAATGAATTTCTAACGAACGTAAACCATTTATTCACGGTATTTCTATTCATTGTTTTTTTCTCTCGCATTTTTAAGTTCTTGGTTCGAAGTCTTGCAGTCTATAGTGGAGGTAAATATATGTTTTGTGGCAAGTTACAATGGTCTAAAACAAAATTTTAAGAAGCCCGGAGTATACCGTCCAAATCAGCAGAGGGCTGAGCCAGCGACACAAATCGTCATCGAGCCTTCTGTACTTGTCACCGGAGCAGTAGGTCTCCGTTGAAAAGCTTGTGATGTCGGGTAAACATAGCTCAATGAATACTGATTGTCCCGCTTGAATTCCCTCATCACGATGAACACTCCTCAGCTGCTTCTACCCAGCACTATACATTACCAATATACCCGCACCGTAAAGAACACTCCCCAACTGCTGCTACCCAGCTCCAGATATTACCAATATATCAGCACCATGATGAACAATCACCAGCTGATGCTGCCCAGCTCTAGACATTACCAACATACCCACATCATGATAAACAATCACCAGCTGATGCTGCCCAGCTCTAGACATTACCAACATACCCACACCATGACACAACCTCCTCAGCTGCTCTTATCAAAATCAGGACTTTAACAATGTAATAGTTTGAGCAGACATTAGATGCTCAATTTCATCATGGAGATGTCTGGTGTAAACTCAGTTCCTCAACATCTTGACGTTTTTTATTCGCAACTTAAGGTGTCTTTGTAATGCTGGGATGAAACTTGCAGCAGATGCTAGTTGATCAACATCCAGATATTCCAAATGAATCCACGCTTTTCCAATGGACTGCTTTTCCAGCTGGCCGGACTGCTCACTGGATGTACCTCAAGACCCTTCAGCGCTTTACAATTGGGGTCATTAAAACGTAGCACAGCTCGCTGTGCCTGCACCATAATCAGCAACGCAATCGTCGCGTGCACAACTCCGGCGGCTCAATCCACGGCTGGTTTCTTTCTCTGATGCCCGAGAGTGGGTCAGTGCAGCCCAAATCCAAATCACCTGCGGGGTGATTTGGATTTGGGCCGCCAGAAGGAGCATAGCTGGATTTGGATTGTCCACCTCAGGGAGGAACGAAAACCATAGCCGGCCTGCCAAGGAGATGGCGCATCACCAAATATCGGCCACCGGAAGGAGCAAGTTATTAACATGCCAGTAAGTGTGTAACAAGATCCATACCGTTTCTTTACTACACATAGTCCTCTCACTTTCTCCCTGTCCGTCACTCTTTCCTTTATATCTCCTCACTTGTTCACTCTTCCTCCCTCTCTCTCTCCCCTCTCTATCTATCTCCCTATCTCTCTATCTCTATTTTATCTATCTCTCTCGCGTTCTCCCCTTTTCTCTCTTTCTCTCTTCTTCTCGATTCCCATCACTTTCCCTCTTTTACTGCCCACTCATTTCCTCTGTAGCTCGTGCACTGTATCCACTTTCCTATTCCCACTAGCTTGCTCTCTGTCACCCCTTCGCTTCCTCCTATTGCCACGAGGTTTGCTCTCCGTCACCCTCTCGCTTCCTCTCCCTGCTTCCCACGCCTGCCTCCTTTTCACTCCAGCGTTCTCTCGCTCTCTATCTATTTATCTATCTCTCTTTTTCTTTCTCTCTCTCTCTCTCAATCTCCCTCTCTCTTTCTCTCTCTCTCTCTCGCTTTATATCTCTCTCTCTCTCTCTCTCTCTCTCTCTCTCTCTCTCTCTCTCTCTCTCTCTCTCTCTCTCTCTCTCTCTCTCTCCTCTTCTTGCTTTCTCCTCTCCTTTTGCAATCCATTTTCTTCTTCGGCTCTGCCTTTCTCTCTCCTCATTCCTCTAGTTTTCCCTCTATCTCCAGATTTGTGTCATTTTTCGCTATCTTTCACACCCGGACCTAATTCTTGGCGATGCTGCAACTCACTCCCAGGCGCAGTCTCCATCTCGCTCTCCCATCGTGGCCTGGACAGGAGAACGCGGTTCTCACATCAGGTGCTTCTAACGGTGGTTGGTGGCGACGCCATGGTTGATGTAACCGCGGCTGGAACTCCCGTCGTATTGCACGTGGCCCGTCCGCGCGCACGGGATTGACCGATGGAGGCCGCAGTCCGCGCGCACGGGATAGACCGATGGAGGCCGCAGTCCGCGCGCACGGGACGGACCGATGAGCCGCGCCGCGCGACGGGACAGACCGATGGAGGCCGCCGCGCGCGCACGGGACGGACCGATGGAGGCCGCAGTCCTCGCGCACACGGACGTGGAGGCCGCCGCCCGCACGGACCGCGTCGCGGCACGGGACAGACCGATGGAGGCCGCAGTCCGCGCGCACGGGACGGACCGATGGAGGCCGCAGTCCGCGCGCACGGGCGGGAGGCCCAGTCCGCGCGCACGGGATGGACCGATGGAGGCCGCAGTCCGCGCGCACGGGACAGACCGATGGAGGCCGCCGTCCGCGCGCACGGGACGGACCGATGGAGGCCGCAGTCCGCGCGCACGGGACGGACCGATGGAGGCCGCAGTCCGCGCGCACGGGACAGACCGATGGAGGCCGCCGTCCGCGCGCACGGGACGGGCCGATGGAGGCCGCAGTCCGCGCGCACGGGACGGACCGATGGAGGCCGCAGTCCGCGCGCACGGGACGGACCGATGGAGGCCGCCGTCCGCGCGCACGGGACGGACCGATGGAGGCCGCAGTCCGCGCGCACGGGACGGACCAATAGACGCCGCCGTATGGTGCGATGTCGCAGCAGAGCGCCGGTGCAGTTATGTCGTGACAAATAAGGAGGCCTCCCGTACCATTTGCATGTAAATTGCACATGACCATGTCGAAGAACTGACTTGGAGTTTGACTGAGGAGAAACTCTCACTGCCGCGCCATCTTACCCGGCGTTGTGGCGTTTGTTATCATTATTCTGAGCGAGTATATTTCCTGATATATATCCTATATATACACACATGTTTTGCGTCATGAGGTGTTCAGGCTTAATCAGAGCCGCGGAGCCCATCTGGGTTGAAGGCAAGATATTATAAGAAGATAACAAAGTGGCTGAAGTGACTAGTGACTAATCAATAGCCATATCCCGAGTTCGAGCCAACCTATCCACCCCATTGTGTTGCCATGATCGATCTCCTCACATCACATGTCAGAAGCCCAGTTCGGAATCCAGCGCCAGGTACACCTGTCATGAGCACAGTTCCCCATTGTAAAACATAGTCTAAGACACTCATTAGCATCAATCCCACCTTATTAACTTCAATTATCCCTCTTTAACTCCCTTGGTATTGAACAACTTAGAACGTAGCATGATTATTTGACCTGCTTAGTGCATCAAGGACACCTACTGGTATCAATCTCACTTCTTCGACCCTAGTTCGTATCCCCTTAAGTCGCAACTTAGAATCGAAAATAAGATTCTGAGACATAAAGCATTGATCCATCATATTTTATTTTTAAAATGTTCAGTGAGGGATTACCGACTACATCACCAGGCATGTCCGTTCAGGCATCATTGATCAACCACACTTTGACTGAAAATGCATTGGTGTTTCACTAGCATACTCCTATTAAATCGATTTCGATGGCCCTAGGCCAACGATGGATATCATAATTTTCATGGAGGAGAGCATTGGTCTGGAGGGATTCCGTTTCCTCGGACGGGCGCCAGTGCGAAAGCTCCTGGAAGGGTGTCTTCGGCTGAAAATTCGTTGGGCAGAGAGGGGAGGGAACCGTTCGATCGCCTGTCCGGTCAGAACCCCGGACCGGTTTGTTTGCGCCTAACACGTGTTCAGTGGTGTGATCAGTTCCGTCAACAGTCCGATCGCCCGTGAGGCCAGAACATGACGTCAGACGGCGCACGATCACCATGCCGCGCTTTCTCACTTCATGGCAGGCGGGGACGGCCACGTCAAGCGCATGGCGCAACCCGACCTGGGCGAGCGGACCACTGTCCCAGAGCAGTTACCCAACGTTTAGTGGGTCTGAACGGCCGTGTCTCGGCTGAGCGCGCACGTGCCGCCGCCGACTCTGTCTGCCGCACCGGTGTCTGCCCACCTCTCCGACCCACACCCGTCCACCTGCCCACCTCTCCGACCCTCACCCGTCCACCTGCCCACCTCTCCGACCCACACCCGTCCACCTGCCCACCTCTCCGACCCACACCCCCGCCCCTCTCACCCAACCCGTCCACCTGCCCACCTCTCCGACCCACACCCGTCCGACCAACACCCGCCCTCCACCTCTCGCCACCTGCCCACCTCTCCGACCCACACCTGTCACTGGGGTCTGAACAGGCAGACCTGAAGCCGTGGGACCCACACCCGTTGCTGGAGTCTGCCGAGCAGGCGACCTGCCCGTGGACCCCACCAACGCTACCGGTATCCCCCCCCCTCTCCCCCCCCCCCCCCCCCGGGGAAAAAAAACAAGCCGTGGGATCCACCTCTGCTACCGGGGTCTGCTGAACAGGCGACCTGGACCCGTGGGACCCACCCCTGCTACCGGTATCTGCCCACCTCTCTGACCCACACCCGTCACCGGGGTCTGCTGAACAAACATACCTGAAGCCGTGGGACCCACCCCTGCTACCGGGGTCTGCTGAGTAGGCGACCTGGACCCGTGGGGCCAACGCCTGCTACCGGTATCTGCCCACCTCTCTGACCCACACCCGTCACCGGGGTCTGCTGAACAAACATACCTGAAGCCGTGGGACCCACCCCTGCTCCCGGGGTCTGCTGAGTAGGCGACCTGGACCCGTGGGGCCAACGCCCGCTACCGAGGTCTGGTGACCAGCCTGACCTGGACCCGCGGAACTCACACCTGCTCCCGGGGTCTGTTGACCAGTCTGACCTACCTGACTCGTCCAACCACTCTCCTATTCCTATATCCCAGTCGAGGGTCGGGAGGCTGGTTTTATCCCCGCACTGGTCCAACCAATCTCTAGTGCAGTGCAGTCACTGCTGCACTGCACTAGTTATGAGTGACTGCACTGGCACTGCACTGCACTGCACTGTGCAGTGCAGTCACTGGCTCATAGACACTCTCGTAATGGCAGTGTCTATGTAAACCGTCGCAACAACTTGTTGACATAGTTGCACAGTGCTATATCTTCACAGCGGATGGGATTAGCTGAAGTGTTCAACGCAAGTTGAGAACACGAAGTGCTGGCAATTTCGCGAACTTGCTGAGTGCATCTAAGACACAGGTAGTTAGATACGTGTGTGCTGTCAAGCTACACTGAATCAAAACTGAGGAGCCGAATGCCCCCCCCCCCTCACTCCCACCCGGATGTCATTATCAGGAGTAATGGCCCAGTTGAACCCCTCCTCTCCCTGGGTCCATCGGTGCCTCGTCAATGACATAATGCATATTATCGATCACCAGGTGATGAACTAGTGAAGTGCAGCTATGTGTGTGACTTGCAGTCCCACATTCCTGCAATGTGTACTGTCTGCACAAGGTAACCAAATAAAGTTATCCTGAGCTTATTGAGGCCTTTGAAGCGCACACAGCATAAGCCGTTCACAACGGTCTTGCTATGTCTCTGAAAACAGCCGGAAGTGGTGCAGACAACAGCTGTGCCAAGTGTTGCAGAAAGGCAACCTCGCATAGTAAATGGTTCTAAGTGGTCCACAGTGATCTCAGGGTCATTTGTTCCATTCCACATGTATGCAATCATTCCTGCACCTTCGCTATTTTCATCAAGTTGTTTGATATTTGTCCTCAGCAGCGGATTGTTCGACGCGCGATCCACTCCTCCACGGTGACGCAGCGATCCACTCCTCCACGGTGACGCAGCGATCCACTCCTCCACGGTGACGCAGCGATCCACTCCTCCACGGTGACGCAGCGATCCACTCCTCCACGGTGACGCAGCGATCCACTCCTCCACGGTGACGCAGCGATCCACTCCTCCACGGTGACGCAGCGATGCAGCCGAGTCGCCGACGCACCGGCAGCAAGATGGCGTCCGTCGCGGCGTCACGACGAGACGGACGCCGGCGTCGCAGCGGCGTGACGGCCGCGCACCGTGACGGAACCGCACCGCGGCGCGACCACTGGTCCGGCGACCGCGCCGGCGCGGCCAGACTGCCTGACCCGAATGGGTGGCCGCCCGATATGGGTCAGTGAGGGACACACAGCGGCCTGGTGTCCCGGGCGGCTGCCGACCAACAGACGGTGACGTCGTGTGTCCATCTCGGTGACGTCACATGTCCCACTGTCCCGGGCGGCTGGCGGCCGACAGACGGTGACGTCGTGTGTCCATCTCGGTGACGTCACATGTCCCAATGTCCTGGGTGGCGGCCGGCAGACGGTGACGTCGTGTGTCCACCTCGGTGACGTCACACGTACCACTGTCCCGGGCGGCTGCCGACCAACAGACGGTGACGTCGTGTGTCCATCTCGGTGACGTCACACGTACCACTGTCCCCGAGCTGGTGCCGGCCGCGTCGCGGTAACTCACGCTCCAGATGTAGCGATCGCCGAGCACGTCTGCCACTGAGCTGCGTCAGCTGGCTCGTGCCGGAGCGGCGCGACAGGTGTCAGCCAGCCCGTCCGGCAGGCGTCAGCCAGTCATGCTCAACAGGCGCGAGCCAGTCCTGCTCAACAGGCGTGAGCCAGTCCTGTCCAACAGGCGCGAGCCAGTCCTGTCCAACAGGCGTGAGACAACCCTGTTCAACAGGCGTGAGCTAGTCCTGTTCAACAGGCGTGAGCTAGTCCTGTTCAACAGGCGTGAGCCAGTCCTGTTCAACAGGCGTCAGCCAGTCATGCTCAACAGGCGTCAGCCAGTCATGCTCAACAGGCGCGAGCCAGTCCTGCTCAACAGGCGTGAGCCAGTCCTGTTCAACAGGCGTGAGCTAGTCCTGTTCAACAGGCGTGAGCTAGTCCTGTTCAACAGGCGTGAGCCAGTCCTGTTCAACAGGCGTCAGCCAGTCATGCTCAACAGGCGTCAGCCAGTCATGCTCAACAGGCGTCAGCCAGTCATGCTCAACAGGCGTCAGCCAGTCATGCTCAACAGGCGTCAGCCAGTCCTGCTCAACAGGCGCGAGCCAGTCCTGTTCAACAGGCGTGAGCCAGTCCTGTTCAACAGGCGTGAGCCAGTCCTGTTCAACAGGCGTGAGCCAGTCCTGTTCAACAGGCGTCAGCCAGTCATGCTCAACAGGCGTCAGCCAGTCATGCTCAACAGGCGTCAGCCAGTCATGCTCAACAGGCGTCAGCCAGTCATGCTCAACAGGCGTCAGCCAGTCATGCTCAACAGGCGCGAGCCAGTCCTGTTCAACAGGCGTCAGCCAGTCATGCTCAACAGGCGCGAGCCAGTCCTGTTCAACAGGCGTCAGCCAGTCATGCTCAACAGGCGCGAGCCAGTCCTGTTCAACAGGCGTCAGCCAGTCATGCTCAACAGGCGTCAGCCAGTCATGCTCAACAGGCGTCAGCCAGTCATGCTCAACAGGCGCGAGCCAGTCCTGTTCAACAGGCGTGAGCTAGTCCTGTTCAACAGGCGTAAGCTAGTCCTGTTCAACAGGCGTCAGCCAGTCATGCTCAACAGGCGCGAGCCAGTCCTGTTCAACAGGCGTAAGCCAGTCCTGTTCAACAGGCGTGAGCCAGCCCTGTTAAACCGGCATGATTCGGTGGTAGACACGCCTGCTGACTTCATGCGGACGACTGAATTTATTGAGTTTATCATTATTGACTCAGTTTGTTTTTGTCAAGTCAACCACACACTATCATAAACATAACGTCCGAAGCATTACCGACTCAGACACATACTTAAAGCTGACGTTCAAATGGTGAATGTGTGTTTGTGGGGGATGGGGGGGGGCAGGGGGGGTACCCAACGGCAGCTGACTGTATTTATTACGACCTGGACTGTATTTATTGTGACTAAGCGGTTTTATTTGCTAACAGCATCCGTACCAGAACAAATGAGCCTGTTCATGTGTATGACAATACAACTACAAATACAAATACAAAAGACAGAAGCCGCCGCTGTCTCCACGAGCCCGATGTGTTAACACCAACCAGCTCGTCCTACAGCTGTTTGCAAAGACAGCGTGGCAACAGAATTGTAGAGGCACAGAAGTATTCGAGACAAGTGCTGTGGCTGCACGTTCAGCGACTTCTGGGGGCAGGCCACTATAGTCGCCTTCACGAGAGGCGTCAGCACGAGCCGTGTGCCAGGTGCCGTCGTGACGGTGAGAAAGTGGCAAGGCTGGGCAGCTCGACAGCCACCAGCTGCTGGGTGGCGAGCCATGCCGGGAGTGGGCGAGGGCACGAGCGTTTTGTGACACCACAGGTCGTGTGCGAGGTACTGAGTCTCTCGTGCTGTGTTTCAGATGTAGTGGACAAAGACGAGCGGTGGCGAAGCGCCAGTCAGTCTGCCAGTCGCGTGTGTGATTGAAGCGCGCCCACATGAGCTGCCAGACTGAACACCGCTCGACCTTGCCGACTCGGCTTCTTGCTGCAACATCCCAAGTTTAAAATCCTTCACTCAGAATCAGACTTGCAGTACACATGCCGACTTTCACTGACTCGATTGCGACATTTACTGTGAAATAGTCGCTATTTTTGTTCTCGAACGTGCCTGGACGCTCAAGACGATACGGACAATGTCATGTTCTGATCATATTGTGACTGACTGACATTGAGCCTATGGGCGGCTATTTCATCTGTGTGACTGCCGTACATCGGTAAGACGTTCTCTCAGTATAAAGGGGCCATTTCAATAATTAGATCTCCGGGATATTCACCATATTCCTTCAACGGCGGGAAGTCCTGTCGCATCATTTCCCTCGTTCTATGCTAAATCAAGAGGCTAAAGCAGCTGCTCTGCCGCTACGGTGGCAAAGCCATGCTCCAGCACATTCCGTCGCTCCGGTAGAGAATCCATGTTCCAGCACACCGGCACATTCGGCATTCACTTCGGTACAACCTCTGTTGTGCTGCAGCAGTCATTGCCTACTTGGGCACCGCCCGAAGGACTGTTCTATTCTGCACCCGTGCCAGCTGGACGCTGCACACACTGACGTTCACCTTGAGCACTCACTCCGGCGCTCACACAAAGCACTCACACCAGCGTCCACCTTAAGCACTCATCCTGGCACTCACTCTAAGCACTCACTCCGGCGCTGACCTCGAACCTGCGACAAAGCTCGATTTTCACCCCGATCAACTATAGTTCAATTCGGTGCTCGCAGTCAGCACTCACTCGAAACACTCGCTCAGCACTCACCTCCAAACCCACCCCAACCCTCACTGCGGTACTCACCCCCAGCAGTTGGCCCTCGAGGAAGAGCTGCGGCAGCTGGATCGAGTCGAAGCCGAGCCGCTGGCGGAGCTCCTGCTGATTGGCGGTGCTCAGGAACAGGTCGCGCTCCTCGAACTGCACCATCTGCGTGCGCAGAATCTGGCGCACCAGCAGACACTTGGCGTAGGTAGCGCGCACGATGCCCATGGTGGTGGTGTACACCACCAGCCGGCCACGCTCGCGCTCCTTGAAGCTCTGCCGGCCAGGAACTCGTGTCAGTCGGGTGCGGGGGGAGGGGAGGGGCAGAGTCACGCAGAGCACAGGCAGCCGGTGAGCGACAAGAGTGCAGGACATAAACGATGGGCATGTCACAGAGCCGCTGGACTTAGAATACGGATGTGCTGGTCGACATCGTGGGTGCATTATATTTCACAACGCATAATCTTGGTGTACATCACTAGCCGAAGTTGCTGCTCTATGCTGGACAAAAAGGTAGATACATTCGACAGTGTGTATCTAGCCATACATACTCGGAAGAATACTTTATTTATCCTGCGATGGATCGGCCAATGCCTTAACCTGCGCCGTCTCTCTGGTCAAATCCTCACACACCGTCTCGGGGTGTGGGGGGGAGTTGAAGACACCCCTCTAAAATCCAAACTAAGTATCGCACGAAAACGAAAGAGGTGTCATCGAAAAGCGCTCGACGAGGAGGGTCCGGGTCCACCCACCAAAACAATTTCCCCAAAAAGTGACGTCACCAGGGGGCTAGATTTTCACGACTTTTCACGACTTACATTGTGTTTGGCTCTGGAGAGTTCATTTTGTGGATATATGAAAAAACATTATGTATTTGGAGTGAGAAAAGGACAGCGAAATCGACCAGGGCTTATTTTTTTGCCCCCAAAAATACAATTTTGTATTTATTAAAATGTCAAAATTTTGAGTTTTCAAGTTTTCTTTAATTTTCCTTTTTCAATAGGTAGAGCAGACCGAGAAACGTTGTAGGAAGTCAACTTGCCCTAATAAAAAATGCTTACTTTAGCCAGAATGCTGTGTTTGAACTGCCGGACATGCGGTACGACCGCCGGTCAGTGATGTGCGGAGGCCCCCAGTGCTCAGCAGTCTTTGAGGAGTTGTCGAAGAGTGTCTCGCTGCTCTGACAGTCACTGACAGTCTGTGGACTGTCTCGCTGCTCTGACAGTCACTGCGTTTGCACCAGCAGCCTAGCACGAGCCAGACCGTCGCCTCCGTGCCGGTTGCTAAAGTTCAATTAATAGAAAGAGAGAAAGAGAACTGTCTCGCTGCTCTGACAGTCACTGAGCTTACGTCAGCAACCTAGCACGACCCCGACTGTCGCTCGGTGCCTGTTGCTAAAGTCCGGTTAATGGAAAGCAGTTGGCAGCAGTTCTGCCGAGCCAAGTATTCGCTTTCTGGACGAAGTTTCTGCAGATATCACAGGCGATAGAAGCCTGGGTTCCCAGTCGGAGCACAACAGAGCACTATCTGTCTACATGTGTGTGTGTGCGTGCGGGTCGCTGTAGGAAAAATATCGTTCCACATCCAACCTGGCTTAAGACCCCACATAACCGAGGTCTAGTCTTTGAAAATAGTGTCTGTATCATGTTTGAAAATACATAAGACACGATTTAGTGGCGTCTCCATTACACACTAGCTACTGGCGTTCTGGGTGCTTTTGACCTTCACCATCATCCCTCATTGGACAACTAAAAGGTCATCATAAAGGGACAGGACGTCTGTCTCGTCAGCCATATCAAGGCCGTATTTTGTGCATTGTGGAAGCTAAGCGCAGATACCAGCTCAAGTTCCCACAGCCGTAACATAGAGCCGTTGATAGCGTCAGAAATTCGCCGCAAACGTCCTTATCTCCGACCGTAACGTGTCGCCCTGGGGCCAGGACGTCTCACTCGGGCTGTTGACCAGTACGACGCGGCGGCATATTGCCGTCAGTTCTCCCGCCCCGGGAACGAGCGTCGGCCGCGCTGGCTGCGGCTATTGGGCTCGTGTCGAGGGTTTATCACCCGGAGAGAATCCGGCGGCGTGGGCCTGCGGAGGAGCCGCCGCACAGCACGGCCCACCGGAAGAGAAGTGTCGTTTGTGTCGCCGGTCTGTCAGCAGCCCGCTCACGCTGCTGATGGCTGCGATGGGCTGATGTGAAGAGCACCGTGACCACTCTGAATGGGTGAAAACTCGCCGGCAAAAAGTCACGCCACGCCGCGTTGTCTCCAGACAAATGTTCTTCTTGGCTTTTGACTTTTCATTTTGTGGGCACTTGACTCCGGAGGGCGTACGTTATCACTTTGTGGGCACTCGACGTTCGAGAGCGGACATTATCGCCTGTACGGACGCGTTTTGCGCGGTGCCAACGCCGGCGAGAGAAACAATCGACGGCGTCTCGGCGCGGAGAAAGTCAACACCGCGCAGCCAATGGCCGCACGACGGTCTGGCCGTGTCAGAGCTGGCCGAACGCACTGGAGCGAGCTGCACAGCCGGGCCAGCTGCGACGTGCCTAGATCACGTGCTAACGGTGCAGGGTAGCAATGGCCTGCACCGCCGCTCGGGCGCCAGCAGCGCAAATAGCCGGTCCGGTCTGCCATCAGGCGACAGGAGGAGTTAACATTTCGCAGCCTTGTCTGCCAATACCACATGGTGACCATGGCGCTTTATGCACAGACTGGAAACCGGAGTTGTCCAGACTATATGTAAGCTTCCCCTGTTTCCTGCCCATTCATTTTTGTTTTGTATTTGGTGAGTCAGGTGTCGCAAGCATAAGTTAACCTGTGCTTCTGTGACTTTAGCTCTGAACGATCTAGACAAAAATATGAGGAAAGGGTGAAAGGGTTGAATAGGCTTCGGTCAAAAGTGAATCATTTTGACTCGAGCTTCGAACCGGAGAGAATAGAAATGCTTCACACTGTCAGTATTTTGTTTTCTTTAAAGTGACCCTTCCATTTGACGAGTGGTCCACAATACGTAATACACAATGTAAATATTCCCGCCAGACCCACCCCGCTGATCGACTTCAGCACGCCACTCCGTCTCCGTCACCAGGCGATTCTTCGGCACCAGGTCCATCAGGTCCTTCTGGTCCCTTACTCTAGAGACGCTCATCCGAGCGCCTAGACTAGGCACGCCCGGTGACCCGAACTCGGAACTAAGAAATCCGCCCGCACGGCACCCCCGGGCAGGTGACAGGTCTGGCGGGGGTTGGGACGGCAGCCCCCCCTCGGGCAGGTGACAGGTCTGGCGGGGGTTGGGACGGCAGCTCCCCCCCCACCGGACCCCGGACGGGAGACAGGTCTGGCGGGGGTTGGGACGGCAGCACTCCCCCACCGGACCCCGGACAGGAGACGGGTCAGACGGAGCGGCAGCGCCCCCAGGCCTGTCGAGGCCGGCCAAGCGGGGCTCCAGCTCAGACTAAGCCATCCTACATCAGTGATCATATAGTAGAGCAGCTTCTCGCCTAGGCGATCGGTCGCGGCACCTCGCCGGCCACCACCGCTGAGTCGGAGGTGGAGTCCCCCCCCTCGCCCCACCACACCTCCGACTGGTGGCTAGACTGGAATCACCAGCTGATGTCGACACCGACTAGTGGGTTATGTCTGGAAAACGTCAGATTAAGTTCGTGCATAGCCACTGAGGCTCCGAAGCGATATATTACTGAGTGCTCCATAAAGTTGTATAAGCCATCCGGTGAACTTTTCCTTTCTCTTCTATCTCTACGACAAGCCGTGGGCTATTGTGGCGATCAGTGGCGGATCTGCTGAAGCGAGAAGTAACCAGAACATCATCTACTGGAAGGAGAATAATCGTAGTTGATGTAACAATGAGTGAGCCAAGAGGCGTCTAATGCAATGAGCAATGGCCAAATCCTTGATGTGGAGGCCAGGAAGGAGTGGAAAGAGTGCGACGCGCAGCTACCTCTCATGCTCCCACGCTGGCGTAATGGCGAGTCGTACAGCCGCAGGTCGCGACCTGACACGACACCGGCAGGGGGGTCAATCTGCGGCGCGACAGGCGCGCCGGCGCGCCAGAGGTCGTAGGTCGTGACCCGACGCGACGGCGGTGCGCCGCCGGCGGAGGTCGCGACCCGACGCAACGGCGTCGGTGGCGCCGCTCGCGGGTCAAACGCGAAGCTGTAGGGACGGCGACGGCTGTCACCGGGGCACCGAGAGCGGGCAACAGGCTTGTCTGCAACCTTGCCTCGACCGGCCGGCCGGCTGGGAGCGGCGGTCGGCCGTGATGGCCGGACTGGCCGGGCTCGACCGCCACCTCCCCGCCCGCGCCGCAAGTCGGCACAAGGGGCGCAGCGACACCGCCGACCGGCGTGTTGGCGAACGGTCCGGCCGGCTCTGCGGTCAGTGGCCGCCCGGACGGCCGGCCGACCCGCCCGGCGGTCAGTCGCAACGGCCGCCAGCCGGCCAGGCGTGTTGTGGGTGCTGAGAGTGGCGGTGCGGCCACGTGGCCTCTGGCGGGGCCCTTGGCGGCCGGCCGACCCACCTGGCGGTCAGTCTCAACGGCCACCAGCCGGCCACGCACTGTGGGCGCTGGAGTGGCTGTGTGGTCACGTGACCTCTGGCGGGCCCTCAGCGGCCGGCCCTTGATACTAACCAGGTGGCACACCTGGCCACGGTGTTGTCACCGGCCCCGGTCACCCCCGGCGGTCTCCGCCCCGCCGCACTGGCGCAGCTGGGTCAGACGTATCGCTCCGGGCGGTCCAGCTGGTTGATAGACCCTGATTCTGAAGAGAAGGTGTTGATTTGGTGAATGGACGGTGCCGGTGCGCTGCCGCTTCAGGTGAACAGCGCGTGTCGAGTGTCGTAATGCAGCCTGTCGCCGCCACTCTCCCACATCACTTCTGCACCACAGGTGGCGGAGCCGACCGAGCCAGCTTGGCTTCAGAGAGGCAACACCGGCCGGGAGACATCAGTACAAATGCGGCCAGACCGGCCGAGTAATATGTGTTCAAATGCGGCCAGATCGACTGGGAAATATCGGTCCAAATACAGTGAGACCAGCCGAGAAGCATCGGTCCAAGTTCGGCAAGACGGGACGAGTAATTTCGGCCAAATACGATCAGACCGGCTGCTATTACTATGTACATGCAATGCATATATGTAAGGCTCTATGAATACATATATATTAGCGTTTGTTTATATGTGTGTGTGCGTCCTCGATATTCTCCCGTACCAGGTTCCATTCTGGTATAAATATGGACATCTACCATTGGAAAGCAGGACACTAGATTCATAGCAGCATATGAGGCGCCGAGGAGTAGGCGCGCACCGCATAGTAATGCCGCCCAATGCCGTGTAACATGCACGAATAGCGTGCACAATGTTCTGGTATTTAAGCCACAAAAGAACACGGCAGCCATTTAGATGTTGGCTGGGAGCCGATTTGTATTCAACGTTTGCTGAACACGCAGCAGAGAGCTACTTCGGGAGCTGTGGCCATCCACTGAAATATTCACAGCAGAGAGTAGCATTTCGTCTGGATGTGCTCGATAGAGGACGGTATCGGAGAGCGAACATGCAGTCAGAGCAGGATGTAAATCACGTCTGGCTGTTCGCAGCCTCCAGTCGCATCGCACGTCCAGCAACTTTTCGCCCGAGTATCGAGCCAATGGGAAAACAACTTCAGAGAGGCACTTATTAGGTTCCCATCACAGAAATTTGCATCGTCAAGGCACGGAAAATACAAAGTCATTAACCGGGTGATATATAAATATATCTACATTTGCATTGAATCATACCATGGGCTGTGAAAGTCTTCCGATGCGTGAGTAGCCGAAGAATTATCTGCTGTGACGTGTGACGTGTGTAGATTCGAACGTATCTTGTAACACGGCCAAGCCATAATTGCGGTGCGGTGATCTGTTGAGTCAGCATATTTGCCGGCCAAAATGGTGTGCGGGTGTGCGCGCATGCATTTGTCTGCATTACTGATTGTCATCGTAATGGAAATGTTCCATTTTACGCCAGTCTGCCCCACATTCAGAGCCGTTTGGTCCACCCTGCCGTCGTTCTGCTCCATGTGCAGTGCACCCGTGCCGCTGCAGTCGCTCCGCTCTATGTGGAGTGTGCCCCTGCCGTCGCAGCACTGCCCTGTATCTGTCCAGTGCCTACCACGTGCTAACCACCCAGCTGCAGGACAGACATTACCAGAGGTCCACGCTATCACCGGGTCAACACCGACTACATCACCGCGTGCACGCGTACTCTGCCACGTCGCCTGGTGTGACGAGTCGCGGCGCGCGGGTCGCGAATGCGGCGAATGCGGCGAGGTGCGCGGCCGGCGTGTCGGTGCCGCTCTGAAGGCGCCGCCGCCGTGGCCGCCCGCCGTCGTGGCCGCCGCCGTGGTCGCCGCTGTGGGCTCCGCCGTGGCCGTCCGCCACCGTCGCCGCCGCCGTGGTCGCCGCCGCCGCCGCCAGCCGGCGCTACGCTGGCCACTATTGCGTACCGGACAACCGCGCCGCTCACCGCGGTCCTCTCTCTCTCTCTCTCTCTCTCTCTCTCTCTCTCTCTCTCTCTCTCTCTCTCTCTCTCTCTCTCTCTCTCTCTCTCTCTCTCTCTCTCTCTCTCTCTCTCTCTCTCTCTCTCTCTCTCTCTCTCTCTCTCTCTCTCTCTCAGCAGATTTCGTCCTGCCTCGTGCCCCACGCAGCGTGGAGTGCGCATACACTGGTGATCTCTGGCACGTTTCACGAACATGAGGGCGGCTTTGGGCATGCTAGAATGATTCCCTTGTAGTTGAAATTGTCCAGCGGCCAATGAGGTGATCAAGCGGTCAATGGGGTGATCAAGCGGCCACTGAGGTAATCCAGCAGTCACTGGGATGATCCAACAGTAGCTGGAAGGATTCAGTATAGGTTGAAATGATCCAGCAATAACTATAATGATCCACCGCTGTATGAAAATACCCAACGGTCACTGTAGTGATTCAGCAGTGACTGGGATGATTTAGCACTGGCTGTGATGACCATGCGCTGACTAAGAAGATCCAGCAGTCACTGGGATGATCCAGCAGTGACTGCAATGATCCACCACTGGCTGAACTGATTCGGCCGTGTCCGAAGAGCTCAGCGACGACTGGAGTGATCCGACAGTGGTATAGACGGCGAAGCGTGTGGCTCACACGGCCTGGAGCGAGGCGCGACCAACAGCCGACCACCATATGTAAACATTGGACTCGGTCCTGGCAAATGGTTCTGCTCGTCCCAGTATCCAGGTATCAGGGCCAGCAGGGCCTGCAGTGTTATAAACGACCCCCAGCGGACGACAGATAGTGGAATCTAATTCTGTAATAAGGCACAAAAGGCCACCTCACGTATCGCTCGCCGATCACCCAAAAGATTAGCGCCGCCCATCTGATCGATCGCCAGCGGGCGGTGGAATTGCTTCAAGGCTGTGGACTTGCCCGACGTCTGTCGCATTTCAAGCGCACGTCCCCTCAGGACCGTGCCAGGACCGCCTCACGGTCGTGACAGCGTATGGCAGTCGTACCACGGCGATGCCACATGCTCGCATCACTGCATCACGTCCGCCTCACGGTCGTATCAGTGTATGACAGTCGTACCACGGCGATGCCACACGTCAGCATCACTGCACCACGTCCGCATCACTGCACCACGTCCGCATCACGGTCGCAGCAGTGTATGACAGTCGTACCACGGCGATGCCACACGTCCGCATCACAGCATCACGTCCGCATCACGGTCGTGTCGGAGAGGCAGCGTCCTACGCTCCTAACTGTTCGCCGCGCCTGGAACCCGTTGTAGGCAATTAGTGGCAGCTGTGCGGAGACGACTGCGTGCCGCATCGTGTGCGAACCGGTGGCTGGCCCGGGCGCACTTTCCGGACACGACTGCCGACACCTGCTGCCGCTACAGCAGCGTGTCGGCGTGTCAGCACATCAGCGTGTCAGCGTGTCAGCACAACAGCGTGTCAGCACATCAGCGTGTCAGTGTGTCAGTGTGTCAGCACATCAGCGTGTCAGTGTGTCAGCGCAGCGCCGCGCCGCTGCTGCTCCAACAACGTATGTCAGCGGAGCGCTGCCCCACTGTGTGCAACAATGGCTGGCCAGTTGACTGTCTTGAGATTGGGCGATATATCTGCAGTGTTTGTGTTGTTCTTAACGAGGCCGGGAGGACAAAAGACATAGCAATAGCGGGCTCACCGAAGCGCATGCTCTTCACGTGCTCTTCTCGCGTTCTTCTTGTGCACTTGACGTGCTCTTGACGTGCTCTTCGCATGCTCTTCACGGGCTCTTCACGTGCTCTTCACGGGCTCTTCACGTGCTCTTCAGTGCCTCGTCTGCATCTGGTCACCTTGCGCTGATCTTGCGGCAGTATGACCAGTGTATTTAGCGGACTGTCGTTGTACGGTTACACACGAGCGGGGGGAGAGGTGTCGACTTCGAACTATCTGGCGGCTGTCGCGTATCGGACAATCACGGCGGTCACCACCGCCGCATGCCTCACGCGATGCACAACGTGCATGCACTGTAGTGATCTCTGGCACGCCTCACAAACATCAGTGTCGCCGCTCGATCACCCCGGCCAGTGTTAAATTATCCCAGGAACTGTCGAATTACTACAGTGACCGCTGAATGATTTCATCCAGCGACGGATCATTACAGTCACTCCTGGCCACTGGGGACCTTTGTCGACTTCGAACTATCCACGTCTTGATCTGACAGCACAATTTTGATACAGTATGTACGATTTGCGAAGGAACAGGTACCCTGAATCTTTGAGCGCTGGCATGCGTTGTCTTTGGCCATCGCGAATATTCACTGGGAGGAAGAATCCCCTTCCCCTCCTCGCACATGGCAATAGGTCAGTGGGCAACCGAACGAATGAGTAGATAACTGGGTCGGCAGACATGTCAACGCCTAGCTTTCCTGACCATTGTCCAGTTCGACCAGACAGCACCGACCATTACGAGATAGGGGCGGCAGGCGGCGAGCGGCAGGCGGCGAGTGATGTCCAGACACCAGACAGGTGACAGACAGGCGCCTGGACGGCGCCTCATGCGCCACACAGGCGGCAGGCGGCAGGCGGCGAGTGATGTCCGACACCAGACAGGTGACAGCAGGCGCAGGCGGCGGCTATGCGCACCACACGAGGGGCAGGGGCAGGCGGCAGGCGGCGAGTGATGTCCAGACACCAGACAGGTGACAGTCAGGCGCCTGGGACGGCGCCTCATGCGCCCACACAGGCGGCAGGCGGCAGGCGGCGAGTGATGTCCAGACACCAGACAGGTGACAGTCAGGCGGCTGGACGGCGCCTCATGCGCCACACAGGCGGCAGGCGGCAGGCGGCGAGTGATGTCCAGACACCAGACAGGTGACAGTCAGGCGCCTGGACGGCGCCTCATGCGCCACACAGGCGGCAGGCGGCAGGCGGCAGGCGGCGAGTGATGTCCAGACACCAGACAGGTGACAGTCAGGCGCCTGGACGGCGCCTCATGCGCCACACAGGCGGCAGGCGGCAGGCGGCAGGCGGCAGGCGGCAGGCGGCGAGTGATGTCCAGACACCAGACAGGTGACAGTCAGGCGCCTGGGACGGCGGCTCATGCGCCACACAGGCGGCAGGCGGCAGGCGGCAGGCGGCAGGCGGCCTTGTCGGCGCTGCTGTGCACCGTTGGGCCACGGTCGTGTTGGTAATTTACTCAGCGATCCGTCACTGGACCGCCTCACGACGCCCGGTCACGGACGCTGGCGTAACGGACCGCCCGACCGCCCGCCCGACCGACAGTCCGTCCGACCATCCGACCGTCCAGCCGACCAACCGCCCGACCAACCGATCGTTCGACTACCTGACCGTCCGACAGACCGATCAACAGACCAGAAGACCGACAGACCGACCTACAGACCGACATACCGACAAACCGACAGACCGACAGACCGACAGACCGACCCCGTGCGTCCGTGACAGAACCCGCCGACGCAGAGCTCGTCAACTGTGTCGGAGGTCTCCCGGCAAGGCTGGTCGGTGAACGTGGTGGCATCACACACAATGTCAGGCGAAACAATGCTCCAATGCCGTCTCGCTCCGAGCTCGGATGAATTACGCGCCATCTATTCTGATCCACGATGTTTGGACGCTGACGTCAGTGTTTGGATTGCTCACACGCCTCCAATCCTTCCAAATCAAACGAGATTAGGTGGAGGCGGAACCCACAAGGACCATTAGCATGCAAACACAATGCCATTCAGTTTCTTCATACTGAGGTGAATAATAGGTGAAATCACGTGATGGGTCCATCAACAATCGGCCGATTATTGACTCTGATTGGGCAGCGGTGGTGGCTGAATACCAAGCCACGCCTTAATACTGCGTTCCGTGTGCTCGCTGTCTGACTGACGACCTAGACGGCCGGATACAGATCAGTCGGTCTGTCGAGTGCCTGCTGCTCTGGATGTTCTAGGCCTGGTGACACACTTGTGGCTGCTGCTCGGCACTATTCTGATTGCTGTTCATGTGAACTAACATTAGTCGCACTTGTGGTTGCTACTCGGTACTATTGCGATTTCTGCAGGCTAAGTGGACTAACATTAGTTGCACTTGTGCCTACCGCCCGGCACTGTTGCGACATGCTGACTAAGTGGACTAACATTAGTCGTACTTGTGGTTACTGCTCGGCACTATTGCGATTGCTGTCAAAATGGCTAAGAACCGCGGGCGGTGATTTGCAAAAATCATTGAGGGGGCTCAATACACGAAAGCAATGGGTGGCCCAAATGGATTGTGGGGGGACAGACTCCATAGAGTCCCATGGAAAAGTTGAAAATATTTTGGGAGGGGAGGAAAAGCCAATTATTGGGGAAGCACTTGCGCCCCCAAAAAAGTATACAAAGCAACACCAAGCAACAAAGCAACAACGGCAACACTGTTTGGCACGAGCAGGGAAGAGATAGAGGGGGAGACTCCGCTGGTGATTGGCCTAAGTTCTCGGAAACAAAGGTGGCTAGCGGAAGAGCTCCATAGTAGGTGGGGGTTAGGGGAACTAACTAAGATGGGGTAGAAAACATTGCGCGGGACTGTTGTTTCAAGTCTAATGAAGTCAACATACAAACACTACCATTTTCTTGGCAAAGTTTTCACCCGACTGGAACTAGCTTGACCGGGGATGATCTCAGGAGGATTGACAGTGTTCCTGATGCCATCACAATGTTTATTATGAGGTTGACGTCGTCGTGAAAACATACACGTCATAGGAACAAAACCGGCTGTGGTGGTACATTTGAAACGGCTAATCTCGGAATTGAAAGCTGATTTTTTTTTTCGTAAGGCTACCCGCCGATCTGAAAACTTCTTGCGTCATAGGGCACGTGATTAAACTACACAAATGAGGAAAAAAACTGAAAAAAGTTTCGCCCACCGCGCCGCCGAGAAAAAGAGCGAGTGGTTTCTTCCAAGATAAGTTTCTTCATTCCTCCGATGAGAGGGTCATAGGTGGAGGCTTCACAGAATGGTTGGTGTTAGCAAAGCTTGATTTCCGCCCGTCCTTTTCACGCAACATTTCAGATCCAATTATCAGTGTTCATAACTATGGGTATTTCATTGGTTGCACCAAATAGCCACACGCGAATCTCCACGATTTAAAATGTTTAGCGTGTTGTGTGACTTTCAAACACTTTGTTCCATCCTGAAGAGGACCTTGGAAATTTAGCGTGGAGTTTCATTTTATGGTACATTTTATGGAGGATTTCAAAACATTGATAGTGATGGCGTTCATACTCTGAACGGCGCTGCAATCGCTGTATGAAAGGTGTGTGAATCTCTGCCCCTGGATAGGATTATAAACAGTTCAATATTTGCAATCCGTTAGACATCATGAGCGGGCATAATACCGGTGGCGCCGCTCTGGTGGTGGGTTTCTGAAGGAACACCACCAGAGTGGGCTTGCCCCGATGAATGCTATATTCTGGTTTCTAGAGAAGGTGCAAGTGATTTCCAATGGTCAAATATGAACAACATTGGAACAAGCTCTCTTATGATTTGTAGTTCGTTTTATTATCAACTAATTTCACCCTGTCACTTTGGCATTAATGTGAAATGGGATCAATTGGCCACCCAACATCTTGTGATAAATGCGCGTCATACATCTTCTGTGTCATGTGCTGACAACTTCCAATGTTCTTAACTAACCAAAACCGAACGTGCTACATTTTCATCTCGAATAACTTCCATGAAGGTGTCACTGTCACTTTTGCACTCAATTCCAGAATATGCGTTCCAAATTATCACATCGTGCTGCTTTAAATTGGATATAAGATGTTCTGCATTACCGAATTTTCAGCCAATGGTTTCAAATAAACCGGCATAAAATCAGTTGCCTTTTGATGCCACGTTCAACTACTTTTATAAATATCCAACCCTGTCCTTTCTGCACTCAATTCCAAGATGTGTGTCTCGAATAATCACATGATATTCCCTCAAATTGAATATCGGTTGTTCTACATAAGCGAATAAATTTCCAACGGTCTCAATTAAAGCGACATAAAATCAGCTGCCTTCTGATGCCACACTCGACTGCATTTACATTAATTCAACCCTGTCAATTTTGCACTCAACTCCGGGATTTCTGCCAAGAATTATTACATTATATTCCTTTTATTTGTACATCAGATGTTCTACATTAGCGAATTAATTTCCAATGCTCTCACATAAACCGGCATGAAATCAGCTGCCTTCTGATGCCATACCCGTCTACTTTTATGCATATCTAACCCTGCCATTTTTTACCTTTTCACATGAAGCTTTCTGGCATTATTGAGGTTCTGTCATTGCTCAATGCACGTCATGCGCCGATAGTTGCTACCCAGTAGATTCGAAGGGCCGCCGAGCGGTGGCATGACGAAAAGTAAAGTTCCACCCTTCAACAATACTAAACAATATCGGCTCTACCACGCCGGAATGGTGTAGGAGAAATTCACAGTTGTAGATGCATTCTTTTCATTCCACACCCATAAGTGTAATGTTATTAAACAATACCGAGAAAGCCTGTTCTCCTCAACTGCAATGGTTGCGGAACTCATGCTAGGCACATCGCCTATCGTTTCAAATCTGAAAATATGCCTGCAACTTTGACATTGGGGCCCATGGTAATGGGGGCCCCAATGGGTTCGCGCCCCGCCATATTATGAACGGCGGCGGGCGGCCGGAGACAGGCCGGGGACCGCCGGCGGCCGGCCGTCTATGGTGGAAAATAGTACCAAAAAGACAATACGCGAATTAACAATATGCGCAATATATCATTGTAAGTAGCAATGAAATCGACGCCTGAAGGCAAGCTACCTTTCATAAATGCACTTCGCATCATATTTTAGGGAGACAGAGTCTCATAAATTGTAACTATGTTCTTCGCACACGCACTAGCGTGCATCCGGGCGAGCTTGTCGCGGCGCATGCTTCAGAGTTCTTCAGTGGCATCAGGAACCTACCCGTTTTCTTTCTTTACTGGATATCCCCTTGAGGTCCGCGTTAACATTGCGTCTGACGCCTAACGCTATTTTCCTGTTATTCATGCTCCTAACCTCCCATTAAATGTCCGTGGCGCTCAACAAATATCGCACTATGTAGCGACCTAGCCAACAATTCCCCCACTGCATCACAAACATGCACCTAACGTCCTGTTCCAGCAAGCAGTCCAAGCCGATCTTCGTTACCAACTTATATCTACACATCATGTGCAATGGAAGCATCTGTGCATTCATTCAACTTGCAGCAAAACAAGTGATGTATGCTGTACTTATCGGCTCTCTCGCAAGTTATGTGCCTTTGTATTCTCTTTTGTGAGAACATTCTCTCACAGCGCCATCTCATTACTCTTATTTGTACTTAGATGAGAGCAAGAAAAGTAATCATGAAGTACATACAGCTTTCACTTCCCTGGGGAACTTTTGTTGAGCCGTCTCCGATCATCAAGCCTCGGCTCAGAGCTCGCACCATACGAAAATGGTGTGAAATTCGACACCACACTCGCTCCTCCGCCCCTAACTGCACCGGAGCCGTGGCTGGCACGCGTGGTGCGGAACTAACCTTTGCGAGCGTGTTCTCCTGCAGGAAGGTGGCGATTCCGGCGCGGACGCGGTTCTTGACGCCCCGCACGGTGCCGCGGCCGCTGCGGATGGTGGCGTCCGACGGCACGAACAGGTCCCTGACGCCGGCGAAGCTGTCGTCCTCTGGCGTCGCGCTGGCCGGCTCTCCTGTCTCCATCTCCTTCAGATGGAAGTGGAAGCCGACCTCGGAGCGCGTCGCCGGCGCGCCGTGACGAGCAGCGGCGCGGCGCGACGCCGGCGACGACACCTGCGGCGCACGCTGTCGACACGACGTCGGCGCCGACGGAGGGTCGGGTCGCGTCGGAGAGCGATCGGATAGAGCGCGCTGTCGCGGCGGCGGACGAGCGCTGTCGGCGGCACCCCGCTGAGGATGCGTCGTGGCAGATGAATCGGGAGAACCTCCCGGGAGATGCCGAACGGGCGTGATGCCTGCGTCTCGCTGGGTCTTCCTCGCAGGGGAAATGTCGAGACTTCCCTGAATCTGCCTCGTGGGGATCATGGCGGGACTTCGCTGAGTCTCTCTTGCGGAGGTTTTGGCTGGACTTCGCTGAGTGTGTCTTGTGGAAGCTATGGTGAAGCTCTGTTGAGCCCGTCTCGCAGGGGACATGTCCAAACCTCGCTGCATCCGCCTCACCGACCCCTTCTGAGCCGGCATGGCCGGAGAGACGTTGAGAGTCTGCTGACGCCAGCGCAGAGAAGAGACGTCGGCGGGTCGCGGCGGAGACGGTGAAGACGGTGGCGGCGGCGGCGGCGGCGGCGAGACCTCCGGCAGGCTGAGCCGGCGAGTCGCCGGCGAGCTGACGGCCGAGTCGGACGTGGTGGCCAGCGAGTCCTGGCTGATGTCGCTCGACGAGTCGGACAGGCACACACCCACGTCGGTCGAGCTGCTCTCGCTCGTTTCGCTCGAGCCGGCGTCCGTCGTCGCCAGCGACGAGGTCACGTGGCGGTCGAACTCTCCGAAGTAGTAGTGCCGGCCGCGAGACGCGGTCAGCTTCGGCCCTCCGATGGCCGACGGCTTCTGGGTGACGAACGCGGGCATCGCGGCAGAGGTCGTCGACGGCCTCCTGGTCGTGGCCTGCAGCGGCTGGTGTGGCTGGTGCGCCGGCTGTGGCGGCTGGTGCGGAGCTGTGGCGGCGACGACCTCTTGTTCGTGGCCTGCCGTGGCTGATGCGGCTGGTGCGGCTGGTGCGGCTTATGCGGCTGATGCGGCTGGTGCGGCTGATGCGGCTGGTGCGGCTGGTGCGGCTGGTGCGGCTGGTGCGGCGGCTGTGACGGCTGGTGCGGCTGATGCGGCTGGTGCGGCGGCTGGTGCGGCTGTGACGGCAGCTGTGGTGGCTGGTGCGGCAGCTGTAGCGGCTGTGACGGCAGCTGTGACGGCTGGTGAGGCAGCTGCGGCGGCTGCAGTGTCTGCCGAGCGGCGCGGACCTGGAGCGGGTTGTGCGCACGTCGCGGCGGCGGCCGGCTGACTGCCGGAGACGCTGGCCGGCGCTGGCGGCGGCCGAGCCGCGCTGGTGGCCGGCCCGGCCGCCGACACCGCACGCCTGTTCCGCCCCATTTCCGTCGACAGTCGCGGCCCCCGCAGCCTCCAGTCGCGACCGCGCCTCGACCAAGCGCGCAACAATGGTCACTTGTGGCGGGGTTGTGCGGTCTGACCGCTGCGTGCCGATTTTGCTGAGGACAGCAGTCGTTGCAGAGTGGGTTCAACCGAACAACACGGTCACTTTCGATTGCTGACGAGGACTCTCTCGGTAGCTGCCGAGTTGTTGGGACCTCCTTGACGGTCGCAGAGTTGTGGAAGCCTTCAAGATAATTGCAAGCTCACCCCGGTACTCTCCTTAGCCGTGGAGATGTTAATGCGATGCTGTTAACCCGAAAAAAAAAAACATTTGTCTTTTGGACACTCCGAAGCGTGTAGAGAAGCGGCTGAGACAGGCAGTCAGATGACGTTTAAAACGCTGAATGAGTGTTTCCATTCGCCTGCTGAGTTCCAGGATACTCTGCTCTCACTCGTGAATAGTGGTCCACTGCCTCAGGTGATTCCTGTGCTGAGTACGAGGACCCTGAAAGTGTACCGCAGCTCATCAAGGGACATCGACGTCTGAGGTGCGACAAGGTACCTGAACTGTGCCTAATATCAATCACACCCTATCGCTGACCAACATACACCGGTATTGTGCACCGACACGTGATTTGATAGCCGACGACTACACGTCTGGCAAGCGAAGATTGTGTGCACAATAATGTTGGGCACTTGGCTGCCCTAAATATACTCCCGGTGTTCATCGCTCTTTCCCACCACACCTCTCCTCATGCTTGTCCTCTATTTTCCCACCTTTCTTATTTTCTTTCTCCCCCTCTCTCTCTCTCTTCTTTTTATCTCTGTCTCTCTATTTGTCTCTCTCTATCTCTCTCCCTTCTTTCTTTCTCCACCTATCTCTTTCTCTCTCTCCCCCTTCTCTCTCCCTCTCTCTCTCTCTCTCTCTCTCTCTCTCTCTCTCTCTCTCTCTCTCTACCTCTCCTCTCTCTCTCTCTCTCTCCATCCCTTCCTCCCTCTCTCCCTCCATCTCCCTTCCCCACTCTTTCTCACTTGTTCTCTCTCTCTCTCACTGCCATTTTTGTTGATATCCTGCTGTTTGTATTTTGTGCTACCGCCCTTAATACGTCCTTGGCCCGTTTTTATAAACGAGTCATATACTCTGAAATGTTTCTTATGGTCGGTCGCTGTTGAAAATTTTGAGTATGCTTATTTCTTAATAAAGAGGAAAAATATGGAGCTAAAGCAAGCAGGCGGAATAATAACGTCATTTCACTTTCAACTCGATGCCGAAGGACAAGCGACCCCACCCATTTTCGCAATCGGCCATAGCCATTGCGGTTAACCGACAGCAATTTTTAGGCTCTGGCCGTCGCTCGGCCATGGGAAATGGATAGCGGAGGAGGTGGCGCGAGTCCTTCGCCCTAATTCGATGTGGTTTTTCACGGCAGCGAAAAGACGGCCCCCGATAGCACACCTAATCATGGCACACCACATCAAGTTTACACCCTTGGAACTAAAGCTTTTGGTTCAAATTATTCAATGTCTCTAACTTACGTCACTTTTAACCATTGTTTGCCCTTTAGAGCCAAAATGGGAAATTTGGACGATGCTATGCAAATAGCTAAATTGGCTTATAATACCATTCCTAGGTTTGATCCACCTATCCGAAAAATAAATCGGTAAGTTCGATGTTAAAGCGTCAAAATTATGCAAAATCCAAGTTTGAATCAAGTACAAAGTTTGAATGTCGATTCAATGTAAGCAGCAGTTTGGTGAGCCCATTGTTTGTTTTATCCAAAAACACTTTTCATGTTCCATGTCAACCAAGAAATTCATCTGCCCATGTAGGGATGTCGTGGTCCATGCTCCATATCAACAAGCACCCGCAAAGATGTTGTTTGTGCAAATTCAAAAATTATGGTTGCATTTCCGGAACCGCCATGGGCTATCCTACCGGAGAGGGGGAGGAGGTGCCGAAGAACTCCAGACCTCAAAGAGATGGTGAACTCCTCCCACGGCGTCTCAATCTCTCTTGGAAGCTGGAGCCCTCCACCCGCCCCAAGAAAGTTCGGATTGTAGGATACTTCTCAAAAGGGCGTCCCCTCTGTCTTCACCAGTTTCTGTCATCCCCTCCCCAGATACCTTTTGTCCGAAGTTCCTCCTGTGGCTGTACCAGAGACTCGTCTAACATGCTAATTACAGGACCGCAGCCACAACCCCTTCCCTCTGTTACAAGCATTTCCTCATTGCTATAGCGTTACTTTGGGGTACAGAGTCAGCTGTGAGGTGACGGTGACTTCCTCCGCAGTAGCCAAGGAACACGCTTCCTCCACATTCAAAATTTCTTAGACATATCACGGGGATGCTTTTCCATAAATTTTCATGACACTCATTTGGTATGATCTGATGCAATGAGGCTGAACAACTGTGCTATAAGGAATAATTATCGCAACTTTTCTTCAATGTTTAGATTTACTGCACCATAATTTGCCTTGCATTGCATTTTTAACCCCATGAAGCATTTATGCTCGTCAAATGAGTGTGATCATCACAGATGTGTGCTATAAGTGAGGGAACACTCCTGGTGTAGGCTACATCAAAATTGCGGTGCACTTATCCATATTGCAACGTTAGTAATTGCTAGACAAACCACACTTCACGTGACAGTTGGAAAATTAACGATCATAATTATTACATGGGTGGGAAGAGTTCGCTAATTCATGCCGGTGTTTGTTTCTCAGGTGTATTTGTATAAGGAAGTAGTTGTAATCCAGTGACCTGGAAGATATGTAGCATCTGGTGCTGATTTCTGGTCATATTTCATTTTGAATCCTTGCCTTTTATAGAATGATTTTGACCGATGTGACACATTTGATGCAAAACAGTCTTAGGGACCTGTAATGGTATGACTGGATGACTTCCTGGACTTTTGACGCAAATCGAGTTTACTTTTTAGGGTACATTTCGTACCAGAAGTCCTCGTCAATAAGTATATGGCATCAAGAAGGCTCAGGGACACTGTCGGCCCGCCGGCTCTATTAATAGCCCAGGGCCCTTCATGGACTTCGGGACCTTTTGAGTCGCACCGGGAACCTACCACTTCAGTCCAGACCATCTCCCTGCCTCAAAGGCCTCTTCACCGGCCTGCAATCTGCTGTCATTTTTGGTCCCCCTCCATCAGCGTGAAGCAAGGCCGACGCGGGGATCCTGCACGTCTGACCCGAGGCCCTCTCCGTCGGATCAGGGGCCTACTTCCACTGCTCAGAGCCGCTCGGTCCATTCGTGGTGTCTCCTTTCAACAGCCTGTGTGCCACCGTCGTTCCGGGGCCCCTTGTACGGCTTGGGCCCTGTCCATTGACCCAGCTGACATCAACCGGTTTTGGGTCCTCTCCACCAACGGTCCGAGGTCCTCTCGCGGCTAGGAGCCCTCTGCATCGGCTATGGGCTCTCCATTCGCTCATGGGCCATCCTTAGCGACCCAGGGCCTCCTCTATCAGGCTGGTGGCTCTCTTGAATTAGCTTTGGTCTCCGTCAAGTCAAGGGTCCCCTGCGTGGTTGGAACATTCTCCATCTGTCCAGGAGCCCTTCCCATTCGATTGGAGCCCTTGCTGACTGCTCAGGGTCCTCTCCGGAGGTTAGGGGCCCTCCTCCGTCGGCTCAGAGGTCATCTTTAAAGGTCTATGGTCTTTTCGGTCGGGCCGCAGGCCCATCCTTGAAAAGCTTAGATCACTCCATCCCTTTCTTCGGCATTAGGCCCCTTCGTCAAACCAGGAGCCCTTCATATGGCTTGAGACCGTCTTCGACGGTTCCAGTGGTTATGGACTTTCACCGTCAGGTCAGAGGCTGAGACCATGGTCTCCACGTTGGCTCAGGGTCTCTCTTTCATGGCCGGTGCCCTCCACATCAGTCCGGAAACCCTCCCGACTCGCCATCCCCTCTTCCCGTCGCCTTAGAAGCCCTTCACGGCAGCCCAGCCAGGGGTCATCAGCATCTGCCCGTGGCCATTCTCCGCTGATTCGGAGCTCTCTTCGCTGGCTTGCGACCCTCCCCGTCAGCCCTGGACTCCTTTCGCTTGTACGGAGGCCTTCATGTAGGCCCAGGGGCCCTTCATGTCGACTCGAGGCCCTCGCCAGTGGCCCGTAAGCCCCTTGAAGGGCCCAATTACTTGTGTGCTTCGTCACGGCCCACGTTGAAACACAGCCTGTTCAACGTCTCTCGTGGACCCCTTCGATGCTCCGGAAGGGGCATGACTCCTGCCCTCTTCTAGATCTGCCAGTGCACCCGGAACGTCTCTCATCCGCCACGGCCGGATGAGAAACGTTCCGAAGTTTGACGAGGTTCGGTCAAATGGTCATCTAATTACAGCAGAGGGCCAGGCTCGAGCGAGTCTACTCCAATGTGCATGCGAAAAAGACGTTCCGTCAGTCCTTGGCCACGCTTTTCATATTGTGTCACGCTTTTGAATCATGCAAACTTTTGCCGCAGCATTGCGTATCCTTGTTTTCGGCCCGAATTTCCCCTGCTGCTTTGCTTTGACTTCGCGTGGCTTTCAGCCCATATTATCTTGAAGCACTTTATAGCAGATATTTGTGACCGCACGTCTCTAGAGGTCATGTCAGTTTGGCCGGCAGCCAGTCACGTGGTCATGTCATGTACACCATGAACAAATTACTCGACTATGCTGAGATACACTTTTTGTAACTATGTCGGTGCCAAGCAACTCAAGCATACCGCGTTGCACAACCACTTATTTGCATCGGGTGCTTCTCACCTCAACGAAGTTTTCAGACGATGACGTCCCTCGGAGTAGGTAAGGCTGGCTCTGCATAAATGGCGTCCCTCCAGGGAAAGTCGCCTCCCTCATCAAAGTTCTTCGAACCGGCTCCGAGTGTAAAGCAACAGAGCAACTACTATCTAGTGCTATTACAGTGTACATGTAGCCCAATGTTGTGCTATTGCAAGTATTATTAATGTGTTATGCAGCACTGCATAATCGGGTTGTGACACGTCGATAGAAGGTGTCAAATTGCACCCCAGCACAGCCGAATCAGCTTCTTTACAGTGTAATCATGGGCACGTAGACTCATGTTCAAAGAGTAGTGTGTTTCATGTTACAAGGTTCTCCACATCCGGCACAATACCAGATGCTCTTCACTACCCCACGAAGCGTTGAAGGACGCAAAGTGAGAAAGCTAGCTCTTATAGTGCCACATGACCTGCGTGCCGATGGGCTGAGCGATCTTCTGGCTGGATCGCAGCGTGCTACATGATGCCGCGCTGAACGGTTGTATGGGCAATAAACCAGGTGGTGAAATCGACAGGACCATGCCGTAAAGTCATAAAGTCACAAAGTTGTATGGCTTCATAAGAATGACAAAGGCCCACTTGGGATCCGCCATAAAGGGATAATACCATAAGAAGAGAAAGAAAGAGTCTGAAACGCTCCTAATCAATCTTGTATCCTGAGTTCTAATGAAACTATCCACCATATTGTGTCCCTATGTCGAATCTCATCAGCTTCACGTACCTGACGGAAGACACTAAACTCACTTACATGTACATCTGCTGTTGGCATACTTTCCATTTCAAAGCACGGTGTAGGGGCGGGGATGGCCGAGTGGTTAAGGTGTCGGGCTATGGGTACCAAAGGTCCCGGGTTCGACTCTAGCGCCACTCAGGACATTTCCCAATCCCGCGGCCTACCGGCGAAACAGTGTGGGCGGCGCCATTAGCCGTGAATGTGCATAAAGTGTGTCGTGAACCAACCAATAAACAAAGCACGGTGTAAGACGCCTTGGTCGACACGACACAGGATGGCCCAGTGCTATTTCAGCAAATTGAAACGGTGCATCTAGGTTTGAGGTTTGTACACAATCTTCGGCAGAGGAGGCCAATTCCTGCAGGAGTGCATCCAACTTCAGCTGACGAGGGTTGCTTTTCAGCTCGCTTTTGTCGAAACTGGACGCATCCCTTTTGAAGTGAGAGCTCCCTGCTGATTACATGAGAGTACTCATGAGAAGTGAGAGCTCTCTGTTGATGACACCCGGAGGCCATTTTTTTCATGCAACGTTCACAGGGACAATGTTAAGCTCGTCCAAAGTGGAAAGTGCGGCACCCCCATCATACATCCCGGATCCTACGCCCATACCTGCATGCCCACTAAGTTTGACGTAGTTAGGTTACGTCGCCACGAGCTGACAAGAGAGCCAGTTGCGGCAGGTTAAAAGGCTTGCGACCTGTTGCGATACTAGATCCTGAGGCCATACTGGAGCCTTGTTGTCAGTATTTTGCCACCATTTGCTCAGTTCCCCTAATGGTGTTGCAGACTGATGTATCTTATGCACAACAAATTATATTCCATGCTGCCCCAGGCTGTGACCTAGACCTCCGCCCTAGACTGGACCATAGTGTTGGCTTAAGACATTTTAGCTCGCGAATTAATATTTCCTACAAACGATGCGGGAAAACTCGGCGCCGGTGGTGTGCTGCATGCCTAAGGATATTTATATATTACCCAGGACACGGAGCAGACTTCATGAAATCACTGTTCCTCGCTGATATAGTGTCACTCAAGTAATTGATACGGTGCGACGTTTATAGCTAATGCAGTATGACGCCCTTCATTGATGCGGTGTGACGTCTGTCACTGATGCTTAGCAACGGCCGTCACTGATACATTGCGACATCTGCCACCAACACAGCATAACACTCGTCACTGATGCAGTTTACGGCCATCGGGCTGTACAGTGTGGGAGTGGTACAGTGTGGTAGTGGTACAGTGTGGTAGTGGTGCAGTGTGATAGTGGTACAGTGTGGTAGTGGTACAGTGTGGTAGTGGTACAGTGTGGTAGTGGTACAGTGTGGTAGTGGTACAGTGTGATAGTGGTACAGTGTGATAGTGGTACAGTGTGTCAGTGGTAGTGTGTCAGTGGTGCAGTGTGGCAGTGGTACAGTGTGGCAGTGGTACAGTGTGGCAGTGGTACAGTGTGACAGTGTGACAGTGGTACAGTGCGGCAGTGGTACAGTGTGACAGTGGTACAGTGTGGTAATGGTGCAGTGTGGCAGTGTTACAGTGTGGCAGTGGTGCAGTGTGTCAGTGGTACATTGTGGCAGTGGTACAGTGTGGCAGTGGTACAGTGTGACAGTGGTACAGTGTGTCAGTGGTAATGTGTCAGTGGTACAATGTGGCAGTGGTACAGTGTGGCAGTGGTGCAGTGTGTCAGTGGTACATTGTGACAGTGGTACAGTGTGACAGTGGTACAGTGTGACAGTGGTACAGTGTGTCAGTGGTAGTGTGTCAGTGGTAGTGTGTTAGTGGTACAGTGTGACAGTGTGACAGTGGTACAGTGCGGCAGTGGTACAGTGTGACAGTGGTAAAGTGTGGCAATGGTGCAGTGTGGCAGTGTTACAGTGTGACAACGGCACAGTGTGGCAGTGGTGCAGTGTGGCAGTGGTGCAGTGTGACAGTGATGCAGTGTGGTAGTGTGGCAGTGTGGCAGTGGTGCAGTGTAGCAGTGGTGCAGTGTGACAGTGGTACAGTGTGGCAATGGTGCAGTGTGGCAGTGTTACAGTGTGGTAACGGCACAGTGTGGCAGTGGTGCAGTGTGGCAGTGGTGCAGTGTGGCAGTGGTGCAGTGTGGCAGTGGTGCAGTGTGGCAGTGGTGCAGTGTGGCAGTGGTGCAGTGTGGCAGTGGTGCAGTGTGGCAGTGGTGCAGTGTGGCAGTGGTGCAGTGTGGCAGTGGTGCAGTGTGGCAGTGGTGCAGTGTGGGGGGTGCTGCAGTGTGGCAGTGGTGCAGTGTGGCAGTTGTAGAGTGCGGCAGTGGTACAGTGTGGCAGTGATGCTGGTGGTAGTGGTGCGGTGTAATATTTGGTACAGACAGCGTCAGAGCAGGAACAAAACTATTTCATGCTGCATCGATCATTGTCACACTGATAGCTGAGAGTGACTTGCTGATCTAAGTGACCAACGCTGAATGACTGAGCAAAGCTGAACTGAGCTGAACTGAGCTGAACTGAGCTGAACTGAGTTGAACGGTGACGAGGAACACTCACTTCACTTACGAACCCCCATTCCCGTGTGTTATGCAACATGGTGTGCAGCATGCGTGCAATGTTTGGGACTGGAATTGCCAATGATTAGTGCATGTGAACGTGAAGTGGATGGGAATGTTTTGGTTCACTTACTTCATAGCGTATTTATGTTGCTGGGGAGCGCAGGCTGCCGTGGTTACTCCCAGTGCAAGCCATCTTACTGCTCGTATTTCCTCCGAATTTGATTACCTCGATTTTTGGAGAGCACAACTAAATCCTATGTTGTCATCTGCATCAATTTTTCGACGGCATAATGCCATTGCTTTCTTGAAGCCTTTCACCTGTCGAAATGTGGCTACCATCTGCACAACGAAAAGAATATGCAATGCAGAGCACATTCGTAACACATTTGCTCAGGGGACAAATGTCGTCAGTCGCAAATAGAAATTAAGTCCCCGATATTTAATTGAATATTGCAAAATGAAAATGCAATCATAATCAGACCGCATTAATCCCTTCGTCCGTCAGTGCTTCTTTCGTGATTCATATATCTTTCTGATATGGCTGATCATATATTAGTGCTGTAGACTATCATTAACCGGTCCCGTCTCGGGGGGGGGGGTCTTAAACTGCCCCCCTCAGGTTTTTCGGGAAGAGTGAACGAATGGCGCGCGGCAGCCCGCCAACATTTCGCATACCTATTTCCACATCAATTTGGCATGTTGTGTCAAAATTTGACTAGCTGCAGCCGTCAAACTTCTGTTCTTATACGGCAAATTGTCTTTCCAAATGACATGCTATTGCGACACATGAGCGCACCGGCGGTCAAGTTGCCGTAGCTCCTGATTGTATCGGATATTATGTTGCCATAGCACTTGATTGTACCGGCTATCATGTTGCTGTAGCACCTGATTGTACCGGCTATCATGTTGCTGTAGCACCTGATTGTACCGGCTATCATGTTGCTGTAGCACCTGATTGTACTGGCTATCATGTTGCTGTAGCACCTGATTGTACCGGCTGTCATGTTGTTATAGCACCTACGTGTATCGGCTGTCATGTTGCTATAGTGCCTGATTGTACCGGCTATCATGTTTTATAAAACCTGAGTTGTTCCGCTCTCATTTGCTTTCATACCATGCTGCAAGTATACCTGACTCGACGCCCTTCACGCGCCGAAAGCATTCTCTATTTCGCCAAATGTTTTGTCGTACTCCTTTTTAAAATCTTAGTTACGCCAGTGGACATACAATTGAGTGGCTATGGAGCGAACAGCTTGACATTTCGTGACAGTAAATGGTTGGTTCAGGTCTGGTAATGACCATTAATGACCGACTGGGCTGAATTGGCACCGATAACACGATTTATTTCTTATTCATTTACCTCTATCATTGCAATAGAACAACTGGAAATCATCATCCATCTTGATAAATTATATGTCAGGCGGTCGCCATACAGTTTCCGAAAGGTCATTTTGCACCGCCATTTTTATACGGTGTGCCTTTTAGTACTTATTTCATCTTCATGTTCAAGAAATTTGGTTCGAATCTTTGCTGGGCTGGTTGCATGTTCCGTAAACTTTGACCCCACCTCACGGTCCATGAATGCCATTTCAACGGCAGAATTTTGACCGAGAGCTCAGCCTGCCAGTGATGCAAGGACACGGCCGCATCTGCAGCTCGTCCCCGGCCTTATCGGGCCAGTTGCCAACTGGCCACGCCGGGGCTAAATGCGAGCGCACGAAGCGACTCGAACTCTGTCTTGCCAAAACAGGGGAGCCTAATGCTGGTCATAGACATAACCATCTGGGCTGCCGCAGAGACAGACAATAGTGGCGTTGAACAAATAAGTGCCACAGTTGTAGCATCACCTTTTCACTAATACAACATCGGAGCTTCAAAACGGCCGTGTTTATTCAACATGGCAACGGTAAATAGTTCTCTTTTGTAACGGGAACTTGGAATTTACAACAGTTTTCCGGCGATTTTCCAATGTTTGCATCACCTATAGCACAGCACGGAATTGTTGCCACAAAATGACCTTTAAAGTCCATGTTGGTTAATGCCTCACCAAAAACTACACCAAACACCAAGTGACTCATGAGGCACCACATGAAACGGTCTCCTTTGAAATTTCGGTTTTCCTATCACCAATTTGCAAGAGATGTGCACGAATACGCGAATGTGCCTGTTGACATGTGCCTGTAAGCTGAGCATTGCCTGCAGCTGCATGTCAGTGTCCCGATGTTCGGCTCCTGCATGTTTTTTGCCACACACTTGGCTGCGTCGCATTCACATTCCCTTCCGTGTGTTGTCAGGTGCATGCGACACTTACTTGGAATTTCCAAAAACATGCTTATTCAAGTTGTGCAAGTGCTTTGCCAAAAGAAGCTCTAATGGTGGAGAGATGCTAAGGGACAAGGGCAGCGCATCCTAAGCATGAAGTTGGGGCCGCGGTAGCCCACTTGGCAGAGCGTCGAACTCTGGATCGCAAGATTGCGCGTTTGTGTCTCACGACCGACGGCATGAGATACGAACCCACAACCAGGGCCACCCACGACCAACCGGCGTCAGAGATTGGCGACACTATATGACCTAGCGGTTGAATGCGTCGTAAAAGGACCCAATATTCTTCTTCCTAAACGGGAATGGTTCTGAGAGCTGTTGATGTATATCCCAACTATTTCCTACTATTATTATGCAAGGCTATGATTGTTAAAAGTACGCTTAACATTTCCGCTGTGTTAAGAAAACGATGACGTCCACTGTACGCTATCGGTCACGTGATATTGCATGCTGTGCCTTGAGATGAGAAATGCCAGGGCTATCCATCTGCGTTGGAATTGCTCTCCGATCCATTGGTAGCATATTTATGTTTTATAGATGTTGATATTAACCCAGTCTCAACGTCCGTAACAAACGACGCCAGGTGGTGGCAGATTAATGACGTACTCTTGGCTTGCAGTTCGCTACTTCGCCCATTGCATTGCAGCAGGCTATAATGCGAATCGAAGTACGGGTTACGAAACATGAAGCACCGTGAAGAGCACCTGCACCACGATTACGGTGGGGATAATGACAAACAGAAAAGCAATATCGTCGTGGTGCGGTTGGTGGATGCAGCTGCTACCAGTGTTTGAGTCTATTAGTAAAGGCTGAGTTAGGGCAGATTCTAGGTGGGCCGACTCTACCAAAAGTGCGACATCAACGGCAATCTCAAAACTGCAAAACTACCGATATCTGGCCGGCGGTGTGTGGCCGCGCTCAACTGCCTGCACGTGAGGCTGAACCTTACCTGCCCTACAGCGGAGCCCTCGGATGGCACGTGTCGTGCTGAGTCGCCCGATACGTCACACGTGGTGAGAGGCTGGTGCGAGTCACTAGACTAGCCGGTGACGTTCGAGGGCGCGGAAGGAAAAACAACGCCCAGAGCAGCGCTGAATTGCCAGCACGAGAGCCGGTCGGGTCGTGAGCAGTCGTAAAGGATCGTGGGGCCGGGCGACCCGCTCCGACGTATAATGCCAGGCTGCCGAACCAGTGGAGCGTCGCTCCACTGTACACATTCAGGTCTGAACAAACTCGCCGGCGACCCGTACGCAGTAGGTCCACAATCCGATCTGGATCAATGTCGAGGCGGCCGATGGGCCGGCTGAGCGGGACACGGCCAGAACCGGACGCCGGAGGAATCCGCCGGGGCACCTCGTCTCGTCCGCCAGGAGTTCGCCGGAGCACCTCGTCGTCGGCGACAAACGCCTGTCACGCCCAGCAGTGTCTCGGTGAAAACGATCGGTGATGTATGCTGTTGGCACACGCGATGCGACAGGAACCCTTTCACCCGGCCGACGGCGCCGGCCGCCGTCACGCGTCACGAGGCGCCCGCTATGTGGCGCGCTGCGAGGCCCGGCTGGGCGCCGCTCGCTGCGCTGTGACGCGCACCCTGACGACACGACGCCGCACTCCTCGACGGCGCTGGCTGTGGCAGCACCGTTCGCCGTGATAGTGCGGTAAACGGCCCTTCTCGGAGATCATGCGTTGCGGTAATGTTGGTCGCTCGCGATGATCGGCATCACGGGACTTTCGTTCGTAGAGGAAGCCGTCACGGGCCGATGCCTCCCCGAATTCAGCTTTGATGATTTGTGGTGGCAGGCTCAGTTTTTCACCACCCGAACGGTATTATTGGTACAAATCATGTACCGCCGACGAGAAGTTCGTGAGCGAGTAGAGCGAGTTCCTCTGGTATATTTAGCTTTGGCACAAAAGCAAACGTTGTTTTCAACATATTTTCGATGGAAGAAGTTCGGAGAAGCAGGGAAGGTGGATAATTTCATGGTAGATGCCATTGCTGTCTCTTTCAGAACTAGATGTGGAACACGATGTTCCTCCTGGTCCCCATGTTCGTCTTTGAACGACGATCATAATCATAATTAATACTTTCAGAGTACTGATGCATCCAAAGCCGAGGACTCTTCGGAAATCAATAGGATCTTGGAAATATTGCCCATAATATTGATTTAGATGTGCTACCTCTCCCAGGCGATCAACTTCTTGTAGCCTTATGGTTCCAAAAATATTTCCATAGACTGATGATCTCTTCACTAACCAGTAGCGTAGCTAGGACTTAGTTCAGGAGCGATCGTCTAAAGAGGGCCCACTCCATAATGGCGACACTCCACTTGTCCCAAAACTCCTCGGATTTCTGAAATTTTGATTTCAAAGAGCTCCTATGCATATGAATATATATATATATATATATATATATATATATATATATATATATATATATATATATATACATATATACACGTGTGTGTTTTTGTGTGTGTGTGTGTGTGTGTGTGTGTGTGTGTGTGTGTGTGAGTGGATAGTATGTGTTTTGTTTGAAGGACACCCATGCTCTAAGATGGGCTCTCAATATTTATCACAACAACCACCAGTCTACAGGAACTTTTCTTACCTCCCAGGTGGCCCTTCAGGGACCCCTCCATAGGCGTAGGACGTCTCAAAAGGTGAGTGGGCCATGGTCAACAGCAGGGGCGCACCTAGGAATTTCTGAAGGTACCACGTTTGGGCACTTTTGGATAGGGAAGCCGATAATCTTAATAGTGAACACATAAATTTCACCGCTGAGGAGGTGGACAGGCCTCCTGGGCGCGCCTATGACTAACAGCAGCACGTGGTACTGAAAAAGAGCTATCACCGCAGTATAAGTGCTTTAAAAATCGTATTTTTCGCTGGACTTGGAACTCTTTTCACTACTAATGGATTCTTTCGTAATAATAGGTTTATATTCATGGTGCGAATGAAGCCAGGAATATTACTGTTGAAAAAATGATCGACCTTCCGCTATGTGCGTGTGTGTGGGTGGAGGTCGGGGGTGGAAGCTCATTACAGTCTCACTAATGGGTATGTGGTGTGCCCTAGTTTCCATAACTATACGTCTTTAAGATATCCTCCGTTGTAAATGTTCATCGATGTTGGTGAGGAGAACGAATATGCGAGATCGTAGCTTATTTGTTGACCTATGACAAAATACGTCCCAAGAAGAATGTCGGGTGGTCGCTGGCTGAAAATTATTCGATCCGGTGTGTGGCAGACCAAGATTGGCAGGCTAACAAACGGGCAAAGAAAAACACAATGAACAAAAATGCATGGTATGGTGCTCGACCTCAGGGCTTAACTCCAACACATAGGTGATCAGCCTCCTCAATCATCTCTGTAGTACACATCGTGCACCTGAGCATATTCACCACTTGAAACGACATGCTACAACTGCATCATGTGGCACCCGTCTGAAACGGAATGTAAGCGCTTCAGACGGGTGCCACATGTAAGCGCTTATCAACCCTGGTCGATGCGCCCTAAAGCCCAAGTAACTAAACTAAACTAAACTAATGTAAGCGCTTATTTTGGGGACCAGTGCAAAATAGCTGACAGGGGACAGCATACAGCACCTCATAAATTCATAATGTGTTCAGAATTAAAAGCTTTACGGACCCAACCTGAATTAGATTTGGTGATGCGTTCCTTTCTTCCCACGTTTTCTGGTGGCTAAGAAATACAGATTAGCGCTGAATTTTGATGCGACTCATCTCTTTGGTTAAATACTCTCCCAACTTGGTTACCGAACTGAGGCTCTGGCTATGTGTTATTTTTTTTTAGACCTGTTCGTTTTTCGTCGTATACGGGTGTGTTTGAGGGCCCGAACCACTTTTTGTCAGGTTCTCGGCACATTTGTGTGACACCGGCTCTTTCTTAGAGCTGTGTTGCTTTTTGTGTACCAACGATACATGTTTAGGTATCGGTGCGTTTTCGCAGACCCCCGAAGTGTTTATTTAGTGACAGGTCATTTTGTTCCTTTTTTGGATCATATCAATTTTGTATGGCTCCAGCTTATTTTGGAGGCCCACATGCGGTCGCAAAGCCCCAGTGTGCTTTGAGGTCCCATTGTGTGTGTTTTTCAAGTTCCCGGTGCGTTTATTTAGAGCTGTAACTCATGCTATAACGCCTTGCCGCTTTTTGTCCGACTAGGTACACTTTGGAGGGCACCGGTGCATTTTCGTCCTCTAGTTGCGTTCTCACGGTCCCACTGTGTTTATTTTCGATTCTTCGCTCACATTCGTGGTACCCAGCACGATATTGGGGGCTCTACCATATACCATGATCGTATACCATGACCCCACAATCTGACCGAACCATTTCTGTTGAACGAGATAATTTGAATTCAACGTTTAGCGTGCTGTCAATGCCACTACGCAGTTACCCAGCTGAAGGTCCACTCGGGTCAGTTTCCATGCTCGTGTTGTGCCTCCTCAGGTCACATGACAAGCATCAATCGTCACATCATCATTCTTCATATCACTCCTCATGTGACCTTATCAGGTCGCATCACAAGCGCCCAATCCTCTCGTTTGATTCTGAGATTCTGAGGGACGTTCTCGCACTTGAAGTTGATATAATATGGCGTGAACTTCTTCATTGTATCTATAGTACCATAATAAATTATAGAAATACGCATTTTGTTATGCTGGTTGCCAGCAACGATATTACCCAGAAGTCTCACTAAAACAGTCGGATATTTGTGTGCTGTGTCAAATGGTGAAAATCCACTGAAATGTGGAAATGTTTACGTTTTATTCTACACTACAGTTACGTAATGTATTAATTTTGGCAGTAATTTGTATACTTCAATGATCAAAATACGTGTAAATGTTGAAGTGTATATAAGCTAGGGCCAGGGCCATGTATAATACCTGGAAACGTAATATCACTGCAAAGAACATACACTTTCCAATTGTATGCCTTACCCTGATTGCGTTGCGTTACTGCCTTCAGCCTCGATCATTTTCTACCGTAGGCAATATTAATCAATCGATATTAAATATGCTAAAAGTCACAGAAATACAGGGAAACTCTGGTATTTCGGTGCTGACCTGAACATTACCTGATTTAGTCTGTTCGTAACATAATACAAGGCGTGAATATCCATACATATGCTGATTTACAGCAACTCATGAATTAGTTGCGTTGTTGTAAGGCCATGTCCAATTGTGCATGGCTTAAAAATGAAGTGTTGCGATGTGATATGTGCAGCTTTTGCTTAGTGGTGGGTTTCAGGGAATTTTTCAAATGTTCAAATGTGTGCATGCTGCTTTTTAGGAAATTTAAATGTCTCAAAAGAGGAGGGCAGCTACCATTGTTGGCACCTCACTTTGAAACGTGGGTGGGTCATGATCCCCTGACCCCTGTTCGCCTATGGGCCTCTCCCAACCTCAAGAGCGTCCCAGTTCTGTCCTCTCTGTCGCTCAGAGGCTCTTCGATCTCCATGGCCCTCTCCTGCATGTATGAGCTCTACACAGTCCTCAATAGTCCTATCTAGATCTCATCTCAGAGGCATTTCAGCTCTGAAATGGACTCTCAATCGGAAGCCCTGTTCATCCCTCGCTGGATGTGGGCTTTTGAAGTCCAGCAGCATCGCAGCTTCCTCTTTGCGCCCTCAGGCGCCCTGTTTGCTTTTCAGGGGCACTCGGGGCCCTGCTTATGCATCAGTTGTCAGAGGTCTTTCCACTCGAAATGGCCCTTTCCAGCTGGCATGGGCATTCCAACCCCCCCCAGGTAAGTCCTCTCTTGCTTTCACTGTTCTTGCCAGTAGCCCTCAAGGTGAACGTTTTCAGGTCTCCGGACCATTCCACACCATCTGCTAGATACACTTTCTCTCTTCTCTTTGTAACTTTGGCCATCTCTTTGTAACTACGCCTCGTCGGGTCGTTGCTGACCCATCAAGGTGGTCGCCAGGAGGGCTTCTCCAGGGCCCGTCAGAGGATGGGGGTCGGCTTCTCCTTCTTCCCCCCTCCCCCTCGAGTACTCCACTGTCGCCGACACGACATGCATGGGGCGGACATAGAGTCAACTTCCGCGCCTGATATTTTCAGCTGTTCTCCACATGACAGACCTCGGCTATATGCTGACACTCTGATGGCCAACAGTAATGGTCGTCACTGGACAGAGTTGATACAAAACCGTTTTTCCTTGCCTTGGGCGCGGTCGCAGCTAGGCTCAGTGTGCTGCCGTCTAGGCGCCATATACCGGCACCACTATTTTCAAGTAGAGCCACAGTGGCGCTAGCGTCACTTTTCGTGTGCCTGTGCTCACAGAAGTCTGGGGAGAGGGCCATCGGCGTCATGAGCACTGCGGCTTGGGGCACTCGCCACTCAGCATTTACTTATACAATTTGGAACTCCTTTCTTTGGCATAGGGAAACAGCATGCAAGAAGGGCTTCCTCTCTCAGGAAACTTTCATGGCCACGATCTTTGCCCCCTCTCTAGTACACTGACATGGGCAGATAAAGATGCCGTCAAATGTCAAGACATCTCAGTATATTGCATGTACTTGCAACTAAATGGCATAACTCGACGATAAACCATACCAGATAATAGGCCACCCTTATCTCAAAAGGAATGTAGGTTCGAGTCCCACCTGTCACCGAGGCTGGATATCTCTCATGAAGTCAGGGAGGGGAGGGGAGTCCGTCGAGATAAATTTTCAGACTGAAGAGGGAAAGTGACAAATTAGCATAAGCATGATTCTAAATGAGGGGACTCTCACACGGATACCTGTTCGCTACTCTTCGCCTGCGCCCAATCGGTCTGATGGATGGGCGAAGGATTATACCTACCATAGTTGCCGACAAGTCGCAATCCACGATATCCAACCAAATGATGTAAAAGCTTGTTCAAACATTTACAGATTTTTACATGGAGCTTTTAACTACAACTTGCTTTGCCCTTTGTTCTGTTTTTGTTTGTTTGTTAGTGATTATGACCAACCGGTTGCTGCTAGAGTGCTGACCATAGATCTTCCAAAGAACGACCCATCCTGGGATAAAATAGAATTGTTCCTGGCCATGCAAGGAGCCAACATGGGCAGGAACAAAAGGACTTCCGGAAAGGTGTGGGAGTGGTGGACTTTCGGACTTAGCTTTTACAATGCATTTCGTCCATGCAATACCCAATGGGTCCATGGTCAAACTTCTCGAAAATGGGGTGCAAGCGCGGTATTTCCTCATCCCGCCCTTCGTTCCTGTCGAAATTGTAGAACAGTTGTAAGCTGTTGAATTTCGCTGGATAAAGCTGACGCCTGTGGCACAACCAGGATTGGTCCAGGGTAGGCGAACATCTCAAGAGGTTCACTTTTCAGGAACTACTCGAATTTCGGTCACTATATTTTCGAAGATATATACATATATATATATATATATATATATTAGGCAAAACTGTAATACATATCTATGTATGTTAGGCAAAGCTGGTTAAATACGTAGGAAAGCAAGACACTCAGCGCCTAATCCAAGACCTGCAATCAATGGACAATAGCCCAGTAAAGACCAGAAAAAATACAAACGACTTAGCTGTCGATAACAACCAAGAAATGAACACCTATCACGGAAAATCAAGGAACATTGGCACATCTCTGATAAAAGCATGAATTGCATTAGCTTGAGCAAACATTACAGTGCTCATCTCCATGGAAGCAATTGTTACTTTCTGCTTTCCGCTACTTTCAGACATAGCTTAATAGGGAGGGAATTCATGAAAATGATGGGCACACATTGCTATGTCTTTTCAATAACGCCATACCTTCTCAAAATGAGCCGATAATATACGTGGGGTAAAGTAAGTGCAAGATTTTGGGGACATCACCCAGGAGAGGGGGGGCAAATCCGCCCACCCCTCCGGTTTTTCGCAGATAACTCCAGATTTTACCGGCAGATATGCGTCATTGTGTACCTGCTTAGAAATGACCTGTGCGTTGCTTAAAGTAAGAAAAACGAAATTCGACCGAAAATTTTTCGAGTTAGGTGTCGTTAAAGTCAAAACATTTTCTCAGCGCCAGACCACAAATATCGGCAATGTTGCGCTTCCCGTATACTGGCAGAAAGGAAGTGTTCTTGGCAACACTAGCGACTTGTTTTATGTATATTGTTATGCTATATTGTTTCAGAGTAATGTCAGGTCACCAAGGTCAAGTCAGGTCAAGTTCATGACAGGTTAGCACACACCCTGGAGAGGGCAGGGCGAAATCCGTCCATCCCTCGTATTTTTCGTACATAACTCCATATTGTACCAGCCGATATACGCCATTTTTTCGTACCTGCTTAGAAATGACCGGCGCATTGCTTAATGCAAGAACAGTGGAAATCGAAATTCGAAATCGAGACTTTTTCAAGTTAGGAGCCGTTAAAATAACATAAGTTCGCAGAGCCAGACCACAAAGATCAACGCTAATGCGCTTCCCATATATTAAAAAAGGGGAGTGCTCTTGATAACACTAGCGACTTGTTTGATGTATGTTGTCATGCTATATAATTTAAAAGTCCTGTTAGGTCGCCGAGGTCAAGTCAGGTCAAGCTCATGACAGGCTAATGGAACCAAACTTGGTCAACTGGAATGTTGTCATAAATGCAAATGACTGTCATGCGATTGATGTCACTTTGCATGTTACTCCCTACATATCCGGAAATCTACTGCTTGTTATTGTGTGCCGAAGCGTTTCCATATTTTATTCATGTATTTCACTCCTTTCTTTGCGAAGCCGATTGTGCCGAGCCGCCCAATGGAGCAGTCGGGTGAGCAACCCGGTTCCGGTAACTGGAGCAGCTAATGGCCTGATAAAGTGCCCCTATATAGGTGACCTGAGGTCAAGTTGCGGATCTGACATCTGTATTGCATCGTTAGTAATGTCCAAACATCATTAATGCCAATTTTTGAACATTTAATCACAATCACAGCGATCCAAAACAGTGGGGCAAGCCAAGCCACGCAAAACGATATTTTTATTTTATTTTGATCTCATTTGACCTCGACGATATTGAACTATGGCCATAAAAGTTGCACACAATAGAGCTCACTATCGTGCCCATCCATCCTGCGAATTTCGTTGCGCTGGCCTTACTAGGAGCCGAGATCTTAGAGGGGCGGAATCCGTCCCCTCCAGTGCACATAATTTCCAGGGGCCCTCCAGGGCACGTGTTAACCTGTGTCACCGAGGTCCTAGACGAAGTAACTGTATCGCCTGATCGGTCGTCATCACAGCTATCGTTAGGGTGTATGCTTCACCATCGCTGGAACGCCGTAGCTGCTTGGGCGGTCGTCACCGCCAGGACGGTTGTGGACGTTGGTGTGGCCGTGACCATAGGGGCGGCCGCCGCCGATGAGGTGGCGGTGGGTGTCCTTCTCAGTCTCTGGCCAAATGTATGACTCTCAAGGATATCCTATCTCCAAAGCTGACCTTCAGTATCCCTCGCATCCATCGCCAGTTCTCAAGGACCCAATAGCTGTGACATTGACACTCAGCATTCCTCACAACCATAGTCAGCCTTAGGGACTCTCCTTGGCTCTCAGGGCTCTGTTAGCCCACAATGGCCATCTTATGTTGCTAGAGACACTTCGTGGTTATCGACAAGTCTTGTGGTTTCAAGAGCATCCTAGCTCTGAATTATTGACACCAATCACCAGCCAACGGGACTTTTTATATCTCTCAGGGGGACTTTGTTCATCCATTAGGGTCCGCTTTCGATCTCAGAGGAATCCAAGTCCATTCCTCCCTTACTCTCACGAGATTCCCTTCATCCATCAGGGCCCTTTCCTGCTTTTATGGGCCTACCACTGTCCTCAATAGTCACATATAACTCTCCTCTCGGGGGCATCAAAACACTCCACTTCGGTCCAGATCGTCCCTGTAGCTTGTGGACCTCTTTATTTGGCTGAAGTCTGCTGTCAGCTCTGAGCCCTTCTCCATCGGCGCGAGCCAAAGCCGACCCAGTGGCTCAGCACGTCCGGCCCGTGCCCCCGTCCGTCGGTCCAGGAACGTTCTCTCACGGCTCAGAGCACTCCTTCCGGCCGGTGTTCCTTCTGCATAAGCTTGTGTCTCCTCTATCATGCAAGGGACCCCCTATGCGATTTCGGTTCCATCGGCCAAAGGGCCATTCATACCGGCCCCAGGCCTTTTCCGATGACCCAGGGTCCTTCCTCGGCTCTGGATCCTCTCCGTCGGCACAGGGGCCCTCCTTAGCGATCCAAGACCTCCTCTGTCAGGTCGGAGACCTTCTTTCAACAGCTTGGGCCCCTCCAACAGGTCAGGAGTCCTTGTACTGCTTGGACCCCGTCCGTCGGCCCAAGGGCCCTTTCTGACGGGCTGAGGTCCTCTCCGGCAACTAGAACCCCCATGTCTCAGGATTCTTTTCTGACGACCTAAGGTCCTCTCCGGCAATTATGCCCTCCATGTCTCAAAGGACCTCTTTGACTACCCAGACCCTTTTCCGGCAAGCCGGAGGCCTCTTTTCAAACGCTTGAGCCAAGTTCGTTAGGCCAGGGACCCTTTCTTCGGCCTGGGCTTCGCCGATAGAGCATGGGCCCTTCGTATTGGCTGGGACCTCCTCCATCAGCACGGGGTCCTTCCAACTATCCTGAACCCCCTCAATCGAACTAGAAGTACTTTACGGTAGCCTAGCCAATGGCCATTCACATCTTTTTGAGGGCACTCTCCGTTGACTTGTGGCCTTCTTCATTTCCCGGGACCTTTTTCGTCAGCCCGGGGTTGCATTCGTCGATCCAGAGACCCTTCACGTCGGTCCAGGAGCCCATAAGGGCACCCTGCGCCGACGACTTGAGGGTCCCTTGCGGGTTCCTCAAGGCGGCCACCTGTGGGCCCCTTCAACTCTTCAGGGGGCTGCTGCCCCCTTGGCTACGCCACTGGCTGACACATGCCCTATCATAGACCAATCACTTGTGCAACATTAACTCACTAACCAACCTGCCCCATAGCCATGCACGAGAACAGATCTCAATTAGTGCTTGCCCGTAGTAATAAAGATATCAAGCGTGTCTGCTATCTATTTCAGAAATATGGAGCATATTACCAGGCCAGTGTCGTGGACAGACAACTCTCTGTATGTGATTGCGCTTGCAATTACCTACAGAGAGTAATTGCTGTATATTGTAGTAGAATGTCCTGCCTTGAAGTATATGTAAGATAGACGCACGTCAATTCGCCCGTGTCGGGATGCAACCGAATACTGATCAGACCGCTTCGCGACAACCATTGTCTGCCTGTCCATTTACGGCATGTGACCATTGGCGTGCTAGTCATGTTACACATCAGGTACTGCATCCTATTGGAGCATGCATCCTATTGCATCCGAGCAAAATTATTAACGGAGTAGCATATTGCAAACCCTGGTCGTGAAATCGAAGAACCGCTCCAATCTACATGCTAAGGCAAACATGAATTCCGATATAGGTATTATATTTTGCACGGAAGGAAATCAGTCACGCAAAGAATCTCGAGATCACCGCCATCTACAGGTATGACCTGAATCACAATAAAACCTCAGTCGTTCATTCATAGCTTACGCATTGTGGAGAAAACAAACAGTTGGGAGTTGGCAAAGGACGTTTCGATATTCGAAAACTGTGAGGTGCAATAAGACGAGCATATGTGTCCAAGCAAAGCCAGTAATACAAATTACTTGGTCTGGTCAGGCTGCATACGAAGGTGAAATGACAGAGGAGAGATGGCCAGCTGTGGACGTAGCTCATCCTGTACGCTTAACACATTATCATTAATTCATTATTGGATCCAGGGAAGCACTCACGACGCTGAAGGTACATACCAGCAATCAGTAGCTGTGTCATCTTGTGCATAATGTTGATGACCATTTTAACATGAACTGGAATATGAATATGCAGTTTCATTGCAAATAATTCATGTGCAAGATATATGTCAGTGGACAGCGAAGTTGCATGCTTAACCCGTCCCGTCTCCGGAGGTCTTCAACCGCACCCCTCAGGTTTTTCGAGGATAGCGGACGAACGGCGCGAGGTAGCGCGCCCAAATTTGGTATACCTTTTCCCACATCAATTGGACTTGCTGATTCAAAATTTATAGGTCAGGTCGTCTAGGGTCAACGAGGTATTCAAGGTCAAGTGAGGTCACCTCCAAAAAAGTTGAACCAGTCGTCACGCTTTAATGGATACAGATATTTTAATGAAACTTTCAGCGTTTGCTTAACTTTACGGATGCAACAAAACATATGAGTTGAATTTGTCATTTTTTCGTTTTTGACTGCATATAAATGTTGCGTATTTGCAATATTGCAATTCAAACACAGGATTCTGGCCAAAGTAAGCATTTTTGTTAGGGCAAGTTGACTTCCAACAACGATTCTCGGTCTGCTCTACCAATTGGAAAAGGAAAATTAACGAAAACTTGAAAACACAAAGTTTTGAAATTAAAAAAAAAACATTTTTATTTTTGGGGGCCAAAAACAAATATATCCTTGGTCGATTCCGCTGTCCTATTCTCATTCCAAATAAATTTTGTTTTTTCATATATCCCCAAAATGAACTCCCCAGAGTAAAAAGCATAATGTAAGTCGTGAAAAGTCGTGAAAATCTAGCCCCCCCCTCTGGTGACGTCACTTTTCTGGAAAAACTGTTCTGAGGGGTGGATACGGACCCTACTCGTCGAGCGCTTTCCGATGACACCTCTTTCGTTTTCGTGCGATGCTTAGTTTGGATTTTAGAGGGGGGTGTTTTCAACCGTCCTCCCCCCCCGATACGGGGTGTGAGGATTTGACCGGAAAGACGGCGCGGGTTAATCGCAACAAGTTCCATTTTGCATACGCACATTCCTAGGGTTTACTTTTGTTCCGTGGATGTCTACGTCGCTAATGCGAGTAAAAACTCGTTCAATATTACAGAACGGAGACATGAAAAAACTACCAAGTGAATACTACGAGTCAACGTGCGTGCGTGCACACACCTCACCGCGGCATGTCGAAATAGACACGCAGAATGATAAGTGTCTGGTGCTCATGACCTTCATATTGGTCGTTAGTGTCGCTGCTGCCCATCTCCAAGTTGCTCGATATTTAAGTTGCCGCCGACAAAACAGCGAACACGCGATGCAATCGGAGTCCGCAAGCTACCGCAAGCTACGCTTTAGTCACAGCTTCACAGGCAACACCTGTGCCATGGGCCACTTCTTCACGTCAGGTGGCAGAGCTACCTACTCTGATCGGTCACGCATCACATGGCTACTCACTCTACCTCAGGTCGCAGCTGGTCGGGGGGCCAGCAAGTCACAGGGCCGCTTACTCTACCTCAGGTCACAACTGGGTCGTGGAGCCGACAGGCCACAGGGAAGTCCATTTTACAGCAGGTCACGCCTGGGTCACCGGACATCCCTGGAAACTGTGCTCTCCATGTCGACCAGCCGGAACGTCTCCAAGAACTCGTTAAAGTCGATGAAGCCGTCCTTGTTGATGTCGATGCTCCTAGCCATGTTGACCATCTCGTCATACGTGATGGGTTCGTGCAGGTACTTCTTCAGCAGCGAACAGGCGTCGGCGAACTCATCCAGTGACAAGTAGCCTAAGGGCAGAAAACACCAACATTGCAGTCTCAGGAACCACTGGGCAAGGTACGCTACTTCTGTCACAATCCTGAAGCAATTTATGGATGGTATGACATCTCAATTTTGAGATCGAGCCGGAAATTACGTGTGGTACAGCAGCATTCCATGTCTCCCATCCCATCCCATCCCATGTCATCACATGTCATCCCATGTCATCTCATTGCTTTCCTGCATGATTTCTTGTAACTCACTAAATTCTATCGACACCGGGGTGGACGAAATGTCAAGAAAAACTACCAGCCCGTTAGTTTTTCTTGTTAGGGACATCAGGCCAGCCGTACCCCTTCCTCGTACCCCTCTCACAAGTAGAACGTCCCGGATTTAAACCATTTCACATTCAGATTCCGGAAGTCTCTTTGTCTGCATTCCCCCAACAAATCCGATCTGCGTGGTGGTCAATCGACGGATTTCACGGTTTTCATTTTCTTTAGCATTTCATAAGCTATACACGCTATTAGGCATCCTTGATCATCTAGCAAACGAGCTGCAAAAGTGGTAAACATAGCAAACTAGCTATTGTCACTAAAAGAACCATTGTGGTAGCTCTAATATACACATTCGTGCTATACTAACCTATCATCTGGCCATGACTAATTTATGAAAAAGCCTTGGGGTGCTCGGTGAAACAGTTGGTATTGTTCTCAGCAAACCTGGTGATGATCAAATGGAGTTGGAAATGCTCGAATACCCGAATTGGATACGAGGCTCCGCTACCGGTGAAGGAAAAATTACTAGGTAGCATGATCATCACTTCAACACTCGCCGGCGACCGGGCTATAATCGTTATCATACGCGCTTGCAGTGCCAATTCCCTTGTTCGCCTTGCTGACAGAGTCTGGATGCGAGGTAGGCCGAGAATCACAGGGTCGGGCGATCACCCTATCGAGTGTAGGTGGTTGCTGTCAATTTGAAGATCAACATGTGATAGCCTATGAGAACCTGGTGCCACTGATGCAGGCATCATGTACGAGTCATTGGCGTCATTGGCGGCGAGTTACGAGCGGGGCAAGGCTTGAGCTAGGTTACTCCCTCATGCATGTAGGAAATGTTCTCGAGTGCCACTCGACCCCGATTTGACTGAACTGTTCAGACAAGATCACTATGCCTTTGAAACCGCAAAAACTTGTTTTTGTTTAAACAAGCGTTTCGGGTCCGAACTTCTTCACCAGTGACCAAACCTTCTCCTTTAGATTCTTGTCGATTTTCATCACTAATGATTATTCTGAAGTAGTACAATTCCTGTTCAGAGGAACGACCGCACTCATCGTGTCTACGCCAGCAGTCGAGTGGATTCAATCCACCACTGATCACGTGGCTGACTCTGCAACATGCCCTGTCGGTCCATGGGAAGGCTGGCAGGGTGACCGGCTAGCTCGGTGTCAGCTTGGTGTAATTTGCCGTGCTAAACGGTTAGATATCCCAGGAATGGCATCGATCCCATTGATCCAGTTGATGTACATGGCATACACTCGGCTGGGCAGCCGGCAGATAGGAAGGTCCTTGGTACGCCGAGGCTCCGATGCTCTTTCGGCGGTTCAGCATAGCTGATTTTAGGTTTAAATGCGTACCCCATATTTGGCAGAAGGGGCCAATTTCGGCCAGGGTGCGGCGAGTTCAACCGAAACGAGTCGACCTCTGATGCGCTAATGCTGGAGTTGGAGGTAACATTTCTGGAGTCGGGCCCTTGTGCCGAAAATGACGCCGTCTGTGCCAAATACGAATGCACTGTGCCGAGGCATCGAAATTTGCTGTCACATCGAAAATGGTTGCACACATTTTGTATTAATCCCTGTACTTCCGCCCAAGTTAGACGAAGTAAGGTACCCGTCTCCACAGTCGGCCCGTACAGCGTGATGTCAGGCCCTGTGTCTGCAGTATGCCGCCCCATAACCCACCTTTTGCCTGATACGTCTCTCATGGCGTCCTTAAGCTTCAGCTGCGTGATGTCAGGCCCTGTGTCTGCAGTATGCCGCCCCCATAACCCACCTTTTCCCTGATACGTCTCTCATGGCGTCCTTAAGCTTCAGCTGCGTGATGTCAGGCCCTGTGTCTGCAGTATGCCGCCCCATAACCCACCTTTTGCCTGATACGTCTCTCATGGCGTCCTTAAGCTTCAGCTGCGTGATGTCTGGTCCTGTGTCTGCAGTATGCCGCCCCATAACCCACCTTTTGCCTGATACGTCTCTCATGGCGTCCTTAAGCTTCAGCTGCGTGATGTCTGGTCCTGTGTCTGCAGTATGCCGCCCCATAACCCACCTTTTCCCTGATACGTCTCTCATGGCGTCCTTAAGCTTCAGCTGCGTGATGTCTGGTCCTGTGTCTGCATCACGCCGCCCCATAACCCACCCTTGACCTACTTCTTGCCCACTTCTCATGACATCTTTGAAGTGAAACCTGAAGATGGTCTCAATATGAACAATGCGTCTTGCTTTGCCTAGGTCTCAATGAAAGCGACGTGCAACGCAATATGAACATGGGACATATATGTTCTTAAATGCAAGGACCAGTTCACACGCAACGAATGTTGCAAAGCCCCTATTTTTTTTTTTTGTTTCCTTGTACATTTATTGACTTTGGTGGACTAAATTGACCTGCCCTAGGCCAGCAGGTCTGGCGTAAATGCTGTAATTGTGTGCGACGTAGTTAGTTATTAGGGTTTTAGGGCGCATCATGTGTAGGACATAATGTAATATCCTGCACAAATATCGTGAAAACCGAGATTGGCCTCGTAACCTCACAATAGGGATCCAGTGACGTCCCAGATGTAAACAAAACTGAATTTCCCTTGACAAACGTCCGTCGAATTTGATGAACCTGACATTAGAGGCTAATGCAAAGAAATGTTTAAGGCTATTGTTTGTCAACGTCCCCTCATCTGTTTGCCAGATCAGCTGAGTGAATCTCAGAGATGGGGGAATGAGCTAAGGTTATTTCCTCGCCAAAGTTCTCTCAACTGTTTGCCAGATCAGCTGAGTGTATCTCGAGATGGGGGTGTGGGCAGAATTTGTACGACACCAGGGCGTTTCAATTTCAAGGCTGCATAGAGTTGGAACTTATACAGCGCAAGCTATAGATTTCCTCATTAAGAAATACCGCCCAGGGTACTTGAATTCTAGCAGTCTCGGAATTGCCACAAGGCCACTCAACCGATTGCATTAACGCTTCATTACCCAACTGAAAAAAAATGATATATGTCGTGTCGTTTCTGATGCTTCTGCTGTCCACGGAGCCGATCAAGTCAACCGATCATTAGTTTTTATGATTATGAGTATGCGTCCTTTGGAAACCATAAGGAAATTCTGGAGCCTGCGTCCTGAGACAAAAAGAGAATGGCGATGTATATTCCATCCGGAGAAGAATACGGGAGTGTCTTGTATTTGAAGCATCTGAACCGTGACGACAATTATATGCAGAAATAACTTGCATTGGTCATTCAAGCTCGGCTTATCAAGTATCTACTTGATCATGTCTGGCCAATTTTCATTACCCATCTTTGAGAAGCACCGACTTTTTGTCCCTCCCTCTCGTGCCCCTTCCTCTCATAAAGGAATGAAGACAATAACCTTGCTTGTACGTTAGTATATTTCATGTAAGAATCATTGATCGAACTTGAACTTTCGGGGGAGGGTCGGCACCCTCCTCCGGGAGACTCAGTTTGATCCAGCATTCTTACCAATATACAACCAATAACCAATACACATGTAAGGCTGTTGGTTTCATTCCAAAACGCGCTCTCAAAGAAACCCATTTTTTGATTGTGTGAACTGACAAGGTTACTTGTGACGGTAACTACACAGTGCCCTACTCGACGGCCGCGCCAGCGACTGCCGCAAGACCCCAATCACACCCTACCGGAGTGGTCCTTGTCCAGAATTCTGAAGATGGTCTCCAGCCTCTCTCGATTCCGGTAGAGAGACTGCACCACGCTCGGGCTGTCCTATAATCGAGACAGAAAAAACTGTGATCACGTGTGTTGCTTATGACAACAGATGAAAATCTCAAATCGAGTAAGCAAACAAGGACAAGTAAAAGCGTAACACCTGCGTATTTATCTTCCTCTATCTGCATCTCACTCTCTTTCATTTTCTCCCTCGCTCTCTTTCTCTCTCCCCTCGCATCTCTCTACCTGTCTCTCACTCTCTCTCTCTCTCTCTCTCTCTCTCTCTCTCTCTCTCTCTCTCTCTCTCTCTCTCTCTCTCTCTCTCTCTTCTCTCTCTATTTCTCTCTCTATCTCTCTCTCTTCTTCTTCCTATTTCCCTCAGATACAGATGGCTGATTCCACTGTAAACCAGCCAACACCAAAAGCACCCATGTTCCAGTTCTGGTAAACAATTTCTCACCTCGTTGTTTGTAGCTACGACGGCGCCACTGAATGTGTCTTTATAGGCTATCTTGGAGGAGTGCGAGTCGAGGGGGACTAGCTTCTCTCGCAGTACTCTCCACGGGATACTGGAGCAGCAGTGCTCCTCCATCACTGCCGCCCAGTCGCTAGCCGAGATGAGACCTGCATGGGGATGGGCTGGCGTTAGTAGGGCGGGTGCATGCGGGAACGACAGCGGCCGTGAGTTGTGGATGAGTTGGTAGTGGGCTAAATCACGCAATGAAAGCCTTGTTTAATATCTGATGGATGATCGATTGATCGATTTCTCTCGCGGTGAAATTGGTCGCGACGACGCCTGCAATTGGCGCATGCCCATTCTCTCAAAAGGCATGCACCTGAACCTTAATGCAACCAGCGATCTACGAGACGTCGGCACATGAAATTCTACAATCACAAAAAATTATATGGGTATAATTCAGTTATAAATTTGTTGGGAAAATGGCATCACCTTGTATATATATATATATTTTTATATATATATATATATATATATATATATATATATATAATGTAAGAAAACGCACAACAAACCACATAATGTCGGATGCGCTTTGTGCACAACACATAAATTCCGAGCTCATTAGCGAAGGGGCAGCTCATAACAGCAGTTGAGAGTGATGTGGACCATTATCATTCACGACAAGTCCTTGCAGTCTGCTTTAGGATGCAAATTCCGCGCGTTAAATCGCAAGCGAGCTGCAGAACACCCACTCGGCTCCTTCAAGTCACCTCGTTACGCCATCACGAAATTTCCGGCTGCCAGCTTCCCGGCCGACGGTATCTATATACGCTAATAATTTCCTGGTTTTCTGATGCCCTGATATTTTCCCAATCATTAAGCATTGCATACATATTTACTTCGTGTTAAGTTCCTGAAATGGTCGTTGCTGCACTCGCGGTAAGCTAATTTACATCTTATCGCAAATTTGCTTTTATGCAAGCCACAGCAATTCTGAGGTCAGGACGGCAATGCTGATCACAATGGCCCCTACCCCAACCCAGACCTCTCTAGCCATAATACCCCACAGCCTCCTCCCTACGCACGCACACACACACACACACACACACACACAAACACACACACACACACACACACACACACACACACACACACACACACACACACACACACACACACACACACACACACACACACACACACACACACACACACACACACACACACACACACACACACACACACACACACACACACACACACACATACACACACAAACACACACACACACACACACACACACACACACACACACACACATAGACACACACACACACACACACACGCACGCGCGCGCGCGCGCACGGCTACCACGCAACGCCGGCGATGCCAGTCACCTGTTTCCTTGGGGTCGCGCCTGTGGAACTCGCTGGTGAGCGCCGGCTTCGACACGAGGATCTTCTTCCTCAGCTCGTTGAACGCGGTCGCCTCCAGCGCGCCCACCCGCTGCCACATCGAGATGTACTTGGGCTTGGTCTGCGCGGTGAACTGGACGAAGTGAGGCCGCAGCTCGGCACCCTGTAGCACCACGTACGCGCCGCGGTTCGAGCCGGGCCCGTAGTAGTTGGACGCCGAGAAAATGGTGAGACACTGCGGAAAAACCGGCAGTCGGGTCGATCACGTGCCTATCGACTACATTCAAAACACACAAACACTGCAGAGTAACGGCTGGCATACGTCCGCGCGTCTAGGCTGACATTCAAAACTGCACGACTACGAAACGATTGCTTTGCGTCGTATTGTATATATTACACGCACATCAACACATATCGCGGTTTTCTCATGCACTCGTATCAATGAAGTACACTGGGGATCATCTGGATATCAGTAAAGCGTCAGCATATTTCTCTACAATACAAATATGGATATTTTAATGTTTGTTTGCCACTTGACAAAATCATTTTAATGTAAGGCTTCCGGTGGTGGGCACGGTTCTACTAATCCGCTAACCGTTAACTAGCGAAACTAACTTTTACACTAGCGGATAGGCATTTCCGATAACTTCGAAGACCGTTAGCGAACCAATTAGCTTCCGCTTAGATTGCAACCTCGCGAAATTGATTTGGCTAACTTTAAGTTCGCTAACATTTCTTGTCGGCTGTAAATTAAATCGTATCGCCTCGAGGCGACCGGCGCGATCGCAGCACTTCTGGTAGTTGGTCGGGGCGTCACAGCGGGCGGCGAGCGACCAGCGTGTTTATTCCCGTCTGCACCAATCAGTCTGACACGCTGTTGGCCACGCTGTCGCGATACTGGCAGGTATCACGACAAGGCTTAGGTCCCTCCTAGAAGATCATGAGTGCCAGCTGGGTGCTGCGTTCCGCCGCAGGTTTTGCCTGTTTTGGCTGGAGAAGCATGAGCACAGCCAGCTCAGCAGGGTAAAGAAAGCTATGGAGACCGCCTTGAAGAGAGCCCAACCCTCAACAGCCCTCAACCCTGAGGGTTGAGGGAGACTAGTAAGGAGGGAAACAGCACCATAAGTAATGAGGATGGGGAAGATGACTTCTCCAGGAGCATCACCCAGCTCTAGGGGAGCAGGAGCTACAGATCACTGAAGTCCAAGGCACATAACTTGATGAAGCCCTAGCTGGAGACCGACTCTAAGGTATCTGACTGACATTGCCTTCTTCGGTGAGCAAGTGTTGATAGACCTGTTCATGAAGTACAACACAGCCATCCTATCCAGTGCTGCCATCAGACATCTGTTCTCCATAGGCAAGGACACCTTGATGGCCAATAAGCCACCATGCCAAATGCCAACTTCGAGAGGCTGACGTTTATGAAGGGCATCCAGCATCACGTCGAGTCAATAGGGAAGTAATAGTAGGTCAAGCATGTGAGAGGACATTGATTAGATTATTCATATTATTTTTCATGTGTAGTGTTATATTTTAAAACCATGAATTCGTTTAGCACTTATTTTACTCTGAATGCGCAGTGTGCTGAAAGTTGACTAATATTTAGTTTCATGGATTCGTTTAATTACTGAGATACACTTCGAATGCCATCTGATCTTGGCATATTGTACCCTTTTGGAGAGCGTAATGTCTCAGCTACAACATATTAAAACTTCGAGCTCTCTATGTCTGCTTTGAATGGGTTTAGGGCGAAAAAAACGAAACCGCAACTAGATTCATTAACAATAGTTTAGAGTTAACAGTTATCGATAGCTTCCGCTAAATTTCTTAGCGGTTTATTAGCTTAGCGTTATAGAAGTTAACTTTTGAGTTTGCGGATTAGTGACTATCGAAGCTAACTTTTTCGGTTTGCTGTGCCCACCACTGAAAGCTTCTAATATTCATGTTATTCAAGGTCTCAAATGCTAAGAGGTATGTGAATGTGAGCTGAGGTAGGCGGTAAGAAAAGGATATATGCCAACCAGAGCTTGCTGTTTTTATCCTGGACCGACCTCTATTGGAAAGGTCCAATTGAAAATGTTTATTTATACCCATCAATAAAATGGACGTGAGTCCGACTACTACATCGTTCTCAGTAACACCGACTGTTCGTCAAATCATGGATACTAATCGCCTATAGTTCAAACATTCTGAGGAATCACTCGCGTCATTTCTTACTCGGCGTTGCGTTGAAGCCAAACTCAGACGGCAAAGGCGTTCCAGCCACACCGCATTTCACTGCCATCTCTCTTCGTCGTTACTCTACTCTAGCACACGCGCCATGAGAACACTCGTCTGAACCAGCCATCGTCCGCGAGCGTGATTCTGTCGTTGCGGGTGCACGCACTAATCTGACCTTTCCGTCGTGGGTGTACTCGTAGCCTTCCGACTTGCACTCGTGCGACCGGATCAGCAGGTCCAGCTGGTTGATCCGCAGGATCTTGCGAGTGATGTCGGGACCGAAATAGCAGCCGCCGCCGCGAAACACGTTGGGCTCACAGCCGCACTCATTGTGCGGGTCACTCCACAGCACGTCCCGGATCTGCAGAGAGGACGTCACTGGGTCACTCCACAGCACGTCCCGGATCTGCAGAGAGGACGTCTCTGGGTCACTCCACAGCACGTCCCGGATCTGCAGAGAGGACGTCACTGGGTCACTCCACAGCACGTCCAGGATCTGCAGAGAGGACGTCTCTGGGTCATTCCACAGCACGTCCCAGATCTGCAGAGAGGACGTCACTGGGTCACTCCACAGCACGTCCCGGATCTGCAGAGAGGACGTCACTGGGTCACTCCACAGCACGTCCAGGATCTGCAGAGAGGACGTCACTGGGTCACTCCACAGCACGTCCCGGATCTGCAGAGAGGACGTCACTGGGTCACTCCACAGCACGTCCCGGATCTGCAGAGAGGACTTCGCTGAGTAACCCTATGGTACGTCCTGGATCTACAGAGAGGACGTCTCTGGGTCACTCCACAGCACGTCCCGGATCTGCAGAGAGGACGTCACTGCGTCACTCCACAGCACGTCCCGGATCTGCAGAGAGGACGTCGCTGAGTAACCCTATGGTACGTCCTGGATCTACAGAGAGGACGTCTCTGGGTCACTCCACAGCACGTCTAGGAGCTGGAGAGAGGAAGTCGCTGGGTCACTCCACAGCACGTTCAGGATCTGCAGAGAGGACGTCCCTGGGTCACTCCACAGCACGTCCAGGATCTGCAGAGAGGACGTCACTGGGTCACTCCACAGCACGTCCAGGATCTGCGGAGAGGACGTTGCTGGGTCACTCCACAGCACGTCCAGGATCTGCAGAGAGGACGTCGCTGAGTAACCCTATGGTACGTCCTGGATCTACAGAGAGGACGTCTCTGGGTCACTCCACAGCACGTCCAGGAGCTGGAGAGAGGAAGTCGCTGGGTCACTCCACAGTACGTCCAGGAGCTGGAGAGAGGAAGTCGCTGGGTCACTCCACAGTACGTCCTGGATCTGCAGAGAGGAAATCACTGGGTCACTCCACAGTACGTTCAGGAGCTGGAGAGAGGAAGTCGCTCCTGGAAGTTGCTGGAAGTTGCTGCGAAACCCATCCGAGGGTGTTACCGGGTCACTGGGCACACCAGAACATGCTCGGGGTCCGAGAGGTGAGTGTAACTAGGTTTATCTAGAACGGCTCTGGGGTGTGAGCAGCTAAAGTCACTGGGTGTTCAGAGCCGATGTCTGAAAAGTGGAATGCAATTTAATCACTAAGGGGTACGTCGTGCACGATTTCTGAGCAGTTGACGTAACGTTCATCGGGTTCCGTGAAGCCTGCACACGCACGAAGCTTCACTTCTAGCCCAGATCTGCCAGATCATACCAGGTGTCAGCGGGATTCCGTTAGAACTTGCCTGCCTCCAGCCGAGCTTCCGCCGCATTAGTTCCATAGAGCCTGTGTTCCTCTGCAGTCGCTCCGGCATTCGCAGCAAAGATGGGTACTGCAGCAGAGGCACAATGGGCTCTCACAGACACAATGGGCACAATGGGCCCGTTCGGTCAAGGGGGCTCAATCAGAGGAATTAAAGGGCTCATTCAGCAGACAGGGACACTCGTTCACCAATGATGACAGTCATTGGGCTTACGTAATAATAGGCACTCAGACAACTTGTGGAGGGTCAATATCTTTAAGTATGACAGACCAGAGGAGGTCCAGAAACGGAAGCAGAGCCGGAAACGGCAAGCTAGCACTCGCGCCGCAGGGCACCTTCCGCAACGGGCACTGGAGAAGAGAGAAGACCAAGAGACCGGAGATTCTGTCCCGCCTATGGTCTCGGAAACTACTCGGAGTAGATTACGGCTGTTGGGAACTCACCGCAGTATATATTTAGTGATCACAGGTCAATGCATTCAGGGTCAACTGAGGTCGAGATCGGTGGACACGTCGAACCACCGCGCCACCACGACGACGAAGCCTGTGTGACCTTGAACGCTTGGCGGCTGGATGGCGCCTAGCGGCTGGAGGGCTGATGGCGACCGGCCGGTCGAATTTGAACACCGTTCCTATATTTACTAACGGATTTGATAGGTTGTTTCTGCGTTGGATGCTCTCCTCAATATGTAACAATGTCACGAGATTTAATTACAATATCACCGCTTGTGTATGCGATAACGTCGACAAACGAGATGGGGGATTGGGTTGCGTTCACCTTCGGTACACAGGCTGCGAGACCTCAGCGATGACAGGTCAGGCAACATTAAAGGCGCTAGTTCAGATGACACCAGACGCCGCCGATCCAGTGGCGTTAGAGTCGGAGGGTGGGGTGGGGATGGCCGAGTGGTTAAGGTGTCGGGCTATGGGTACCAAAGGTTCCCGGGTTCGACTCTAGCGCCACTCAGGACATTTCCCAATCCCGCGGCCCACCGGCGAAACAGTGTGGGCGGCGCCATTAGCCGTGAATGTGCATAAAGTGTGTCGTGAACCAACCAATAAACAAACAAGAGTCGGAGGGTCAGGTGGCGTTAAGATCGGAGGGTCAGGTGGCGTGAGTGTCGGAGGGTCAGGTGTCGTCAGAGTCAGAGAGTCAGGTGACATCAGAGGTGGCAGGCCAGGTGGCATCAGAGGTGGCAGGCCAGGTGACATCAGAGGTGGCAGGCCAGGTGACATCAGAGGTTGCAGACCAGGTGACATCAGAGGTTGCAGGCCAGGTGACATCAGAGGTTGCGGACCAGGTGACACCAGAGGCGCCTGCTCAGGCGACAGCGGTGGCGGGAGACGGCCGTCTCGGGTGACAGGTGAGCGCTGGTGCGTTTACAGTCGGCTCGGGTCGACGTCACCGGCTGGCAGCCAGCCAGAATAAGCAGCTTTGCGGATCGCACGGCGCGGGATTGGATTCGGGCGCAGATCGAATGGCTTACGGGTGGGTGGGTGGTCGGGCTTCGGGAGCCACCGCGGCTGACGGTGAAGACCATTTGGACTGCCGTGGCGTTGAGAAAAGACACACAATGGCAAAACGGCACATATGGCGATAGGAAGGAAGGACGGGAGAAATAGCAGGTGTTCTGTTATGGGCATGAGGGTCTCAGGTGTCAGCAGAGGAACACCCGGTGGTGGGACGGGACAGGACCCACCCCTTGGCACCAAAACAAATCGTGCTTTTCCCCATGGAATTCCTCCGGTCCTAGATTGAGAAGTGATCAAGGATGACACATTAGATCCAAATCCCATTACCGAATTTCTGGGTGTACCCCTGGGCGTCTGAAAAATATCGAGGGTGAGGATAGTCAATTTGAACTGACACTTCCCTCATAGCGCCACGAGACCAAAAGTCAAGTTGATACAGTGGAAGCCCAGGTCTTCATTGCACTTAGTCTTACGCCATGCGCTAAGTAACTTCTTAATCAAAATGCATTCAGGTGGATTCATCTTGGTTTATGTCACCTTTTATGTGTCCGTGGAAACTTCTCGCTACTTCAATTGCACCATCTTCTTCAATTGTCCGTGTTTTTGTACTACGCATCACAGTGATGCGGTCTCAAAGTGGGGTGGGGCAAATAGTAATTTTGAAGTCGAGTATTTCCAGGCAGTATCCATAGGGGCAATGGTGAGCTTGTGCCAAAGTTGAAGAGGGGCGCTGTCTCTTCCCCATCCGTTCCATGTGGGTTTATACAAAATGGGCTTTAATGGAATTCGCCATAGCCCACTTGCACTAAGCCTCCCCTTTGTATTTGAAGCGTATGGAGGGTAATGTTGCATTTGAGCATAAGACTCGAATTGAACAAAATACATATAGTCTTTAATTTGGCGGTTATGTCCTCCGTATAGTTAAATGCTTGGGTAGGTACTGTCTTAGAGTTCTAGCACTGGTAAAGGAAGAAGTGTTTGCTCAGGGGTAGAGTTAGTGAGCGACTTTCGGTAGGCCAGGATTGTTTAAGCACATCATTATTGCTGAAGCACATACACTGCATAAGCACATATCATTACCATGTAGCGCATAAGGGAAGCCCCTAGGTACATGACATTTGCTATATTACTGAGCATTAAAAATGGTGAGCATTCCAATAAAATGTGGAGCTACATTTTGTAGATGCTTTCAGTTTCGTAGTGATGGTATACACCCTTACCCTAGCATTTCGATCAATACATAAAAAACATGGAAACGTAAATGAAATTAGGGTACACTGCACAAAGTAAGGTTAGTATAACCCGATCTGCTCAGAGATCGACAAGTGGACAAAATACTTGTTCGTTCGTTCAGCATACTGTGAGCATTACTTCATAATCAAGGAAAAGATGAAATTGCGACCATAAAAATAATGTACAGAACTGTTCCATGTTTGTCACAACTGCGCCGCCCCTACACATCTCTTCGTGATTGTCCAACCAATTTATAAGCTTGTCAATCTTATTCACTTGCGTGAAACCACTAGACATTTTTGCGGTTATGATGTTGTACGATTCACGTCAATGCAACGTCATCACAGCCAAGTAAGCAAATCGATCACAGTGCCTGTATCACTTCATAGTTGACTTTGGTTTCTATGGTTACCGCCGAAGTCACGTGGTAGGAGAGGCGCAGCCAATGGAGGGGTCGCCCCACCCCACTAGCAACCAAAAATGCACTAGATGCTGCAAGTAGTTGTGATATTTTCACCACGAAAAACCGAATATTTTCGGCATGTTTCGGGTGTCAAAAACGTTCTGTGCTTCATGACGTTTATTAATCGTGCCACGAATTAAGAAAATCTTGAGCATGCATGGTACGCTACTTTATCGGTAATGTGTCGTGAGCATGCATTCACTTCTGTGCCAAACGTTCGACGCTTCAAAATGTCGTCCCATTATGCTGCCTACTTACAGTCTATAAATGGGGCTTAATGCAAATACTTTAGAAACTTTGTTTTAAGATAACTTATCAGCATGTTACTGCATACAAATTGGGCTTCAATGCGCATTATGAAATAGGTCTATTTGCTGTAAAGTTTGGAGTCGGATGAAAGTCGCCCATTCACCTCTCCGCGCCTCCTGAATTCACCAGAAGCAGTGACACTGCCACGCTGCCAGCTCCACGCCTACGCAGCAGCGGCGGCGACAGTGCATCGATTTCCGGGCATCGATTTGGCGGTGCGGCGTTTTTTACTCACCACGTTTCTCTCGAGTGTCTCGAGCCAGCTGATGTCCGTGTCGGCGGCCACGCCGCCGTGCACCACCAGCACGCGCCGGTCAATGATGGTGCCCACCGGCAGCCAGGCGAACACCTCCTCGAACAGCGCCAGCAGCGCCGCTGAGTGGCTCTGTCGGGCGACACAGGCACAGCTCGGTCCGTCACACTCGCGTCAGCGTGCCAGCAGCGCCGCTGAGTGGCTCTGTCGGGCGACACAGGCACAGCTCGGTCCGTCATGCTCGCGTCAGCGTGCCAGCAGCGCCGCTGAGTGGCTCTGTCGGGCGACACAGGCACAGCTCAGTCCGTCATGCTCGCGTCAGCGTGCCAGCAGCGCCGCTGAGTGGCTCTGTCGGGCGACACAGGCACAGCTCGGTCCGACACACTCGCGTCAGCGTGCCAGCAGCGCCGCTGAGTGGCTCTGTCGGGCGACACAGGCACAGCTCGGTCCGACACACTCGCGTCAGCGGGCCAGCAACCCCCCTGGTGGTCTGTCGGGCGACACAGGACAGCTCGGTCCGCTTTTTTTCGGGAACAGCTCGGTCCGACACACTCGCGTCAGCGTGTCAGCAGCGCCGCTGAGTGGCTCTGTCGGGCGACACAGGCACAGCTCGGTCCGGCATGCTCGCGTCAGCGTGTCAGCAGCGCCGCTGAGTGGCTCTGTCGGGCGACACAGGCACAGCTCGGTCCGTCACACTCGCGTCAGCGTGCCAGCAGCGCCGCTGAGTGGCTCTGTCGGGCGACACAGGCACAGCTCGGTCCGGCATGCTCGCGTCAGCGTGCGAGCATCGCCACACCCACTGGCACCGTGGTCGGCACAGCTCGGTCCGACACACTCGCGTCAGCGTGCCAGCATCGCCACACCCACTGGCACCGTGGTCGGCACAGCTCAGTCCGTCATGCTCGCGTCAGCGTGCCAGCAGCGCCGCTGAGTGGCTCTGTCGGGCGACACAGGCACAGCTCGGTCCGTCATGCTCGCGTCAGCGTGCGAGCAGCGCCGCTGAGTGGCTCTGTCAGGCGACACAGGCACAGCTCGGTCCGACACACTCGCGTCAGCGTGCGAGCAGCGCCGCTGAGTGGCTCTGTCGGGCGACACAGGCACAGCTCGGTCCGGCACACTCGCGTCAGCGTGCCAGCAGCGCCGCTGAGTGGCTCTGTCGGGCGACACAGGCACAGTTCGGTCCGTCATACTCGCGTCAGCGTGCGAGCAGCGCCGCTGAGTGGCTCTGTCGGGCGACACAGGCACAGTTCGGTCCGTCATACTCGCGTCAGCGTGTCAGCATCGCCACACCCACTGGCACCGTGGTCGGCACAGTTCGGTCCGACACACTCGCGTCAGCGTGCCAGCAGCGCCGCTGAGTGGCTCTGTCAGGCGACACAGGCACAGCTCGGTCCGACACACTCGCGTCAGCGTGTCAGCATCGCCACACCCACTGGCACCGTGGTCGGCACAGCTCGGTCCGTCATACTCGCGTCAGCGTGCGAGCAGCGCCACACCCACGGGAACCGTGGTCGGCGCAGCTCCGGCCAGAAACCGGCCAAACGCCGTCTGCCCGCGTCTTCTGTACGGCAAGTCCTCAACTGGCAACACCTCCCGTGGTCAGGGATGTGGCATTTCGATTCTCGGGAGGGAGTGATATAGACGGAAGATCAAAGCATGGCATTAATTCATCCGACATGGCATGATATGTTCTGCTTCGGTTTTGTCCAAGGTTCGCCTGTGGTAAATGCGATCATCTGTGCACTCTGGTGTTCGGGGGGGGGGGAGGCGATGGGCATGTGTTTCCTCGATGGGCATGTGGGGACACTGGGGCATGTGTTTCCTCCTCACATGGAGGAAGACGCCCTACCGGCTGGGAAAAGGTGCCCCTAAGGGAAGGCTCGAGGTCATACTCACCCGTCCAATGAATTTATTTTAGCCAGAAGACGAATGCAATGCAATATAATGATTATATTAGATTCCTCTTGGAGAGGAATGCAATCCAATATAATTAATTCGCGTGGCATTCCATCCGCAAGAATAGGCTTCAACTAGTTATGCGAAGTAAGGCTATTTTACCGCATGGATTCGCCTCTGCTCACAATAGCCACCTGGTGGATTAGCAAAGTAAACACACCGACTGAAATCAGCAGGTGCGGCGTCGACCTGGCCCACCGGACGGCGCACTGCCTGCCCGACCTGGCCGGCCACAGTTGGCAGGTACGACGCTAACCTGCCCGACCCAGCCGGCCACAGTTGGCAGGTACGACGCCGACCTGCCCGACCCAGCCGGCCACAGTTGGCAGGTACGACGCCGACCTGCCCGACCTGGCCGGCCACAGTTGGCAGGTACGACGCCGACCTGCTTGACCTGGCCGGCCACAGTTGGCAGGTACGACGCCGACCTGCCCGACCTGGCCGGCCACAGTTGGCAGGTACGACGCTAACCTGCCCGACCCAGCCGGCCACAGTTGGCAGGTACGACGCCGACCTGCCCGACCCAGCCGGCCACAGTTGGCAGGTACGACGCCGACCTGCCCGACCTGGCCGGCCACAGTTGGCAGGTACGACGCCGACCTGCTTGACCTGGCCGGCCACAGTTGGCAGGTACGACGCCGACCTGCCCGACCTGGCCGGCCACAGTTGGCAGGTACGACGCTGACCTGCCCGACCTGGCCGGCCACAGTTGACAGGTACGATGCTGACCTGCCCGACCTGGCCGGCCACAGTTGGCAGGTGCGACGCCGACCTGCCCGACCTGGCCGGCCACAGTTGGCAGGTACGACGCTGACCTGCCCGACCTGGCCGGCCACAGTTGGCAGGTACGACGCTGACCTGCCCGACCTGGCCGGCCACAGTTGGCAGGTACGACGCCGACCTGCTTGACCTGGCCGGCCACAGTTGGCAGGTACGACGCCGACCTGCCCGACCTGGCCGGCCACAGTTGGCAGGTACGACGCTGACCTGCCCGACCTGGCCGGCCACATTTGACAGGTACGATGCTGACCTGCCCGACCTGGCCGGCCACAGTTGGCAGGTACGACGCCGACCTGCCCGACCTGGCCGGCCACAGTTGGCAGGTACGACGCTGACCTGCCCGACCTGGCCGGCCACAGTTGGCAGGTACGACGCTGACCTGCTTGACCTGGCCGGCTACAGCTGGCAGGTACGACGCTGACCTGCTTGACCTGGCCGGCTACAGTTGGCAGGTACGACGCTGACCTGCCCGACCTGGCCGGCCACAGTTGGCAGGTACGACGCTGACCTGCTTGACCTGGCCGGCTACAGTTGGCAGGTACGACGACAACCTGCCCGACCTGGCCGGCCACAGCTGGCAGGTACGACTCCGACCGGACCCACTGGACGGAGTGCGGCCGTCTGGCCCAACTGGCCTCAGTGATATTTAACACATTATTTTTAGTGATAGCCTGCTGTTTTTGGTCCTGATCCCAGGGCAGAAGTGCACGAGATAATAAATATCGAAGTGAGAACAAAATTGAAAGAAACACTGAGGTCTAGTCACATTATCTATTCATTTATTTTAAAAACGAATGCAATGTTTTAAGCTATTTCGTGACAGAACGTTAAGGGACCATGTTTCCCACGAAAGGCCGTTTTCGACCTCAATTCGTGTTGGATCTAAAGATATGGGGCTTTTTCACGTCCACTTCATGCTGTGGCGTCATATTTTGACGCCACAGCATGACGCCATGACGCCATATTTTGACGCCACGACATGACGCCATGACGTCATATTTTGACGCCATTGTCAGCGGCACATGACTGATTGGAGAAATCTGCAAATATCAGCATCAGCATCTTGATCAGAGCATCAGCCAACCCCATAAATAGAACTTCTTCAATGGCTGAAACGGCGGTGTGCCACCAGTTAAATTGTCGAGAATTCGGCAAAAGTCAAACCGGGATGGGTACATACCCACCCCCCACTGCTTCAGCAACGGCACTGCTGCTAATGAGCCATGACTGTGGTCTCTGGAAGCAATACAGAGGGATACGACGACGGTGATGTATGTGTGTGTGTGTGTGAATGAATTTTGCCAGCCTGCCACCGTGTGGTGATATCGGCTGGTTCCGGTTGAAGAGAAGATGTGTAAGAGAGTGAGTAGCGTAGGGTAGGAGGATGAATCCGAGGTGGAGATTTAGTAGAGTCGTCGAGCAGTGGTGAAGTAGCGTTGAGATGGTCTTGGAGAGTAGAGCTGAGGTAGTCCGGATCGATTGAAGATGTAGAGCTAGTACAGTAGAGTTGTTTGAGAGCCGGAGAAGATGAAGTCGAGAGAGGGGGGTTAGTCCGGTCGGTTCCACATTGGGGTATGGGGTGTGGAGTGTGGGGGTGGGGGGTGGAGGGTCGGGTCATCGCTATAGGTGAACATTGCAAGAACATATTTTTGTGTTTTGTTTTTTTTCTGATTTTTTCTCTTTTCTTTTTGTAACGTATCTTTTACTTTTTTACGTTTTCCTGGTTTTGTTCATTTTCTCTTTAGTTTTTTTAAACATATATTTATCTTTTTTCCTTTTTTTCTTTTTTCACAATTGTTCCATAACGTGTGTAGTCTTGAGAAAGTGGAAGAGGTGTTCGTGTAATGCTTGATGGTCGTCGTTGAGGAGCGTGGTGAGGTTCAGTGGGATGTTGTTCGTTGTGTAGTAGTTTGTGATATGTTGCCTTTGGTTGTTGTATCTGGTGCAGTATATGAGCATGTGTTTGACTGTGAGTGTGTGGCGGCAGGTAGTGCATTGTGGTCGTGGTTGATTGCGTAGGAGGTATGAGTGTGTGAGAGCTGTGTGTCCTATTCGTAGTTTAGTCCGTTCTCTGAGTCTGGCGTTTTGGTTGATGGAGTGCCAATATTCGTGTTTGGGTGTATTTCGTGTAGCTGTGTTGTTACTGTATCCCATGTTTGTTGTATGTGTTTGTTGATGGCCTGTCGTGTTGTGGGGTAGTAGTCAAATTGTGAGTAGGGACATTGTGTGATTTGCTGTAGTGTTGTGGCTATGTTGCTTCTGTGTCTGCATGTTCGTTGCCGTGTATATTTGTGTGACGTGGGATCCAGAGAAGTGTTGGCCGTTGTGGTATAGTGAGTTGTTTGTGGATGTGTAGTATTTTGGGTATGAGGGGGTGTTTGCATTTGGTGTGGGATGTTATGCTCTGTAATGCTGATTTTGCGTCTGTGGCTATGATGTTGTCTTCAATTTCGGTGTTGTAGATGGTACAGTATGCCGAGAAGATTGCGAATAATTATGCTGTGTATGTGGATGCTGTGTCGTGCAGACGGGCACGAAGGATGACCCGCGGCGGTCCTGCGTTGGGGTACAGCACCGCCGCTGTGCCCGTCTGCTGTGTATGTGATTTGGAGCCGTCTGTATATATGATGTTGTAGTTGGCGTACTGTGTTGTGAATTGTAGGAATAGTTGTTGTATTTCTGCGTGTGTGTATGTGTTTTTCGGTTTGTCAATGAGGAAGTGTGTGTTGGGTGTCGGCTGTTTCCACCATGCGATGGGTTGTGGGGGTGGTGTTGTCGTTGGGAGTGCTATGTCTAGTGTGTTGGCGTGTCTGTGTATGCGGCAGCCTATTGTGGTCTGTAGCCGTGAGGAATTCATGAGCTGGTGTCTGAGTGTTGTGCGTAGTTTTAGTGCCTGTGTGCATGGGTGTTGTTTCGTGAGTTGTGTTTTGTAGTGGTATCTAAGTAGTGCTTCTGTACGTCTGTGCTGTAGTTGTGGGATGTGGTTGTATATGTGAAGAAGGTGATGTATCTGTCTTCAACAGTCCTGTTTTATTTGGCTGCTCCCGGATCGTTTACTCGAGATGCGAAATGTCCGTAGGATTTGTGACTCAATATCGGGCCGAATGCTGTTTGAATTGTAAACAAAGTACCGAATAACAACACCATTCAATTTTGCATCGCATCTCAACTACCTGTCGTCAAGCTTTATTTTGGTTCTTCGCACCTTGGAATGGAACAATGGAACATGTGTGCAAATGGAAAGAAGTTGAACCTTTTATTATAAAACCTTTTGCTGTTGCTGGAGAATTGTATCGAAGAGATACCTGTTGGCATAGAACATCTTTTCCACACGCTGTGATGACACAAATTTTGGTATTTTTTAACAGCCTTATTAGATGAGCCATCAATAGAACGTCCACATCGTAAAGCTGCAGCCGATACAAATTTGAAATAGACTTTCAAGGGAACTGACAAGGGGTGAATGGCCCCACCAGCTTCTTGTTCCGCTAACATGTGGGAGCAGAGCAAGAAGTTGGTGCGGCCTACCTATGGACTGGGCCGCACCAATAACATTGACAGAATTCATTGCCCATACATTGGACTCCACTATTCAATTTCGAAATTATACACCCATGTAACTGACGACTACAAAATTAGGCTTCCGATGAAACCAGCTGCGTTTCGGTGCTGTCTGATGCAAATTCTGTGCATTTCATGCAACTTCATCTGGAAGTACCAGTTTGCTAAATTTGGCGTTCACTTCGCCAGTTATTTGTCTGCAAGGCCTTCCTGCCTAATTGCTTATCCGTCCAAAATATTAAATGCATTAGAACCTAACAGCGGAACTACCAGATCGCTTTCATTCATCAGATCACTGTTGACAGCAAGCGCCAACAATGAGCATGGCTGAAGCAAACTTATCTCAAGTTAGCGTCTGTCAATGCTGCCTTGGCAGCTTTTCTTATTTGCATTGCTTTGATGTACGATGCCGGGATGTTGAGCTGCCACCAGAACGCAGTTTAGTGTGGCTACGTCGGTGGCGACAGGGTGCTGGGCTGGCATCAGAGCGTAATCATAGTGGCTACGTCAGTGGCGACAGGATGCTGGGCTGGCATCAGAGCGTAATCATCGTGGCTACGTCAGTGGCGACAGGGGTATTAGGCTAGCATCAGAGCGTAATTTATGGTGGCCATGTCAGTGTACGTTGGCGGACGAGCCATTCCGATTGGCGGCTCTTGGGTGACACACGTATCGTGATGATATATTTACATGGTAAACAGAAGAACAAATCAATAGAGAGAATGCACGGCATGCCACTTCCAGCCACTTGCCGCTCGCAGCTCTCTAGTTAAGCTCTAATGGACGCCGCTCACTGTAAAGTCGTACAAGGCTATACGTCATGCAAAAGCGTCATGCATTGACTCCGCCTTGCTGGTGGATAATCCACCCATTGTTTTACTGATTTGATGTGCAATTGACAGCATAATACTCTCCATCCAACTTCAGAATTGAAATACGTTCGGATATTTAAAAATGAAAATGCACTGCTTTGTAGGGAGTTCTGTTCTGGCTCCAATTTCTCTAGATCATACCTCGTTCAGCGACAACTTGCTCGTGAGCACAATGGCCATTAATTGTCCTCTTATCGACCGAGCTTGCTAGCAACAAAACGGCGATAACCTTAATGCAACAACGATTCCGATGAACAGACAGCCGCGGGCAGACACCGACTCATGCCTTTCAACAGTCCGTGCGCCAAAGCTCCCCTCGGCACTGTAACAGTCAACGGTCTGACAGCTCCCCTGCTCAGCTTCGCCGCCCAACTTCGCTGCCCAGCTTCCCTGCTCAGCTCCGCTGTCTCAGCTCCACTGTCCAGCTTGGTTGCGCAGCTCCGCTGCCCAGCTCCACTGTCTCAGCTCCACTGTCCAGCTCCGCTGTCCAGCTCCGTTGCCTAGCTCCACTGCCCAGCTCCGCTGACTCAGCTCCGCTGCCCAGCTCCCCTGTTCAGCTCAGCTGCCCAGCTCCGCTGTCTCAGCTCCGCTGTCCAGCTCCGTGGGCCTGTCCAGCCGCTCGCCTCCGCTGAGACCGTACCATAAAGCCTACCTCACCCAGCGGAAGTTACGACTGGGTGTCGGCCGGCCGCCGCACACAAACTGGCTCAGGAGATTACTGTGCAGTACCAGATACTGTGATGGGGCGGACAGAGGTCGAAATGTTGAAACATTTGCAGCTATGAGGCTACGACATGGCTCATTGCCAGTAAACGTGAGAAGTCAACTTCGTTGCATCTTCTCGGGCTACTTTTCATTTGCCAGTGCGTGCAGCTAGCTTATGATATTGTGCACGGTGAACGATTTGCACATCCTCAGCCGTCTGACAAACATAAAATTGAAATACGACGAGGATGTCACCGCACAAACATGGATGTTTCAGTTAAATGCCGAAGAAGCAAGCCAGTCAGCCACTGACAACAATGGCTTGCAAAATAATTTTTTGATTTCTTGACTTGCTATTCGCCCCTTAGCTATTTCTTAGGCAGAAACTCCAGCATATATAATAAGTGGTGCAGAAGTTGAAAATGACGTCTACTAACACACGGGAGTGGAAGCCAGGCATCTCCTCTTTCCATTGCAAATGGGGCAACACAAAATATGCGTGGGAACAGTGATTGTCCTTCATCGGTAAATTAAAGAAATTATCATTCCACCAAAGCGGGACATTCCAGGACAGATGTGTGCAAACATCCCAGTGGACCTAGCGGTCAGTGCGGTGGGCAGCCTACTTATGGCTCGCTAATTCGGCACCAGCAACAACTACTTTTGAAACAAATATCAAAGATTCGCTTTTGTACCAGACGGGCTTGAATTCTTCGACCGTTGAGTTGGTGCCGGGGGCGGGGGTGGGCAGGGAGGGCGAACAGGGCCGCAGTGAGCCTGGCCGTGCTCTCTGCCCCCGCATGGGCCGATGGCCGACCAGATTGTAATCTGCCATGCCACTGCACTCATGTCAGCCGGTGCACTCGTCGAAATCGATAGCGGTGTGGGCACCAATCATCATTCAAACGTCTGCTACTTAAAATCAAGAGGCGGGTTATGGAGCTCCCGTGCCGCAGACGCATGCTCCGTTAGCATAATCATGCGGCAGGCAACTTGTGACCCGACCGCACGCTCGCCCTTCTGGCAGCAGGTGGAGGCAGATCACTTATTATTGCACTCAATTTTAGTGACAGTACGGAAATACCAGAGACAAGTATGGTTTTGTGATACTCACATGCTATTCCACAGATAGGCCAAATTTCAGAGGTGGTGGCTCCACTTTCGGTACAAGTGGATTGAAAGCCGATCCGCCTCAGCCGACATCGGTTGCATTGTTGTCGACATTGGGCTCATTGCGTGAGAAGAATTGGGACTGAAGAAGAACATTGGGAATGAAGAATGAAGAAAACATTGGACTCCCCCACCGAACATAATGCGCATATTTCAAATCCAAAAGCTATCTGGAGAATCCTCCAGTGGGCGCTACATAACCAGTAGCAGTTGATGCGCCCCTAAGCCCAAATAATCAATAAATCAATCAAGAGAATCCTCCAGCTGGCCTAGACGCCACGGCCCGTCTTGTCTCATGGCTTTCTCGCTCGGTTTACGTCGCACACCGACAGAGAGGCGCCTTGTATCGAGCTGACAGCTACTGCGAGCGTGCAGGTCATGTCGACCTAGCCACGTGACCGGATGTCGGCCGAACCGAACCGAGCAGAACGAGAAGGGCGACCACAACACTGCTTATGTGACCAGAGATGCAAGTAATTCAGCGGAAGTAGTCTGGCTGAAGTCAGTAAAGTTAAAATTAACAGAGGGGGGTCTTCTTCCATGTAAGGTAATTAAGACTTGGAGCTTTACAACGCCAGACATTATTGAGGTTCCAGAAAGGTGCCAGTCAGGCTTGATCGGATCAGACCGGCCAAATTAACTTTTGTTGTAGATAGATATACCGCAACAATTAACTTCCAGTTGTATGCGGTTCCGATATTTTGTTGGGGTAGCTTTGGAAGAATGCTCAGCAGGATTTGTCCTGAGTTCACTTGACTTGATACGTGTATATGCTATGCACGCATCACTCGCTCACCTAAGTGCAATCAGACAATATAATTTTGTGACAGTGTAGCGTGGCGTTTACGTTAAACAACATGACATGTCATGGTCATGTCGGGGGGGGGGGTAGCCATACACGATCGCACCGCGCCAAATCGCCTGTCGAACTGGAATCGTACGATAAAGTGGCGATTTACAGTTCGCGGAACAAGCTCTGCTTAGCATGCAGTTTTCGAGCACAATAAACTCTCGAACAAATATTTGTCGTTAAATGCTGTTCCACAATCTCCCCGGTGGTCAGCCCGATCCTGACGCTGCTTATCCTGTGCCTGACGCCATCTGTTAGGCTTATTTACACACCACTTTGTTGGAGGTCAATACAATTTAGATGTTTTTACACATATTCTTCGCCCTCATGGTCCTTTGACGGTATGTTTTGCTAGATCATGTCAATCTTGCCGAAATTGGGGCCATTGATTTAACTGCAACGTTCTTGGAACACATATGAGAGGTGATCTTTATGCGTCGAATTCTCAGAAACGCCAAGGCTTCTCCCTCTCCCTCCAGATGATGAATTTGTCGCTGCATCGGCTGGGGAGCGGAAGTGTAGGCAGAGCAAATGAGAATATGCGAAGAAACAAGGTATAGCTAGAAACCGCTGCTGGCAAAATAGCAACCCAGGCTCGGCTATCCTCACTCTCCGTCAGTCAGGCTTTCGCTTGAGACATTGACCTTACAAACAGTTAGTAATAATGTAGGCGATATTCAAAACAGCACAGCAAAACAGCAACAATTCAAGGTCATCAAGTTCCATCTTCGGGTGGTAGGCCCATATCTACAGGAATGTCTCATGCGTTCGTGGCACACCACCTGGAGGCCATGATAATGCAAGCTGACAGTGCAATTTCTGAGCGATTCGCGTTGCGTTGAGTTTTGAGTACTTGCTTTTTAATTTCATCCTGCTTGCTGAGGTATCGAATCTTTCCGTATAGCTATACACTGCTACGTCTAAGGGAGCTGCAAGCCGGTAGGCACGCGATCAGGGGACATGGCAGATTCTCTTCCAGAAGTCAGATAACGTCATTATTGCACATAATATTTTAATCCGATTGAGCATATGTTATTTCAACGAAATGATGAACTGGTAGAAATATCGGCAGGCGCGTCTTCAGTGCATGGCACAGCAGACATCTGAAATTGTCTTCAGCGCATAGCACGGAAGACATCTGACATAGTCTTCAGCCATCTGGCATTGTCTTTAGTGCATGGTACGCAAACCAGCTGGCATTGTCTTTAGTGCATGGTACGGAAACCAGCTGGCACTGTCTTTAGTGCATGGTCCAGAAACCAGCTGGTATTGTCTTTAGTGCATGGTACGAAATCAGTTGGCATTCACGCACTGGGAAGGTGGGAGGTGACCGACCGGGCCGGCAGAAAATCCTCGAGCCGAGCAGGTCAATGAGCCAGACAGGTGTTACTTTGGTGGTGAACTGGTGCATACATACAAGCTTTGTGTTTTGCCACCGAACAAACTCTGATGAGTCGAAATAGTATTGTAGGCTTCATACACTGCGCGCAATAGTAGGGTTTTATATTTCAACATTATTTAGGATCCTCACTTCCTTTACAATTTCTGTACTTCGGTAGATGGGTCAGCAAGATCCTGACCAGCCTTTTTCGACACGCCCTAATTTACCATTGATTTAATCTATGCTAACATATGGGTAAATTTCCTAATTTGTCTGTCGTATTCTATGCTTCTGACATTACGTCATAAATGGAGTGCTCTTTTATTACCCTCCACGCTATTCCTCGCCAGTATATATACCTCTTCCTCACTATATTTTTTTTTAATCCCGGTTCCCCAGGTCTCCAGGTCTAGCCAGCATGTCGTACAACGCAAGACCGGTCATGCATAGGTCCACCTCACGATGTCAACTGAGGATTGGTACATACCTTGTACTTTGAGATGACCTCTCTGGTGAAGCCGTACCTGGAATGTACAACCTGTGTCAGAACATTCGATCTCCGTAGTTCAGCTTCCATAACAACTAAGCATTGCTGGCGGAGAGGTGCACAGTGTACGATATGTGATCTGAAAAGTTAAATCTACTGCGTCACTATGCAGCTGAGTCGGACAAATGACGAAGTTATCGCACAACGTCGGACAAATAGTCGAACGAATGGTCAACGAATTGATCGACCGAATAGAGGCGCGCGATACTACTTTTTAAAGCGCCTTCTTATTCATTTATTTCCCAATTTGGAGAAACTTGACGTTTGCAACAGTCGAATATTAATGTCACCTTAGTCCCCCCCCCTTAACTTTGCATTCAGTAGACCGCATAGTGCTATTTTCCATGACATACGGCTGCATAGTGGAAAAGTAATTCAGAGGCAATGATATGAACAAAGCGTGATAACCAACATGTGGTTATACCCCGTCGCTATATGCCGTTTTACCATCTTTCCCTACGTGTCCTATTATCACATTGCATTTCCATTCGTTTCTAGTCATCGTATTCGGCACATCAACACAAAAACGTCCCATGAAAAATATAACGGCTTAAAATGGCACTGACCCCCCTCCCCCGAAGCATAAGTTGGAATGGTTCACTTCGGTAATGAGCTTGTTTTTATCCTGGTGTGCAAGATCTTGATCACTCTTTCCATTCCTCCCCTTCCTCCCCCGAAGTTATCTTGCACGACAAACAACAACTTGCATTAGTTTTTCATAGCAAAAGATGACCGATGCAGCAGCATGTCGAGACGGACATCTAACTCCTTCACACACACACACACACACACACACACACACACACACACACACACACACACACACACACACACACACACACACACACACACACACACACACACACACACACACACACACACACACACACACACACACACACACACACACACACACACACACACACACACACACACACACACACACACACACACACACACACACACACACACACCCACACATGCATACACACACGCACACACACATGCATACACACACGCACACACACACACACACGCACACACACACACACACACACACACACACACACACACACACACACACACACACACACACCCACACATGCATACACACACGCACACACACACACACACGCACACACACACACACACACACACACACACACACACACATACACACACACACACACACACACACACACACACACACACACACACACACACACACACACACACACACACACACACACACACCTCTTCCGTCTACAGCATCTCCTCAGGCTCCGTCGGCACCTCACCTCAGATTCATCATAGGATCCTCGTGGTTGCCGCGGTTCAGGTAGACCTCGTGCGGGTTCACCACCACGCAGGCGAGCAGCACGAGTATCACCTCCACCGAGTGCTTGCCTCGGTCCACGAAGTCGCCGTTGAAGACGTACGGGTTGTCGCTGGAGGGTATCCCGTTCTGCGGCCACAGCGCGACTAGCTCCGGTGAGAAGTTCGAGGTGGGCCGTTGGACCAGTCTCTGGGCGGCTGGCGAGACCGGTGTCCGGATAGATGATGAGGTAGATCTCGGAGTGGCTGGTGAGGAAGGTTTCTGGGCGGCTGGTGAGACCGGTGTCCGGATAGATGATGAGGTAGATCTCGGAGTGGCTGGTGAGGAAGGCTTCTGGGCGGCTGGTGGGACCGGTGTCCGGATAGATGATGAGGTAGATCTCGGAGTGGCTAGTGAGGAAGGCTTCCGGGCGGCTGGTGGGACCGGTGTCCGGATAGATGATGAGGTAGATCTCGGAGTGGCTGGTGAGGAAGGCTTCTGGGCGGCTGGTGGTACCGGTGTCCGGATAGATGATGAGGTAGATCTCGGAGTGGCTGGTGAGGAAGGCTTCTGGGCGGCTGGTGAGGCCGGTGTCCGGATAGATGATGAGGTAGATCTCGGAGTGGCTGGTGAGGAAGGCTTCTGGGCGGCTGGTGGTACCGGTGTCCGGATAGATGATGAGGTAGATCTCGGAGTGGCTGGTGAGGAAGGCTTCTGGGCGGCTGGTGGGACCGGTGTCCGGATAGATGATGAGGTAGATCTCGGAGTGGCTGGTGAGGAAGGCTTCTGGGCGGCTGGTGAGGCCGGTGTCCGGATAGATGATGAGGTAGATCTCGGGGTGGCTGATGAGGAAGGCTTCTGGGCGGCTGGTGAGACCGGTGTCCGGATAGATGATGAGGTAGATATCGGACTGGCTGGTGAGGAAGGCTTCTGGGCGGCTGGTGAGACCGGTGTCCGGATAGATGATGAGGTAGATCTCGGAGTGGCTGGTGAGGAAGGCTTCTGGGCGGCTGGCGAGACCGGACCGGATAGATGATGAGGTAGATCTCGGAGTGGCTGGTGAGGAAGGCTTCTGGGCGGCTGGCGAGACCGGTGTCCGGATAGATGATGAGGTAGATCTCGGAGTGGCTGGTAAGGAAGGCTTCTGGGTGGGTGGTGAGACGGCTCTGGTCGCCTTGCAAACCCGCTCACTGGGATAACGATCTGACGGACCAGTCGATGTGCGAGTTCTGAAGGCTCAAACTCCGCCGACTTTGGGTGAAGGAACATTTGCGGAGTGATGCTTGCAATCCGTGAAGCTACATGGTGTTGTTTTTACCTATGCAAACATTCAGCCCATCGATTCCATTAATTAAAGTCAAGTGAATATCTTAGGAGATTCACCCACTGACACGGAACCGAGAAGTTCATGTGTGGTGGTAATGAATGATATAGATGGGATCCATGGTACAATTAGTGTCAACCAGGGCGCTGCCCTGGCTGACACTAAAAGGCTGCAACCGAAATGTTTCCGCATTGTGATAAACGCCACGCTTCTGGGCATTCGAGTCCCCCTTCCCTGGTGGTTTGAAGCTAGCGGGAAAAATGAAGCGATATTATGAAGCTTTTGCATAGCTGAGCTTCAATCGAATTGGCGTGCTCTCTGAAGAATTGAAGTGCATGCAATGTCAGTCCATCAAGTACTGATCTTCTTCTCAAATGTTTTGACCACAAGATCAATCACATTTTGCGCACCCGATAAATATTCCCCGTTGTCCCAAAGGACAATAGTTTAAGGCTTCATCACAATATATAACACGCCTTTTGATTTTTTAAATAAAGCAAGTGCTTGACGTGGCAGAACCGGCGTGACCTTATCATACCATTATCTTTCTTCATGATGCCAGTAAGCAATGTTACAATGGCACTATGAAGTGTTTAGGAGGGGAAGCATGTGAATATACGCTTTATGCACATAAACCAGACTGGCTATCACTCGCGGAATAGAGGAGTAGCCAAGTATGAAAACTTTAAGACTCTCCCGGGTCTCGAACACACAGGCTCTCCGTTGCAAGCTTCACTTGGCGTGTCATCTGGCAACACTGATACGTATTCATCTTGTTCGAGAAGTTATGATGCTTTAGCAGGTATAGCAAGGAGCAGGCATTTCTAAAGTTATTCGCTGGCTGAAAAAAAAAAATCCGCCGGCATATTAATTATTCCTGAAAGTGGGAAGTATTGAAACACTTGACCTGGCCTAGCATGCCACATAGGTATCCAACTCATGTGGTTATCCGTAAAACTGAATGTGTTTAGCAATAAAATGCTGAATTAGCAATCCTAACCAAGCAGAACAGGTCTCCAGTAGAAAGCATACTAGCATATAGCAATAACAAATTTGAATGGACCAAGGATAGCGCAAACAACATATTTCGGAAAAACATGATTGACCCGTGTATACATTGCTGTAATGATTATAAACGAACTATGAACGAAACATCGAGTCAAATAATTTCATTTCCTAACCATACAAAGTTCAAGGGTGCACGAAGTTCATATATTAAAAGCATAGGACAAGAAAGGCCTCTGATTCATCAGAGGTTTATTCAATGCAGTTAGAAGGAAGGAAGATGAAAATGAAAACCCGCCACGGATTTACAGTATAGCATAACATTTTTATTTTGTCAATATTTCATTAAAAGTATACCTTCGAACATTAGGGGAAATAAAATATAGTCTTTACGAAGCAGAAGCATGCAACTGAGAATAAATATACTAATGAACACCGAAACTTTGGCTTATTTGGCTTATCGTCGCACGTTTGGCTTATCGTCGCACATCGACATTGCAAAATACGCCGAGAGCAGCTGGTGTGACATTCGAGTGCCGACCGGATCGGCACTCCACAGCTCCTCATTTCCTTCAATGCAAAATTACGAATCGTAGAATGTCAACACATATATTTACCAAGACTATGGGAGTGAAGGATGACGATCGGAGTGGATTTTGGTGAGAGGAAAGAGGAATAATGTTGCAATTATTATGGGCGTGCTCAGAACCTAACAGATAATGCACCGATAATACATGTCCATCGATCATCTACCAGTGACATATGGTTTGCAATTGCTGACAAACAGTAGTTTTTCAAACATATGGCAACCAAATGTATACACTTGTTGCAATATTAGGAAAGGAAACAGTAATATAACAAAGGCTTCCACACAAGCACTGAATATTTGTGAAGTAGAATATAGCATAACTCTGAACAAAAATATTATGCTGCGTGCAATGCCAGCACAATATATTACGTTCATATAAAATGGAATGAGTGAAGAAGGTTAATGCTGCTACCAACTTAGTACGCTTAGTACCAAATAAAATAAAAACGATACATAGATAAGGCATCGATAAATTTAGGAATCATGAATACCTCTATATAACATGCTAAAACATAATGCGCAAGGCGCCTATACAATTCGCGAATATATGCACGTTCATGTGACAAAACGTCACAAGCGCACAAGAGGCCATCTGGCGGGTGGTCCGGGCATGAGGACGTGTGTGAGCATGTGAATGACGTGCGTGGGCATGTGAATGTATCGGCACTGACACACGATCGTGGCTGGAGGGCGGCTGTTGGGTGGCTGGCTGGTTGGACTTGATGTGGCAGAGTGATGGTGATTAGCATGATGTACGTGTGCTGACATTTTGTGTGAATGAAAGCCTTGTTTGCTGACCGCTTCGGATGTTGTGCTCGTGTGAAGTGCATGCTTAATACATTAAATTAAGCAAAACACTAAAAACCGTTTTGTTGTGCTTGTGAAGCCCTGCAGCATTGTGCCTGTAAAACTAGGTATAGATCGAGCAGACTTTCAAATGCTGCTCGCGTTTTCTTCTACATCTTTCGGTTCCGAAGATCACGGTGGATGTCCCGACCTCCTTCCGCAAACAACGTGCTCTGCGCGTTGTTTGCGAGACCACCACCATTTTATTCAACATGCTTTACTGGTGTGTGCAGCTGAATCTCGATGGTTTGAGTAGCGGAACTGTGCATCCCAGAGATGCTTGCCGGCAAACTTCGCCGTCATTTCTCCGGGCCGGCCAAGAATAGTCGGCTGGCATTCACATCAGGCCATTTTACTGCCGATAACATACGCATACGACTCCCCTGATGAACATCAGCACCGAACTGCAATGCGTGTGGCTCAGCTGCCGCACAATAAAACAACTCACGAGCACTATTGGACATCCTATTAAAATGTTAAAATGGATGTGGATTTGCCCTGCATCAGTCTGTTTATCCAGGTGCCACCTCGTGGCATCTCTGAAGTTCTCTGTCTTTCTTTTTAAGTCCGAGCCGCTTCATTCACGTGTTGAACACTTTAACATTTATTGATTTTAACACTGAACTCTATGCGTCAGCTCTTGTAATGCGCTTTTAAGTTATTTGCCCTTGAATATATGCAATGAAACATTGCCGCGCCATCCTAATAGGTATTGAAGATTTCACCTATACCTCTTGGCTCCTTAAGCTGATATGGATCTGATATAGATCCATAAACATGGAATGTATTAATGTGTTCATCAGATAAAGTGCAGCACACTGCATCTTCACGTTGGTAAGCTTATCTTGATCACGACACTTCTCTTGAGGCATCCACAAAGCGTGGTCAAGCCTTTGATGCAAGATAATTTCGTCGCACAGCCCTTTCAAATCGTCTTTGGTGAAGGTGCTTTTCCAGATCTAAAGGATCTCCCTCCTATTTATCTCACAAACACAGGTACGTTCACGAATAACCATTTGGGTTGAGAGTCACGCAATCACCGCTTCAACATGCAAGACGAGCACGAAATCTTGACATAACGGCCAGATATGCCGCCTTATCTGACTACGCAGTGTCTCCCATCACCTAGTGACGTAGTGTGTCCCCTCACCTGATAGCGCAGTGTGTTCCCTCACCTGATGGCACAGTGTGTCCCCTCACCTGGTAGCACAGTGTGTCCAGTTACCTAGTGACGTAGTGTGTCCCCTCACCTGGTGGCACAGTGTGTCCCTTCACCTGGTAGCGTAGTGTGTCCATTCACCTGGCGGCACAGTGTGTCTCCTCACCTGGTGGTGCAGTGTGTTCCCTCACCTGGTGGTGCAGTGTGTTCACTCACCTGGTGGCACAGTGTGTCTCCCTCACCTGGTAACACAGAATATCTCCTCACACGATGATTGAATATGTCTCCTCATCTGCTGCCCCAGTGTGGGGTCTCCGCTGATGTGTCCCGTCCCCCGAGGCGTCTCAGTGTGCCCCTCATCTGACGGCAGGCGTATCCATCACCTGATGCTCTGTGCCTCTCACCTGACGAGCCATGCCTCTTCATCTGATGACCACGGTGTGCTGTTGCCTAACTGCCATCCGTGCTTCATCGGCCCGCCACTCTGCGCACCGGACTCTACCTTGTGGAAGATGACCAGCAGGTCGTCCAGCTTTCCGTGCAGGTCTCCGCAGACGGTGATGTGGCCGGCGACAGCCGCCGAGGCGCGGTTCAGAGTTGGCATCGTTCGTAGCACGCGGATCGCCTCGTGCAGCAGGCCGCACACGTAGTGGGCGTGCAGCAGCTGAAGAGAGATGGCCGGCAGGTCAGCACGGCCGCCGGCGGAGCCAACTGGGACACACCGAGCCGAGGAAGGCGTTCACAGGTGTACGGCACGGAAGGTGCTAGTGTCGGCAGCGTTAGTTGGTCGCTGATGTCAGCAGCAGGCGACCAAGCCGACAGCCCATGGCGACAGCGGACTAACAGAGCCGGCAGGAAGAATTCGGCGGTCTCACCTCTGATGTCCGGCTGTTTCGAGAACTGAATCAAAACAAACATGTTGTATTGCTTTGTGCATTGGAGGCTCAAATGTCTGTGATCCGGGGATTGGGTTGCAAAATTGGGTATGTCATGGACATCTTCGAGGCAGATTTCACACTGCACAACCTGCCCGCCACTGACTCGCCACCGATCGGGGTGGTAAGCGACACAGGCTCTCGCTCATCCACCACGCGAACAGACCCCACATTGTCAGCCAACGTCTCTGGCCTCGCAACAACTCAGCTGCCTAGATGAGCCGTTTCCGGCTGATGTGGTCTAGACCGTCGCGGAGTCGGCTGGCGGCCAACCGACCGACCTTGCCATTCTTGAAGCCCTCGATGAGGCACGTCAGGCCGGTCTGGGTCAGCGGGAAGGTGAGTCGAGGACCTCGGTACGCACTGTCGACTCTCGTCGAGCTCGGATCCGTCAGGGACTTGAGATTCGCGTGCGAGCCGTACATGCGGTTGCGCAGATCTGAAAGGCGCGAGATAAAGTCAAAGCGCACACGATGTGAAATTGCACATTGTGTAGAGCGGCAAGTCCACTACGTCCGTGCTGCAGGCACTGACGGGGGGCGTGCACGTGACCTGAGATGCACCTGCTGCTGGGTACATACATCACCCCCAACAACGGTCGGCGTCGATCTGAACTCAGTGGTCGACAGGCATACCTGATGCACGTACCAATTGAAGTGCGCTCCTCCGCCAATATTTCTCCCTCGTGAGTGGAAACCGCCACATGGAACAATCAATCCTCGGACAATTATCCTGCGTGACTCCTGCGACCTTTCATAGGCCAGCGGTATACGTTTTCCATGCCTGTTGAAATGGTATCTGCCTCGCAAGGTTTAAACGAGACAGACATGGCTGAAAACTTGAAATGGGCTTCGTGCAAATGACCATCTTATGATCTGCCCCGCATGAATGCTAAATTTTACTGGTATTGGTGTTGGCCTTGGAATAGCGCAGCGGCAGTCGCGAACATTTCCGGCTGCGACTACTTTCACACTCCAATCTCGCTTGTTCTGTTCAGCTTGAATATAGTTTGCTGTCCACCTCTCAGCCACGACATGTGCCGTGACATGCCGATATATTTTGGTGTTTTCCTATGGTACTTTGAGCCGTTCTGTATGCGGACAGGGGATGAACTTCTCGTCGCCTCAAAAAGTGACTGGTTTTGACAAGAATGCTGCAACAGTTGGTGCTATGCACTGCGCACAGGCGACCCCATTATTCCATAGACAGTGTAATATTTGGGAAAGCTTGAATGTTTTTTATAGCACAGTTCAAGACGGCCTTGCATTCGAGATATTGGGTATGTCGTGGATATATCGCAAGAGTGAGTATTCGCAATATGCGGCTGATATTTTAGCGCCGTGGTGAGGTAAACATGGTGGAAACGCAACCACACTCAGCATAAAATAATCTTATCAGGCTTACATAAATGTTGTTTTGTTCCAACTGCCATATGCATGTTCCATTCCAATAGATAATAAGCATTCTTATATTCCAATAGAATCGATCGATCTGAAGTTGACGACTTCAGATGCATGCTAGCCAACAATACATGGAATATTTAACATCTAATAGCGTCATGCTATCCAGCCTACTTCATGGGACCCCTCATATGCAAATACGTTGATATATTTAGTTATTTATGCACACACCCATCCATATATATATATATATATATATATATATATATATATATATATATATATATATATATATATATATGTATATATATGTATATATATATATATATGCATATGCATATCATGTGCGTGTTGATAGGGTCATGTGCTGCAGCTTCACCAGAAATACGTATGTGCACCCAAGTACAAACCCTCTCACTCTTCCCTTCTTTTTTCCTCTCTCTCGCTCTCTCTCTCTCTCTCTCTCTCTCTCTCTCTCTTACACACACACACACATGCACACTCTTCTTCACCCTGTCCGTCTCACCTGTTTGTATCTCGGTGAGCACCCGCTTGCAATCCTGCGTGTCTTCAAAATGTTCCAATAGCGCATTGAAGAAGTTGTATAGCTGCAGTAGGAAGAACGCAAACAGTATAGACATTGCACAGTGGATCAACGCTAAGTTATGGCCACCTTCAGAGCCCTGCTGTCGCAGAAGTCAGACAGATCCTATTGTCACTGAAAATAGTGGGGCTGATGGATGGAGACGTTCACAGGTGACCGGCTCGAGACCGCAGGTCAACTGTTGACCAGTAATGCACTCTATACTTTGGATGGGGAATGCATGTGCGCATTCCTACTGTCTCACACACACTAAAGCGACTGTATATCTGCAAGAGTGATTATCGTTCATTGTCTTTATTCAGTAAAGTTATCACAAGTAGATTGAACGTTTGATAATATCACACCTACCTATGCCAACATCACGTAAGCCATCTCTTGAAAACATCTCGATTACGCACAATCGATTGTTCCAGTATTGCATAACATGAAGACAGTACATTATATCAAGCAAATTTGATGTAAACGCTCTAAACACGCAGCATGATTTGAGGAATTCAGGGTGCCCGAATTCCTATAGTCACGCAGTGAAAACTCGTTCCCACGGTGCACAATTCATGCTTGTGTTCGGAACTCAAAAGAAACTCAATTATGTTCCATCAAAAGTAAATGAATGTATCTGTGCCAGGAAGTGTTGCATCTTGAACTGACTGAGTGGAGTAACTGGGAGAGCGGTCTAACAAGGACTTCAGACACCACGGAGAATGGACGCAGCTGCTGTGCATTGCCCAAGGCAGCATCTGTGACCAGTTTGAAATATTTGATTTTGCAAGTAAAACTAAGATTTTACTGGCTACATCGCGGACAAAAAGTACTTGCCATCGCTGGATCACATTTTCCATTCTTTGCACGAGGAAGCTCATATTTACCTACACGTTTAATTTAATTTTACCCATTTTATTTAATTACGCCGTTTCATCATTTACTTATGGTCTTCGGTCGCATTCGATTTTGTCAGTTATCTCTAGAGAACAAATAGTCGTGTCGATGCCACGATTATATCATAAGTAATAAAGTTTCGGGCTCAAATCCTATTACCTACATGGGAATTTTTCCTTTTCGGACACTTCCCGGCGTGAGAGAGCGAAAAACACTTTTTCAAATATATATATATATATATATATATATATATATATATATTCCGAGTTTTTTTTTCCCGGGGTGGCCTTATGAACGAGGGTCCTATTGCTAAGCAAAGCTTATTGTGTGAACTCTGGTCCCATCACCCGATCCATAAATTCAAGTTCAACGGCATAACTTTGACCGAACGTTTAACGTGCCATCAATGCACCAACACGACCGCCCCGGTAGCTCGTCCCCGGCCTTATCGGGCCAGCTACCAACTGACCCTCCCAGCCGGGGACTAAATGCGAGCGCGCGAAGCGACTCGAACTCTGTACTGCCAGGACAGCCCCTGTCTTGGCAGATCAGTGCAAGCCAGCGCTCTAACCAACTGAGCTACCGGGGCGACAAGCGGCAAAGGTAGTAACAGCTCGAAGCAGTTATGTTCCTTTAGGTCTGCATCAGGTGATCGCTGATTGCCCTCTAGCCCGTCTCTCATTTCTGCCGCCACATGCTAAAAGACCGACACTCTTTTTATGCTTCGTTCAGCAGTACGCGGAAGCACATTTTTCATTATCATTCTTAGCGTAGCGTAGCGTAACTCTGAATACTATTCCACGAAAACCATTGTATGAGTAATGGTCAAAGCTAACTGCGCTCTATTGTCAGATTATTTTATCTGACCGTGTCCGATTCCATGAGCAAATATGTCAGCAAATCTTCATCGATTCACTGTACATGACCGACGCTAGCCCTTTAGATCCTTAGAATAACAGACGAAGCCTGCTCCATTCTCTCCGGAAGAAGACGAAATAAAGACAACAAAAAAAATATAGCGCTTGCTATCAAGGCTAACGCATAGCTTACACATGCCCGTGACTATTTCTACTGCAGTGAAGTGTCAGTGGGCTATTGGGTCAGTGAGAGGCCCGTGGACTAGTGGGTCAGTGAGACGCCAGTGTACTGAGCGTGATCGGGAAGTAAAATATCAATGGATTATTGGGTCAGTGAGAGGTCAGTGAATTGTTGGAACAGTGTGGGGCCAGTGCACTGGGCGTGATCGACCAGTGAAGTGTCAGTGGACTGTTGGGTCAGTGAGAGGCCAGTGCACTAGGCCTGGTCGGATAGTACTCTGCTCCACCAGTGACGCACCTTTATCTGGTCCAGTTCGCCGGCGTACTCGATGGACTGGAAGATGGTCCAGGTGTAGCGCCTTCGCAGTTCCATGCGAGCCAGGTAGCGGCGGTACCAGCGCTGGATCAGCACCACAGAGCGCAGACCTGGCGAACAGGTCAAGCAGGACAGGTCAACGTCGAGAGCGTATATCCGACGGCCAGACAAGGGCTGGTGAGCACGACTGCTGCTGTCAGCAACTGATGGACTTGAGTGTTTTGGATATCCTCAAATCAGTCAATTAAGGACCACAAGAATCGCCCCAGGTTGCCTCAACACAGGATGGAATCCATACATTTGAGGAAAGCCAGTGATATAGCTGGGGAGCGCAACAAAAAATGATGTTCAAGATGCACTTATGCTTCTTAAAAGAGGCATCGGGATCCAAAAAAGAGCTTACTAACCAGTAGAGGGTTCACTCCACAGCGATCGAGTTTTGCCTGCGCACTCGCATCAGATAAGTTCAACGCTTACATTATCCATGGGCAGCGTAAGCTGACGTTTCTGAAGCGTTCTGTATCTACTTGATTTTATGCTGGATCGTCAACGCCCACTTCAAATGTTTTGATTTTCTCTCACAGTGCTCTTACTTCAAATATGTCGTAGGCAGCATCGATTGTTCAGACAGAGAGCGAATATTAATGAAATATATCTCAGAGCAAGGTACCTTAGCTTGTGTCTAGATATGACCAGACATCGCATTAACTTTTTGGGAATAATACACCAGTATCTCTTTGCGTTTCCATTATATAAAATGAAACATTTGGTTCGCACGCACGATGAAGAGTGTGCACGCATGACAAATATGTGAACTTGGGCATCAGAAAATGGGCTGAAATGACTTACGTCCATACATTTCCTTCATTTTCATGGCAAACCTTCTTGAGACGGCTACCAAATGGTGATGTCACTTCTTCAACATCATGAACCCACGAACTCCATGGGACATATCAGCACAAGATCGATGAAGGTACGCACACCAGCAGACAGCAATGGCGCTGCTGCGGCACTACCGCAGCGAAACTTGAGCTTGGTCAGCAGAGCTCGGGAAGCCACTCCGTGGGATTCGCGGCTGACTGTTACGCCGCGCACTGGTGTGTTGCGGCACAGCATGTTGAGAATGGCAGTCTGACCAGTCTGCCACTACCAGACGACAGGGGTTTGTGGGCAAGGCCGCTTGTGGTGAGGCCCATCCCAGGGCAGCAGTGCAGCCATAGAGGCAGGCGGCTGCAGCCTCTACAACCAAACATGTTGGGTAAAAATAACGTGTGTAGACTTTCAATAGCACGAGGGAAGACGTAGTCACAAAAGGAAATTGAAGAGTTCCCCAACTTCAGACCGTATAATTTCCCACTTTGATCCATATTCCAAGATCAAAGGTCGTATTTAGTTTGGACAAACTCTGAGCTTCATTGCCAAAATGGTCGTACCCGCCCGGAACAAACATCAGCAATGTGTGAAGCATCCATTCACCTGCCAGAACACACTTTCATAAAGCTACACAACTGACATAGTACAAATAGCTGGACGACAGGTATAAAGCATCGCACTTAGCTCTTTATCAACGAGATGATTTCTGCATCAGCGGACTAAGTAGCTTTGCGAATCTAATAAAAACAGCCCTGAAGCGACCTTTAGGCGATAGCTTGAGCCATGTAGGCCCTCCAAACAGTTATCCAGTTCATACATGTCTCGTTGAGAAGCTACTAAAGCCTAGGCCCATGCTGCATCCAGTGAGAAGTCACTCCATCCAGTTCAACATCTTGCAACGCAATAGGACAACTGCCAGCTGAGCTTCATGAATGAACTAAGTTACATCCAAGAAAACCTGGGAACGAGGAGGAAACTAGACATTTTGGTCGGTGTCCAGCGAGTGAAGGTAAAAGGAAAGATAATGATGAATTGTTAAAAAGGAAGACAAGAATTGCACAAGACACCTTTGTTTAAACATCATGCCTACCTAGGTTGCTGAGAATATAAGTACATGTGTAAGCATGAACAAGTAACCCTAAAGGAGAATAGTTTTGCTTGGTGTAGCCAGATGACAAGATTTCTTGTAAAACCTACGAAAAACGCAAAAAGGAATCCAAAGGGTACATGATAAAACTACGCCTTTTTAGGTCAGTTATAGGAAACCATCTCCCGCTAAATATGAAGGGCAGTTACCACATGCGAAAGCATGAAACAGACCGAGAAGTTCAGGATATGAATAACGAAACATATTTGATCAAGTAGTTAGCAGATTCTACCTGACATCTGCGATGCAAACAAGGGTTTCCCGAGATGTGCCGCATGCTTTGTGATCCACTGTATATCATAATAGTTGAACACAAGTGGAATAAATATTTCCATGAAGATCATGCCAGTTTTGCATTCTCTTGCTTGGAACTCACCGCATACCACACGTGAGCTCACGGTGTCAGTCTTCGCACTAGGCAGCCGAGCCAAGATTTCTATTTTCCCGTCGGAAATTAGGCAGCATGGAGTCAAATGTGAGCAGTCTGGCAGCGCGAGACAGTAGCGGGCAGGACAACAGGCGCCGTCTGCCCGTGGTGTGATGGTAGCGCGAGACAGCAGCGGACAGAACAACAGGCGCCGTCTGCCCGTGGTGTGCGCGAGACAGCAGCGGGCAGGACAACAGGCGCCGTCTGCCCGTGGTGTGATGGTAGCGCGAGACAGCAGCGGGCAGAACAACAGGCGCCGTCTGCCCGTGGTGTGCGCGAGACAGCAGCGGGCAGAACAACAGGCGCCGTCTGCCCGTGGTGTGATGGTAGCGCGAGACAGCAGCGGGCAGAACAACAGGCGCCGTCTGCCCGTGGTGTGCGCGAGACAGCAGCGGGCAGGACAACAGGCGCCGTCTGCCCGTGGTGTGCGCGAGACAGCAGCGGGCAGGACAACAGGCGCCGTCTGCCCGTGGTGTGCCCGAGACAGCAGCGGGCAGGACAACAGGCGCCGTCTGCCCGTGGTGTGATGGTAGCGCGAGACAGCAGCGGACAGAACAACAGGCGCCGTCTGCCCGTGGTGTGCGCGAGACAGCAGCGGGCAGGACAACAGGCGCCGTCTGCCCGTGGTGTGCCCGAGACAGCAGCGGGCAGAACAACAGGCGCCGTCTGCCCGTGGTGTGCGCGAGACAGCAGCGGGCAGGACAACAGGCGCCGTCTGCCCGTGGTGTGCCCGAGACAGCAGCGGGCAGAACAACAGGCGCCGTCTGCCCGTGGTGTGCCCGAGACAGCAGCGGGCAGAACAACAGGCGCCGTCTGCCCGTGGCGTGATGGTAGCGCGAGACAGCAGCGGGCAGAACAACAGGCGTCGTCTGCCCGTGGTGTGCGCGAGACAGCAGCGGGCAGAACAACAGGCGCCGTCTGCCCGTGGTGTGCCCGAGACAGCAGCGGGCAGAACAACAGGCGCCGTCTGCCCGTGGTGTGCGCGAGACAGCAGCGGGCAGAACAACAGGCGCCGTCTGCCCGTGGTGTGCCCGAGACAGCAGCGGGCAGAACAACAGGCGCCGTCTGCCCGTGGCGTGATGGTAGCGCGAGACAGCAGCGGGCAGAACAACAGGCGTCGTCTGCCCGTGGTGTGCGCGAGACAGCAGCGGGCAGAACAACAGGCGCCGTCTGCCCGTGGTGTGCGCGAGACAGCAGCGGGCAGAACAAAGGCCGTTGCCCGTGGTGTGCCCGAGCAGCAGCGGGCAGAACAACAGGCGCCGTCTGCCCGTGGTGTGCGCGAGACAGCAGCGGGCAGAACAACAGACTCCGTCTGCCCGTGGTGTGCGCGAGACAGCAGAGGGCAGGACAACAGGCGCCGTCTGCCCGTGGTGTGATGGTAGCGCGAGACAGCAGCGGGCAGGACAACAGGCGCCGTCTGCCCGTGGTGTGCGCGAGACAGCAGAGGGCAGGACAACAGGCGCCGTCTGCCTGTGGTGTGCGCGAGACAGCAGCGGGCAGAACAACAGGCGCCGTCTGCCCGTGGCGTGATGGTAGCGCGAGACAGCAGCGGGAAGAACAACAGGCGCCGTCTGCCCGTGGTGTGATGGTAGCGCGAGACAGCAGCGGGCGCTGTCTGCAGACAGGCGCTGTCTGCCTGTGGTGTGCGCGAGACAGCAACGGGCAGAACAACAGGCGCCGTCTGCCCGTGGCGTGATGGTAGCGCGAGACAGCAGCGGGCAGAACAACAGGCGCCGTCTGCCCGTGGTGTGCGCGAGACAGCAGCGGGCAGAACAGCAGGCGCCGACTGCCCGTGGTGTGCGCGAGACAGCAGCGAGCAGGACAACAGGCGCCGTCTGCCCGTGGTGTGCGCGAGACAGCAGCGGGCAGGACAACAGGCGCCGTCTGCCCGTGGTGTGCGCGAGACAGCAGCGGGCAGAACAACAGGCGCTGTCTGCCCGTGGTGTGCGCGAGACAGCAGCGGAGGCAGAACAACGAGGCGCCGTCTGCCCGTGGTGTGGGGATGGTAGGAGAGAGCGGGCAGAACAACAGGCGCCGTCTGCCCGTGGTGTGGGTCGCGAGACAGCAGCGGGCAGAACAACAGGCGCCGTCTGCCCGTGGTGTGCGCGAGACAGCAGCGGGCAGGACAACAGGCGCCGTCTGCCCGTGGTGTGCGCGAGACAGCAGCGGGCAGGACAACAGGCGCCGTCTGCCCGTGGTGTGCGCGAGACAGCAGCGGGCAGAACAACAGGCGCCGTCTGCCCGTGGTGTGATGGTAGCGCGAGACAGCAGCGGGCAGGACAACAGGCGCCGTCTGCCCGTGGTGTGCGCGAGACAGCAGCGGGAAGAACAACAGGCGCCGTCTGCCCGTGGTGTGATGGCTGGCCCACGTACCGAGTCAGATGGTTTTGCTACGGCGAGACTCGCCAACACACCGATCAGCACGGGTCATCGACGAACTGCTCCCGGTCCTTGGTCGTGACCTCGGAGACACCGCACGAACTAGGTGGAAGTTCGGGTCACTCCATAAAAACACACGGAGGGGGGCGGGGGAGGAGGAAGTTGGTCCTGACGACACACGGGCCAATGACCAGCATCGTTAGTTTTTGGACCCTATGAGCTTTCCCAAAAGATATCTTCGGCACAGCTGACATGCCAGAACAACGGTTCGAGAAGGTGGCTGTTAGCATTGGGTTCATAAAGTTTGATTTTTTGCACCTGATTGATACTTTTAACGAGATGAACATAAAGATGACAGCTAAACACGTTGATACCCCGTGGCCCGGAATATTATGGAAGTATATGTCTGTTCCCTTCTTCATTCATCTTAAGTTGCTCCTGTTACGAGATCACTTGGAGACTAATACCTCAGGTTACGAGACCTGATGAAGACATGACGTCACAACAGTGGGATTATGTTCCGAAAATTGCCGCCTTCTTCGGCACAAAGCGCAGCCTGAATCAGTCTAATTCAAATGAAAATGACACGGAGATTTGCATTCACTTTCACCTGAAACTGATGACCGTTCGAGGACTACTTTACACCATCCGCCCTGACCGTTCCACAATTGTGCCCTCTCGAGCCGCTGTTGCTGGCACACTTCAACTTGCGGAGATACCGCAAGTTAACTAACTATAAATTATACATTCTGACAGTATACTACTCTTGTGCTTATGGAAGTATACTACTCTTGTGCTTATGGAAGTATACTACTCTTGTTCTTGTGTTATTGTACTCTTGTGCTCTTGTGCATTCTACTCTTTTGAATATCGTCAAATGCCAGATTATGTATACATTGTTCCTGCGCCTAGCATCATACCCAGATTTGGAAAGCATGGAGCTATGCACCGAAGTTCGCCCATATCTTGATCACCAGATACAGTACCGATCTAAAGATAATGAGGGCTTTTTTGTCGGCTAATCGTTAGTTTAGCGCAAAACAGCTTTTCGTGATTACGAAATCACACTCGAAAAACTAGCTAGGCATATCCAAGGTCAAGGGCGAAGAAAATGTGATATTCTGATGCACTTCCTACTGATTTAGAACAGTCTTCACGAGTTCTTAGTACCCACTACTGCCTCCACATGTGGGACCATAACTTCCCGGTCGGTATGTACGCGTGAACTATGCATCAGTGGAATATCACGGTCAAATTGGTGAGGAAACTGGTGTTGTTTTTACTTCATTCTTTCCAGTCATTGACATAGCTCCCATGTTAAACATCGGCACCATTGGCGTAGCAGGCTTACACTTGCCCTATGTAGGGAATGCTCAATGTAGTTTTCACTAGGAGGGACAACGACGACAAAATATGCACGAGAATGTATAATTTGATCGGCATCGGCGAAAGTGCTCCACAAAATGAAGATGTTTATTTATCAGCGCAGGGATTCCTCCCCTCCCCAGTGAACAGGGGGCGATCCGCCCGTTAATGCACTTTAAGGAGTGCCTCACCTAAGTGGAGCTAGAAAGTATTTTACGCATTATTTTCCAACAAAACGATGCTGTAATCAATTGGAAAATAGCAAGGTTCAAAAACTGGACAAAAAGAGCGAGAGTATTTCTTAATTAGAGTGAACGCTTCTGTTCAAATTTAAATCCTAAACTTAAACCAATCACTGGTCTAACACTCTCGTGAATGACGAATGCCGCTGGCAGTAGTTCGCTGCATGACAAGTGCAGGGTATGTGACCTCCGCCAGATGAACGGAAAGGTATATTTGTAGGCATTGGACATTCGATGGAAATCTCCATACGAAGGTCACTTTCGAGTTAGGGGCATGTTTCGCGCTCCTTCCCGCCCGCGCTGTTTCCCATTGATTCGTGAATTTAAGGGAATGTGCCACATTGTGCGGTAGGAGCAAGTTACCTAACAACTTAGGTAGGCACGTGAGGTGCTAAATGTCACGACCGAAAGCCCAGAGAAGAAGTCTGTCCAGGACCAGTGGGCACTTACCTTTGATGTGATGCTTAGTCTTTGATGTGATGCTTTGATGTGATGCTTAGTCAACTCTGTAATTACCATGCATTCGCTAGTGTATCCAGGAGGTACATATCAGCTGCCACCCCTCCCATCCAAAGCCTAATTTGGAGCAAAGTTGGTCTTCAATCTCAATTTATGCCAAAAATGGTAACAACATTTTATAGTGCAATGTTTTTCTAAGCTCGTACCTGCAAAGTTTTCCAACTTCAAGGAGTTCAAAAACTTGTGAGAATTAGTCTTTCCCTGGCCCTTCCTGCTCATAACCAACTTCTTTTTATCTGCACAATACATTCAACTTGGATGAATATATGGAAGCCCAGAGACCATTTTTTGTTTCTTTGTTTAGAATTTCCTTTTTCTGGCGTTTTGTAATGGTCTTCACCAACAGGGTAATAGAACACTGGAACCAGCTGCCAGAAAACTTTGTCAGTAGCAGCACATTGAACATCTTTAAAAACAGCATAGACAATCATTATAAGAATAGAGGGCTTGCTTTTCAGTATTACAGGGAGGGCTGATTGACAGATTTGGTGGGCAACTGGTTCAGTGTACAGAGTGCAACCAAGAAGGGCCCTTGTGGCTCATAGTTGCACTGATCTTTTATGTCTTTATGTCTTTATGATTTTGAAGTGAATTTGATATCCACGCCTTACAGAATTGTAAGCTGTTTTGGAAATAAGCACACCGAGAAAATAGCATCAATATCATTCAAATGCCATAATAATCACCAGAAGATGTTTAATAATGCAGATGCATGTTATCACCTTATTCCACCCCAAGAAAATATGGAAAAGTACACACAAAATTGGTCTGGGTGGGGCATGAGGCAGTGTATGCTGAAAAATAGCGGAATACTAGAACGCAATAAAATATAACCTAATGCTCAAAATATGCTTGCTTAGAATGTCGCAACACATTTTTAGAACTACATCTACAAATAGAGTTGTCATGAAATGGAGCTGTTTGAAATGCTTGGGGACTTGGTGGATACCAGGAGGGTTGTTTTCAAGAATTTAACCTCGCCAACTTCGCTTTCAAGGTGTGAGCAAATTGTTTTATATTTCCGCCGGTGTGGTAATAGTGATCTTATCCGCAACGAAAAGGCCTCGGAAGAGATCCGATGGTTCGAAAAGCGATTTTTCTTGTGAACCGCTGTGCCAAAATCAGCTGCAGAATTTTTGGAACCCAAAATATCGGGCGAAAATCCAAGGATATATTTTTTAGGGCTGGTCGTGACTTTTTCATACTCACCCCAATCGGGTGTCTCTGGCCGCTCCTACCAGTAAATATATTAGCATTGGCCCTGGGCTTAGCCCACGGCATTCTCCATCCCTGGATGCATATCTATATCCATATCGTAAAGTATCTAGAAATAAATTAATTACAGTTTACCTACGAGAAGCTTCACAGACAGCCAACCATCATTCAGGAACTATGGGGTCTCGTTGTCTTGGGCGTCAGCAAAGTCGATCAGCTGTGTCGCTGAAACTGTACTAGAGGTCTACCGTACTTGTTAACCTTTTTCTGGATCTGATTTAGCAAGGCACCACGTATGATTTGGGGTCTTCACGCGGTCTACTCCGAGATAGCTTAGGTGTTTGTGAGATAAACGAAATATACATATATATATATATATATATATATATATATATGTATATATATATTAATAAGGACTGAATTGTGTTCATCCATGCAAAGCACACATGCACACATAGGCACATCTGTACACTGGCAAAAAGCCATACTGTCTGGCGACATTGATGTTCTCGATATGTTTGGTGTCTCCGTAAACATCAGCATATCACTAAGGACAAGCACATGGAATAATTGCAAATGACACATCTGTAGTGTAAGCTGTATGCCACATCATGCGGTGTACATCAGACCTTATAGCCGCTCGTCGATCTCAAGCCGCTACATTCTCCTCGGGCCTCCCGCTATCTGCACAGCAAATCCCGTAGCCGCCTACCGATATCTGGCTGCTGCATGCTCCTCGGGCCTCACGCTACATGCACATCAAATCCAAAATCCACCTACTGATTTCCAGCCGCTGCGTGGGTGGCGGCGTCTCGCGCCTCTCCACCAGCTTCAGCAGCCGTCGCAGTTTGCTGGGCGGGCTGCCAGTGGTGCGGCACCTCTTCAGCGTGCACAAGCCGCAGCCCATTGCGGCGTGCGTGACGCAGCGGCTACGATGTGTGACGCAGCCGTGCAGACGAGGCCAGCGCGGTGCTCGCGCCGCTGTGCCGTCGGGTCGGCGCCGCTGTGCCGTCGGGTCGGTGCCGCTGTGCCGTCGGGTCGGCGCCGCTGTGCCGTCGGGTCGGCGCCGCTGTACCGTCGGGTCGGCGCCGCTGTGCCGTCGGGTCGGCGCCGCTGTACCGTCGGGTGGACGCCGCTGTGCCGTCGGGTGGACGCCGCTGTGCCGTCGGGTCGGCACCGCTGTGTCGTCGGATCGGCGCCGCTGTGCCGTCGGGTCGGCGCCGCTGTGCCGTCGGGTCGGCGCCGCTGTGCCGTCGGGTCTGGGCCGCTGCCGACAAGCCTCCCCGGGTGGAGGCGGGGTGTTCCCTACCAGCCGCCTCCTGTCCAGATGAGACCACGGCGTTCACCGGTCGTTTTCGTCGCCCACAGGCCTCCAGGTAGGGAAAGCTGGTGCTTCCGTTGCCGACAGACCTCTTCAGGTGTTCAAATGTTCAGGTGACCAGGTGTCCGGGTGGCAGGTTCAGCAGATGTCTGCGAAGTGAAGTAATGTCATCAGAAACTGGCCACAACTCGCTTCAGGAGTCGGAGATGGGTAACTCCAAGCTATGCCTGCGTGGCACAGGGAATAATAGCGTTGATGCAAATGCGCCTCATGTCATCTGTTGAGCCTCACGTCATCATGACTTCAGTGTTTCTTTCTTTCTTTGGTCTTCCATGCATTGTTCTCAATTGGCATGCTGGCCGTCTTACCCTGCTTCACCCCTCTGGGAGGAAAGACCACAGCACCGTTCCCAACATAGGCGTAGGAACGTCTCAAAAAGTGGATGGGCCAGGGTCAACATCAGGGGCGCACCAAGGAATCTTGCAAAGTACCATGGTTAAGCACTTTTTGAAAGATGACTCGATAATATTAATAGAGAACACAACATTCACCACTACGGGGGTGCGGGCAGGCCCCTGGGCTATGGCTAACAGCAAAATGCACTGAAAAAGAACTATCATCATAGTACTACTTTCAAATTCGCACTGTGCTCAATGCCTAACTCCAACATATAGGTGATCAGTCACCTCAATCATCTCTGTAGCAGCTACCCATCGTGCACCTTAGAATATCCGCCACTTGAAACAAAATTCTACAACTACACCACACGTAGCACCCGGCTGAAACGGAATGTAAGCGCGTATTTTGTGGACCAACAATTAAGTCCAAAATAGCTGACAGGTGACAACACACGGCACCTCATAAAGTCATGTGTTCAGGTTTGAGAGCCAGAAGGACCCATCCTGAATTGAATTCGATGATTTCAGCCGACGATATCCTTTTCCCACGTTTCCTGGTGGCTAAGAAATACGGATAACCGCTAAGCTTTCATGCACCTCATCTCTGAAAAATGCACTCCCAGATTGGCTACCGAATTGAGTCTCTAGTTAGGTGTTCTTTTTTCGAACATTCTGTTTTTCTTTGTCTTCGGATACGTTTTAGGGCTCCAGCCATTTTTTGTTATGGGCCGGGAACATTTTTTGCGACCCAGTTTTGTTGGGTTTTTTTCGTGTACCGACGATATTTTTTAGGTATCGGCGCGTTTTCGCAGACCCCCACGTGATCATTTAGTATCCGATCTTTTTGTTCCTTTTCTAGGATCATGTCGATTATTGCGAACCCTAGCCTGTTTATGCGACCCCCATGCGGTCCCAGAGCCCTGCTGTGCTTTGAGGGCCCCGTTGGGTGTGTTTTTGAGCTCCGGGTGTGTATGCAACGGATATAAAACCTTATTTTTCCTAGACTCGGTACGCTTTGGAGTGCTCGGTGTATTTTCGTCCTCCAGTTGCATTCTTATGGTCCTACTGTGTTAATTTAGGTTTCCTTGCTCACATTTATGGGACCCCAGCACGATATTGGAGGCTCGGGTATACTTTTGTTGGGTTCTGTTGCCATTTTTCCAGGTTTGGGCTAAGGGACAATTTTCCTGGCACGGACATTAATGTTTCTGAATCTTTTTATTTTGTAGTGCTTCGGGTTGATTCTTGTCGGGTTTTCATGCGATTTTTGGGTCACGCTGCGCTTATTTGGGGGCATCGATGGAGATTTTTGGGAGTCGGAGTGAATTGTTGATGCCCGACCAGAATTAATGGGTCTTCCGGCAATAATTTTTGGTCCCAAGCGTGACATTTAAGGGGATTGGTACTAGTTCGTGGACCTCGCTTTATTCATCTGGACCCTAGCGAGATTCTGGAGTTCCCCGGAGCAAATGTCCGGGTCCTGTGCAAGTCTGTTATGCCCGCTGTTTATATTTATAATCAATCATTCTGAATCCCAGAACTATTTTGTGACCCTGGCGCTATTCTTCGGTTTTTGGGAACTAACCTTTTCAGGATGGAGAGGGAGGGGATTTGCCTCTTTGGTATGCCACTGTGGCTGCTCAACGGTTAATTTTTTTTTCAGCCGATGACAGCCTCCAGGGTAGAAAGGCCCTTAGAAGAACTTTCTTTTGGGACATGATCTGAATTTTTCGGTGCTCAGGTCGACTCGATGGAGTCCCCTCGTTTTTTTAGTTTTTGTTGGGGGTCGACTTCCATTTTTCGTAAGCCTCCTGTGCGATATTTTTAGGCCCCAATACGATTCTTTTGGCTCCCAGTGCATTTTTTTGGTGTTGCAACGCGCTTCTTTTCCGGATCCGACGCGTTTTGGGAGTTCTTGACGAAATTTGCTTGGCCGCAGAGTAACATTCCGGGTTAGAATTGATTTTTGAAAGCCGGCTGCGACCTGTGAGGCTTCGGTGAGATTTTGTTTGCACCCTAGTGTGATGCCCAAGAGTAGCGGCGCGACATTTCTGGGTGTAAGTGGATTTTTGGACCCTGTCGTAATTTGTTTGAATGTTTATTCGTGAGTTTTAGTGACCTTTATACGTTTTTTTTAGCGAATGTTGGGACCCCAGAGTGATTATACATGCCCGGCTGTTTTCTTCGCCGCCTCTGCTTCATTTGTTGAGTGTTCCCGATGAGACTTTTGGAGCACCGGTGTGACCTGTCGAGCCCTTAGTGATTTTGAAGGGCCCGGGTGCGACTGTCGGTACCTTTAGGCTCAGCGTGATTTACCAAAGCCAGGCCCAGCCTTTTGGGTTCCCCGTTGTGATTTTCAACAACCACGACACTATTTTTTTTTTCGGCCCCCAGCTTAATTTTCGAGGCCAGACGGGAACCTTTGACACCCTGGCGTGATTTTCAGGGGCACAGCCCGTCTTTTGTGGCCCCAATCATGATTTTTCAGGACCATGGCACGACTTTTTTGCGCTCCCGTCGTGATTTCCAAGGGCCCTGGTCGGACTTTTTTGATGACCCAACGCGATTATGAAGGGCTCCGGCCCGATCTTTTGAGGACTTTGCGTGATTTTGTGTGGCCCTGGTGCTATTCATCGGGGTGTTGCTAGTGTTGCATCGATAGTGTTGCTAAAAACACTTTCCTTTTGCCGATATACTGGAAGGGAATCAGCGCCGATTTTTGTGGTCCGGAGCTGCGAATGTTTTTTATTTATTACTTTAGCGGCCCCTAACTAGACAAGTTTTCGCAACAACGCGCTGGTAATTTCTAAGCAGGTACACAAGAAATGGAGTATATCGGCAGGTAAAATCTGGAGTTATGTACAAAAACCGGAGGGATGGGCGGATTTCGCCCCCCCCCCTCCAGGGCGCGTGTTAAAAAAATGAAGTGCTACGATGGGATATATGAAGCTTTTCCTTAGCTATAGATTGCATGGAATTTTTCACTCATTCAACTGTGTGGATGCTGCTTTTTAGGAAGCTTAAATGTCTCCAAAATTTGGGTGGGCCAGCTACCATTGTTGCCCCCCCTCCCCATACTTTAAAGGTGTCCTGTTCCTACGCCTATGGTTCCCATACGTACGCCTTTGTCATAGGCAGGGACATGACTACTCATTTTCAGCATGCCTGCTGTGTTGCGTTTTGATCAGTTCTTTATGCAAATTGATCCAACGAGAAAGGCTCCTAAGAAAGCTACCCCAGGTGTACGGCTCCAGGACGATTCCACGTGTCTTCACCGACAGACCATCACGTATCCAAGTATTTCCCCCCACCTGCAAGGAGTCCATTTTGAAGGTGGGCGCTAACATCGGAGACGATGTTACCACGATGTTATGTTACATCGGAGACGATGTTACCACAACAATGTTACCTCGACAATGCGGCTTCAAAAAAAAGTCGTCCTCGCAACACACTGACAGGGACGGATCCATGAATTGTCATGGGGTACTTTTAAGCACTTTGTCTCTGGAGGGGCGCCATTCCTTCCAAGGAAAAACTCTGGCTGAACAACTTGACGTTTCAGAACTTGAGGTACACTCGAGCACACTAAAAGGGCGCCCTATTCTCTCAGAGGGGCACCCCTGCTAAAGAAATTCGAGAAAGCCTTCCCGCAAGGGCAACTTCCCCGGCCGGAGGGGTGCCAATTTATATGAGGCCACATGTCCATGCCCTTCCCCCCCCCCACCTTCGTTGTATCCGCTCCTGCACACTGATTACGTCTCGTATCTCCCTCCACAAAAGCACGTCCTTCCAGTATTCCTGTCGTTACAGCGCATAATCAAGATCCCCTGGCAATTGATTGGATCAACATACTAATATTTTTAGGCACTGATGCGGTCGTTCGGCGAAATCCTGCTTGAGATGCAGCCACAAGCCGCGACGGTCGATGATGCGATCTCGTCTAGGCATGAGAATAGAATCGTTCGCCTACATGAGATCGATCATCTTCATTGCTTCGCTTTGTACTTGGAAACTGCATTTGCACCTGAGACCTCGTGAGCCGCCATCGGGAGGAAATCGATGGGCTGCGAAGAAGAAGAAAAACACGTGTGTACACCGTAAGCCGACGTCCGTAAATTCGAAGTAGTGCCGAGTAAAGAATAATTCCGACAGAGCTGCGAGCTCAATGTGTCAGCAATGTGATCGGTGGTGGCCAATTCCGACCGAGATTGGCTGGCATATCCAATCAGTCTGCGTTGATTGGTTTGACCCCCGGGTAGCTGGAATCCGGTCTATGACCGTCGCTGCATTTCTGTACAGAAAACGTAATTAAGATTGCATTTGTCTGATGCGCACCAGGGCTGCAGGTCGGGCAAAGACGAAAAGCTTGCCGGACTTGCGTGGTGATCGAACCGGACCCGATACTCAATTAACCCGCGCCATCTCGGGGGTCTTCAAACGCCCCTTCAAGTTTTTCGCGGGCAGTGCAAGAACGGCGCGCTACCGCGCGCCGAAATTTGGCATACTTTTCCACATCAATTTCGTATGTTGTGTCAAACTTTTGAAGTCAGGTCATCTAGGGTCAACGAGTTAGTCTAGGTCAAGTGAGGTGATATACAAAAAAGTTCAACCAGTTGTGACTCTTTAACGGATAAAATAAACGGATTAATTAACGGATAAGATAGAGATATTTTAATGAAGCTTTCAGCGTTTACTTATTTTTAGGGATGCGAACAGAACGTACGGGAGAAATGCTTCATTTTTTATTTTTTATTGCATATTATTTTTCAATATTTGCCCATTAGATTTCAAATCGAAGATTCTGGCTAAAGTAAGCTTTTTTTAGGGCGACTGGCCTTCGAAATACGTTCTTCAGTTCGCTCTACCCATTAGAAAAGGAAAATTAAGGAAAAGTTGAAAACCCAAAATTTTGAAATTTGAACAAAAAAATATTTTTGGGTGGCCAAGAAAGGTATGGTACTGAACGGTTTTGCTGTCCTTTTCTGATTCCAAATAATTTTTGCTTTTTCAAATAGGCCCCAAAATGAACTCTCCGGAGCCAAAAACATGATGGAAGTCGTGAAAATCTAGGCTCCCTAGTGACATCACTTTGAGGGATAAATTTATTTTGGGGGATGGTGCCGGGCCCTACTCGTCGAGCGCTTTCCGATGACATCTCTTTCGTTTTCGTGCGACGCTTAGTTTGGTTATCAGAGGGGATTCCTATCACCCCCCCCCCGAGACAGGGTGTGAGAATCTGACCGTAGAGATGGGACGGGTTAACGTGTTAGTTTGGTTATTAGAGGGGGTTCCTATCACCCCTCCCCGAGACGGGGTGTGAGAATCTAACCGTAGAGACGGGAGTGCCCATCGTACTGTTTAAAGCATCCATAGGCTTGATCTTGCCATGTCCGAATCTAGCTTAGCCTATTTGATTCCACCTAGCGCACCTAAGCTCTGCTGAAGTCTAAACAAAATCAATTTGCTAACGGTCAGTGGCATCTTTATCAACACAAATTAATGGAAATTGGCGCCGAAAATTCTTGCTGTCAATTATCTGTTCGTTTATTTGGATTGACCCATGTTCCCCCCTCTTTTCTTCCACTTCGCGTCACCTGAATGTCTATTGTCTATTTTAGGCAGATAAAGAGATGAGTGTTAATTTTGACATGCTTACTGCTGGGGAAATCGCCTGCCCAGTGAGCAGTTTTGTCACCACAGCCAGCATTGCTCACCAGCCGAAGCCACTTACCGCGGATGGTTAGTTACATATATTGTAATACCTACATACAGGAAATTAATAGTTAAGTCATTGACAAACGAAACACCTTCAACATTGGCGCACAAAAGGTCCAACTAATCCCTCAACACATATGTCAAATCTTGATTTTTACAAAAGGTTGTGCCATAGTTCAAAAGCATGCAGCTAACACCGCAGATGTACGAAGAATGCAACAACGGCTCTAAAAGCGTGGACCTACTTGTTGGCACACTCACGATTTCCCGCAAATCAACCCTAGTGTTTTGTTTTAACAATAAACAATAAACAATTCATGGGCATGTGTCATCACTCTTTTGGTCATCGCCAACCATGGCGCGCCACTTGCCTAGGGGCGTAGCGACTAGTCCTCTTGCCTCCGGAAGTCCTCTTAGGCATCAAGGGCCTTCTCAGGCACCATGGAATATGTAATTTCAGAAGTCCTTGTCAGGCTTCAGATCGATTTACAGGATCCATTGCCAGTTGCGAGACCAAAAAGGGCCGTGGAAAGGCACAACGGTACCCTGAAAACCTAACTCTTTGTGATTGTGAGCACTCGAAAGACGCGAAAATTCATAAAAGGCGCGAAAGGAGCACACAAAAGATCATAGGCTCTAAGCGTGCCATCTATTAAGGTCTTTTGAAAACTGCAAACCTTAGAACGGCGAATTCCGACAGTTTTTTTTTTAATGGGCAGACCTCGAGAAAGTCCTGCCTTCATCACCGCCTCGGCCACACCAACCTTGAAATCGACTTTCCATTCATGCTAACATCTGTAAAATTGTTCGCCAATTAATGTCAATGAGCATATTTTTTAACCAGAACTTGTCAGCACAATGTTACTCATGACATTCGTTTTCCTGTATTTGTTCAGCCATTCAAACTTGCATTTAGCTTCTGCTTCAGGCCATAAACACCCTGCTTAAGCTTATATTTCCAATGGAGTTCCATGGTCACCACTTGCAAAAACAAGGTTTCATTTATATCCGACTGTATCGAATTTCACCACACTGCGCTCTTTTTCAAATGTAGAAACATATTTATCTTTACTGTTTGCTTTCAATGAGAAAAAGAACAAAAATAATTGTGACTCCTCTGAGGATAATAGCTTAATAACATTATTACTTGCATATTCCCTTTCGTGATGGTGAGTTGCGATTCCCTTGTCCAGATCCCTGCCTATTATAATGTTACCATTTATCCCCATGCTTTGACGAGAAACCTCTATTTCTATTTGGTAGAATTGCTGCCAACTTTATGCTGAAGTACAGCTCGATGAATATTTGACGTAGTCATGCATGCCCTTTTAACGACCGGGTCAAGTGCCAGGAGGCCTCTTCGGGAAAGCTACATTAGCCGGATACTGTTTCCGTCCAATTAATTTACGCTATGGATTCAAGCAATGGGAATAATTTATAGTAATGACATGTTTGTCCGGAATTTACGGTACACCGGCTCATGCACGTCTGGCACAATACACGCAACAGTTCTCATGCATTTCATCATACATTTCATCATACACACCACGTGCTGTTGGCTGCATTCGGCCATCGGATCGTGGGCTACAGTTCTACTTGGCTCACTTTTCCCGTGGTGCAGGAATGAAGGTACATGTGGGGTAGGGCGTTCGCTGAATGCAATTGTATGTGGTATATCCACAACCTCATTGATATGTGATATTGCAGCTGTCTAGATTGCGCATACGTTTCATGATGACTGTAAGTTAATAGAACAATGAAACGAATCTAGCTCAAGCTACTTCTGTGCGTATTAATTGGCGGCATCACATATTTTTAGACAGTTACAAAACACTCAGCATCAGATGGTCCTAACAGTATGCAAAGCTGTGATTGGAAAACAGCAGCAAATGTAATTGTATTGGTTAAATTTTCGTTTGCACGACCCAAAATAGAGGATCAATCCGTTAACCGTTTCCCCTCGTATCTTCACCAATCTCTATCCGATCCACTGCACTATCCGTGTCCGGTTATCTCCACCAACCAATATCAGATCCACTGCGTTATCCATATCCTTTTAACTTCGTCAACCTCTTATCAAATGCACTGCGTTATCCGTATCCGTTTATCTTCACCAACCCCTATCCAATCCACTGCGTTATCCGTATCCGTTTATCTTCACCATCCTCCATCCGATCCACCGGGTTATCCGTATCAGGCAGATATCCGCGCATCTACTGGCCCGTGCTGGCGTCGTGTCATTACGCAGCCAGAACAAGAGCTTCTCCGGCACCGAGGAATTTCATACAGTGTTAAATAAATCCCCCCATGCGTACCACAGTTACGGTCGGCAGAAGATGTATGAGGAATTATTAAGGACCGCAAATACAAAGGCGGCTGGCAAGCCAAGAGTGACGTCCACCCGAGGCTATAATTGCAATCCTGCATACGGTCACTGGAGCTGAAGCTGCTGAGAACCATACTGGAGACGGTTGGTGGGCCCGTGCTGAATTTACTGATGCTGCCATGCTCTGTGATTCACTGATCCTGCCATATGCTGATTCTGTCAAGATGTTGGTACTGAAAATGTCATGCATGAACGTTAAGGGCACACAACGTTAATGATGGATAGAAACGGTGCCAATGAATAGTGTTCACCCGTGAAGCATAACAAAATGTAAGATGTATATGCCGCCAGGCTTTGTCTAACACAGTGAGCTTGATAAATTGAAGGAGTGCCTGGGGTGCGCAAGTCAGAAAGTTGATCGATCATGAAGAACAACTCTTCGTGTTATATTCCACGAAAGACATCTACACGACAAAGATTTGTGAATTTCCGCTGCTCCTAATTTCAGTCGCAAGTTACTATGTGAGTAAGGTTGAAATGCTTGAATGTTTTTGCTTAAGCAAGGGCCTTTTCCAATCGAGCGGCTCACCGGTCCTCCTACCGCCGTTTCTTATGCAATTACTTCGCAACTCAGACATCGAAGACGATAAGTGTCTCAGAATAGGTGTTTCAGCATTTGCTAACTTATTAAATGTTGTTGAAGGTAGTCAGTTTGACAAATAGCTTCCTTTCAAGTGGCGTTTCACTGCACATTTGCAAGCATTGCTCCGACTTCGTATCATTCGCTTTCATGCGTTAACTGATGAAGGAGTTGGCCGATTCCCAGCAATCTGGAGCTGGCATGCAAGAGGCAAGCTTGACCGCACGATTGAATGCGGACTTGTATGTGGCTACATGGCGTGGTCTATGCGAACGTTGTATTCCATCAGGGTAGCGGTAAACGCGAAATGACTGTTTTCAGGCATTGCTCATGTCTGCAGTAGGAACAAATGAACAGCAGATCTCATCTACTTGCGGCATATTCAAACATCTTTGTATGGTAATGTAAACGAATTCTTTTATTTGGCATCCGCAAATGACTAAGCTTTGTGCGGCTGTGGGGCTGAAAAGGTGTGCGCTTATTACATGGCGGCTTACCTGCATGCAGTATGATTGTGGGGACGTCGTAAGGTATCACGTCGGGGAAAAGACACTAATGGGTTGCCCGCTTAAATTTGGTCAATGCACACTCGTTTATTGTCAATTTGTCTCCAGTGGTTTGATGGTTGGGAATCATTCTCCCAACAAACTCTGAAAACAATGTCACTACACTTGTCGTCGAAGTGTGTCAAGGGAATCTATACTTCCTGGTGGGATTTGGCATGTTAACGAATAGTGTGTTGTGCATCAGACGACGATTTCCCTCACCGATGCTTTTGAAGTTAACTCAACGACAAAAATCTGACCTGGAAAACTGCTCGGAATCGATTTTGACTACCTTTATTTCCGATGAAAATGGAGGAAAACACTGCGCACTCAATCGTTGTATTCAGTGTACACACCGCTACAAAAAAAACACACACATCATGCTTATGACGTATGCAAGCTCACTTGCACAAATCAACGACTCTTATGAGCGAAGTTCAACAGTCGCCAACACCAAATAAGCGCCGCGACCAACCAGTTTTGCAGTAAACGTCGCTCGTTGGCCGCCAGCACGGAGCTAGCGGCTAGCGCCGTTATGACGGGCTAGCGGCCGCCACGGTGGGCTAGCGCCTGCCACGGTGGGCTAGCGCCCGCCACGGTGGGCTAGCGACCGCGACGGTATCGACGATTCCATCGACCGACACCGAGACCTGTGGCCGCCTGAAGTGAGCAGCTTTGGGCCTTAGGTCGATGAAGCTGATGGACGGTGAACCAGCGTACTATATTTATCTGATTTGGATGGACATCACCGGGATAATATATCAGCATAGCCCACTAATGTCTCGGCGCGGGCGAGCCACGCGCTTCACCGCCCGCGACTCGCATACCTCAGACGTCATCATCGTCCCGGAACGTCCACGTCCCAATAAGGACGGCACCGGACACCGGTCGATGCTACCTACGCGTGTATCAACCACTATATCGTCTCCTTGATCAAGAGGTTATCAGTGTGGCTGGTTCACTGTGGGCGTGAACGCAGTGGCGGTGAGGTGCAGTGAAGCGCCACGTCGTCCCCGCCAGAATGGCGGGGACGACGTGGTCACATTGTCACGATTCGGTCACATTGTCTTTGCAGGCTGTCAACGCGCAAAAAAGTGCGCCAATTCGCCCAGCAATCGAACCAGCATGAAATAGTCAGACTTTGGTGATGTGTATTCTGGGTACAACGTATTTGCCGCTGGGAAATCACTGGATAGGGTTCGATGAAACAGGTCTGTTCCATCTACCTGCCCGGATAAACACGGTTTTAGGACTAAAGTTGGAATGGACAAAGTTCGCATGGATAAAGTTTGTATGGGTGAAGCGTGCACCGAATTGTTCATACGCAGTTGTTCGCATGGGACAAAGTTCATTTGACGAAAATTCGCACGAGAAATTCGTAAGTAAAGGTCCTTAGTCTCCCTCGGCTGGATTAACATGGAAAAAAGGCGAACAGTTCGACATGGTCGATCTACTACTGCATCGCTCACCGTCATCTTGTGTTGTACTGGTTAATTTATCTACACTATGTCCCCGACCCCACCTTCCCAAAGCATCCACCCTGGTCCTACCCAGGTTTGAGAGTGGCTGCAGCTGCGCCCCGTGGCTGCAGCGACTAACCTGGGTCACTGCAGCAGCCCATTCCCTACGTCCTTCACAAACAGTCTTGCATCTTTATGAAGCCTGAGATATGCAGTTGCCATGTAAATAACCTTCATGTGTCATGTCATTGCGACCAGCGACGGAAGAGCCACGCCATTGCAATTGTAAAAGTGCTTGAACAAATGCACACATCCACACATACGTACATTCGTGCATACATGCATGTTGTCCCGTCCATGCAGACTTTACACTGGCAGAAAAAGCGTATAGAGACAATTCGCACTCGCGGCGAGCCAAGCGAAGGGAATTTGGTCTTTTGATAGTACTCCACGCTTCACTACTTCCTCCACCGCAGTGGTAGCCGGCGTTATTGGGTATACGGTCACCAGCATATCCAACGCATGCTGCATCGTCAACAATATTCGTACTGCTCATTGATCGTTTTGTGTCCCGCGAGAGACGATGAATCTTGACTTTCTGTGTTTGACGTTGCAACTCAGCAGCATGTGGTTGTTTGGCCATCGTCTGTTCTTCGTGCCTATACCCTGCAGGATTTTCTCACATTGCTTTTATATTGCACTCCCTTGTTGAAATTCCACGTTTCTTCCGTCCATATTGAGCAAGAGCTTGCTTGCGTGTTGAGGTCATCTTCGTCGCGTAACACAGATCGTCCTGATCCTTGGCGTGTTGCTTTCCAATATCTTCGAGGCGCCTCAAAGCGCCGCAGCAAGTGGTTCTTGGAACTGGACTTCCTGCAAATTAGCGCACAGTGCGCTTCTTCCCATGCACTTCTCCAACTGTGTCGTGAGATGTTGACAAAATTCGTCAACTGACTGACAAAAAAGCAGCTGAAGTTCAATACATGTGCAAGCCACATGGAAGGATGATGCCATTAGTATTCCATCGATGCTAAGAAGGTTCACAAAAGCAACAGAGACAGGCCCAGAGAGTGTCTGTTTAAAAGCAGTGTCAGTGATTAGAGCTCCCCGTTCTGAAGCATTGCCATGCGATTTTGTATCCATCACCCGACGAAAACCTTTCGTGTTGAATTATTGACGGAAGAAGAAATTCGCACAATGCACAGGTGAGAAAGGCTGGTGACTTTGGCTTCATCGAGTAATACTTCGCCACTAAAAAAAAATGTTTCCATATGAGTCATTTCAGAAACGTTATTTGTTTCCACAAAGTTATAGTTTACTGCATTGACTGCATGAGTCATATAGCTCCCACACATACACCACCTGCAACATTACCGCCCAGGTAGCGGATGGACCACATGCGATACAACTGTCATCCGTGGGCCGGGAGCGCCTGCGACACTGTTGCGCGTGCAGTCCGCAGCTCACCTGCACCACGACTGCCGGCCGCGCACCGGTAGCGCCTGCGACACTGTTGCACGTGCGGTTTGGGCTCACCTGCAATACCACGACACGTGCAGCCGGCGGCTCACGTGCGACACTACCGCACGTGCAGCCGGCAGTTCGCCTTCTGCCCGGCGCGGTGGGCGGTCGACGGGAGAGAGGGGAGGGGCGACCAGCGCGCGCCGCTGCGCCAGTGAGACCCGACGTGTCTCCGACATCAGCCAGCACACGCATCAGTCGGCGGGATTATCCTCGCGGCAATTACGAGCCAGGCTGTCGGTGACTGAGCGGCGCATTTAGACGTGCTCAGGGTTAAACTGAGCACACGTGATAACTTCGGTCGAGTTCTGACGGAGAGAGGTGCCGCAGCCTGTGTCCTGGAGGCTAAGGGTTGTGTCCTGGAGGCTAAGGGATGTATCAGGGTGAATGGGCTCGTCAGCATGGGATTGCGTCCTCATCGTCATGACTTCCGGACCTCATGCTCACATGGAGGCCACATTGAACAAGTTAAGCTCTTCAATTGTGTATTTGCTCCTCCAAACATTGGAACCAACAGAAACATTTTGAAAATATTACAGGCATGCCTACTGCGAAAGACAACCACACTGTTTGTCACGAGTGGAAGTGCCTCCCCGAGGCCATTCTTTAAAAAAAAGTTAAGAGCACTTCATGAACAACATTAGGATAAAACTAGGTACAAACCAAAATTTAAAGAGCACATATGACTCCAGTAAAGAACTCGGAAAGTGAAATGTAACCAAATAATGATTGCAGTTTTACAAGTGTGACATTCGGTCCGGCGTGAGTCTGGCCACTCGTGTGGACATGTTTGTTGTTATCATCAAAGTCGACGAATAGATACATCCGCTACATCTTATATGCATATCTATAAGAGATATATGGGCGATCAATGATGCACTCTTGGCGCTTCCAGTCTATTTAACGCACGAGAGTACGAGAGGTGGCAAAGAGACACAAGAACACGTTCAGAGCCCAGGAACCCACACCACACACAAATGCGCAGCGCAATCAAGATAAGTTCTCCGGCACGCCCAATAGATCGTCCACTAACGCTGTCAGATCCTAGCCAAATCGTCAGATGACAGCATCACACTCTAACGATGGGGTCGGAATCATCGTCGGGCTTCTTTGCTTCCAAATATAACCTTATCACTTCGGCTAGCAATTTTTTTGTCATGCTCTTATTCTTGGATTGGTTCCATTGCCAATGTGTCCACAGACAAATGTGACCTGAGATCACATCGCCAGGTGAAATGAAGGTTGAAGCTAGATTTCCGAACAATTTTTGGTGCATAACTTTCAGACTAATAAATATTTTTAGTAGCCAGGATGCCGTGGTGACAATTCATCCCCTCAAAACGCGTTCACTCTTTCATGCCAATATCTGGTGAGGTTCCTGAAGTATGTTCTTGAGTATCCGAGGGACATACGCAATTTGCATCGCAGGCGCTCTGGCGGCTAAAATATGGGCCATTACGAAACGGAAGTGACAAAACCAGGGCAATTACGTACGCCGAGTTCATTCTGATCTGACTGGATCCATAATTTCGATATGACAAAAGCTTAATATTGATGTTAAAAATTGAAAAGTATGTTCCCAAAAATTTAATATTTAGATTTTCTTTGCAAATTATCGAAATGGATGGAAGGTATTTGGCTTCGCGTTGGTCTCACTCATTTAATTTTCTGAGCGATATCTGTTTGGATAATTGCCCTCTTCCACAATTTTTGTTATTTAATCAAGACTCTTGCTGGAGTGGTTAGATAAGCCAGGGTCTTATTGCCAAGCAGAGCTCGTTGTGTGAACCCTGGCCCACCACCCAATTCGTGAATTCCGGTCCAACAGCAACATTTTAGCCGAGAGCTTAACTTGTTGTCAATGCACAGATCCTGCCGACCCGGTAGTCCCCCCTCGGCCTTATCGGGCCGGTTTCCAGCTGACCCTCCGAGCCGGAGGATAAATTCAAGCGCGTGAACAGATTCAATCCCTGTCTTGTCATAACAGGGAAGACAAATACAGGCCAGCGTTCTGACCAGAGAGAGAGAGAGAGAGAGAGAGAGAGAGAGATAGAAAGAGAGTGATAAGAAGAGTAAGAAAACAAGAGATGGGGATGAGAGAAAGGGAGAGGGGGGAATAAATGCTTTGAGTAGCTCTGGGCTTCGAAATACTTGGCTACCACAAGCCTTTTCTGCGTCTCTATATCTTGCTTGGGGCAAAAGTGAGGTCAAATGAACACCCCGCTCCGCACTGGGTGTGGTAGACAATTTTATCCGGCACTGCGAGAGGTGGAAAACTATCCTGCAATGCGAGGACATTATCCAACACTGCGATGGTTACGGCAGGCACGAGTGCACCAGAGGAGACCACGCTCAAGATAAATATATTAGAAGGTGAGCCAAGCGAGCTGGAATGTCGAGACAGATACTGACACGTAGTGGCCGAGACCAGCTCCTTCCAACTGAGACAGGAAAAAAACATGACACAGATATTTTAACTTCAGAACAGAGAGGGATCTAATGGCCACTCAATGTGAAGGTTAAATTCAAGAGTTCTGCGTAAGTCTGGGTGGCCACCCGACATAATGAGCTGCGCTTTATCTGCATTTGCTCTTGGGTCGTTTAATATTCATGGGGCGAATTTCAAATCGGAACTCCATTGATAATTATTAATATTGGAAGTTCCAGGGAGATAACTTTACAGGTGTGACAAATTAACTACATGGATGTGTAGATGCATAGAGACCCGAAATGCATCGGCGTAGCACTACCCTCCACGGCCCCGATGTGTGGGATGGGCGTGGGTCAAACAAAGGTGCAGTAAAGATGAACTGGGATGAAGGCTATTTTGACGGAGTCTGTGGGTACTAATTTGCCTTTGGATGCACTTAAGAACTGACAGTATAGTTGTGCATGCAACGCCCAGTCTTGAAATGGATTCTCATGAAAGGAAATGAGGATCGGAATAGGAAATCATTTGCGGTGGTGAATTTGGTTTCCTATTAACTTTTACTTAGGATAACACCAGACACAACACCATGTCGAGCTGTACCAGATGTTGGGAGCGGCACCCCCTTCATTCTATTTATTTAGACGTTGCCCATGGGTGACATGCCTTACCATGAATATCAATATCAGCTTAAGCCATATTGCGTGGACAAGAAAGAACGGCATGGCTTGCGCACTAACCTAAGCCCGGTTGCTGTGCTCCTCTTCAGTGTGACTGGGACACATTTTCCGCGGAATATGTTCACGCTCATGTGCACCAGGTCCCGCACAGCCTGCACCAGTTGTGTCAGTGCGGTGATGTGTGGCGAAACAGAATGACGTGGTTATGCCTGCATTTATTTGGAGCGGGTGCATTGGCAAAGCCAGGAGCTGGCTACGGTGGCACACCCAACACAGCGGCGTCGTGCGGCCCGAACTGTCGCCCGACAGACGGCAGCACCGGCGCTCACTCGCCAGGTCAGCTCCAGGTCAGCTCAGATCAAGTCAGCAGTCACTGCGCGTGAGTCCGAGACAGCGGACGCTTTGGCACGGTTCGACTGGATGACGTCACTGTCGGACCGGACGACGTCAGACGCCGTTTCGGTCAGAGAGTTACGTCCAGCCATACGATTGAGGATCACAGTGCCGTACCACAACCCCGCCTAAGACGGGCTTCTCTTCACTGCCCACTAATGGGATATCACTACCTCTCGACATCGCTACCGGCGCTTTTCAAGGGCCGTTTTGGCATGCTAAAACATTTTCTATCAGCATTTGCAATAACGTTTTCAGATATGTTATTCTTCAGTATATCAATTGTTCGCTCGAAGTTGAAAATAGCTGACGTAAAGTGCGTTTCAACATATTGTAAATGAAAAAAAAAAAAAAAAATTTGGGAAGAACATGTTGGAAACAAACACGGATCAAAACAGGGCGTCGGAGGTGCCTTCATCAGAGCTTGGCCACTGTTTAACTGAAACGTTGGTACAATATTGCAGAACGCAGAAAGCACGCTCTTCAAAAGACACAATCACGGTCACCATGGGCTCAATCGGTTCTGCACATTGCCATCATGCCTTTGGCGAGCCAGCCCAGTACTTCTGCATCAGTACACAGCCCCAGTATAACAACAGCCATGGTGCACTGTCCCATGACTTCACCACTCCTCAGGCATGGTACACCGCCCCATGGCTTCACTACTCCTCAGGCACGGCCCACCGTCCCATGGTTTCACTCCTCTTCGAGCATGGTGCGCCGTCCCATGGCTTTACTACGGCTCAGGCACGGTGCATCGTCCCATGGTTTCACTAACTCAGGCATGGTGCAATCATTCATTCCAGCCCTGCTGAGCTCTTCCGGTTGAAATATTACAGGTGATTCGCGATAATAATCTGAGAGATCATGCCGACATAGATGCCTTTGCGCTAACAATGCCTCGGGACCGTGCACTCAGACAGTAGTGAGAAGAACGAGAACGATCGGTGATCATACGGATGCGCTTAAAATGCACTTAATTATGACATAACAGGATATATATTGAACAGACCACACCTCTTTTCAGCCTTGCCTAACAGAAAAAGGCGATCTACCAGAGCTCGGAAGTATCCACAACTAAACTCATGATCGCAAACACAAACGGTGAGAACTGATTGGCGCCCTCACAACGGATCCCAAGCGTTGCAATACACCGTTCAAATAAGTACACGTTGGCGAAATAACCTATCATTTTGCAGACCACACACGATTCCATCTGGCACAAGAGTTTCTGCCCTCGGTATCGCCGTCTGAAACAACGCCACAAGAGTTTCTGCCCTCGGTATCGCCGTCTGAAACAACACCACAAGAGTTTCTGCCCTCGGTATCGCCGTCTGAAACAACGCCACAAGAGTTTCTGCCCTCGGTATCGCCGTCTGAAACAACGCCGATTGTCACCGCCGGTGCCGCAGCTCACTTGTGACGTCATTCTCGGCGCAACGCTAGCCTATCTCGTAACCGGCGATCTCGTGTTGCGCATCTCCTCGTCTCCACACGAAGCTGGCACTTGCATACATGACACTGGATACGAATGTGCAGCGCGCCATACAATATCCCGCTCATGCCCCTCCTCCCGTCTCGTGCAGAAGAGCGTGCGGCGATGCAGCTCGTCACTCAGAAATCCATGAAAATCTCTTCAATCGGGTATGCGGCCTCGATAAACTTCTGGTAGAACCGCTGGAAGGCCCGCCTGTGACGAAAAACAACATAAGGCCCATGAACTGGACAGGTGAGACGGTAGTCGAGGTGCAGCACGACTGTCCGGTGTCCGTTACCGACTGACTGTCCGGTACCGACTGACTGTCCGGTACCGACTGACTGTCCGGTACCGACTGACTGTCCGGTACCGACTCACTGTCCGGTACCGACTCACTGTCCGGTACCGACTCACTGTCCGGTACCGACTCACTGTCCGTACCGACTGACTGTCCGGTACCGACTCACTGTCCGGTATACTCTGAATGCCGTACAGGCAATTTGTGGTCGTAGATGCACAGGTAATGGAATTTACTCGGAGATTCATGGCAATATTTATTTGAGTGCAACAAATTAGAGTCGGTACCTTGAAAAGGCCTGTGAAACTGCATGTAATAAATGAACAAGATATGCTAACAGGTATTCGAAACTGGTTGTATAATGCGTAATTGTTCACGTGATTTACGTTGTCATCATAATACACCGCTAGTATACCGCATAGCTTACCAATGGCTATGTGTGTGCAATTAATTGTTATGCATGTGCACTCTATATGCATGCATATATATCTCCCTCTCTTTCTCATTTTCTCTTCCCCTTCTTCTCTGCACATCTCTGCATATATTCACATATGAATATTTGTATACACGCAAGTATATATATATATATATATATATATATATATATATATATATATATATATATATATATATATATACATATATGCATATATATACGTATATATACATATTTATATATGCTCATATTACATCGAAATGTGCGAAAGGGAGACATTCTGTGCGTCAACGAAGTGATCCTCCTGGCACAGTATACGCTACACACATGCTGCAGATCCGCACACATGCCCGGACACCGACTCTGGTGGCTTACCCCACCGCCTCAGCAACCGGCCGGGTCGACTCTTCTGATACAAACACGTGGCACGCGAACTTCAGATCCGACGGGTGCTTCGTCACGAACCCGAAGTACTTGTGGTTTTTCGGATGAAATCCGCAGAAAGAGACATTCTTGATAGCGTAGAAGTAATCGTGACAAAGCACGTGATTGGGCTGAAAAGCACCGACGTTGTAGTCAGATATCGGCATGCTCAGAGGGTCTCGGGATGACCACAGTCACAAAGCCATCCGAAGCAAGCTACTATCCAGCTTTCAGTTAGCGATAGCAAGCTTCATGAACGCTCATGGAGGGGTGAAATAAGTGATATACTAGGTCATGAATGGGAGTAGGAACTTTGCATGTTATGGACCCATATTTTGGTGGAGGGCATGAACAATCCAACGATAACGTCATCCAACGATAACTTTTGAAAACCATCTTGTCAAAAGCAAAATAGGTATTCTCAGCGAAACACGAGGTGACAAGAACTGCTATGCGGCACTCTAAGGCCCCGATGTAATCTGGTGGAAGGAGTTTTACAGTTCTTCGAATCAGAACACCCTAAATCCTTTTTTTATACCTCTCCTTTCTCTCTCTCTCTCTCTCTCTCTCTCTCTCTCTCTCTCTCTCTCTCTCTCTCTCTCTCTCTCTCTCTCTCTCTCTCCCTCTCTCTCTCGCTCTTCCAAATACCGCTCGTTTCTCTACCCCTGCCGGGTGACAACAAAACCACATGTAGACCACCACCCCCACCCCCCCAATCCCACCACCGGCACTCACAGCAGGCTTGCTCTTGTCGATCATCCTGACACCTTGGTCGGAAATCTCCAGTATGCACGGGTAGGCGTGCTCCGTGGGATCGGCGCTGCCGTCGTCTCCGGCCACCTTTGCCACGTTTCCGATGATTTTTGCCACAGCCTGTGTGATGACGGCAATACCCTTGTGCTGCCGCGCTTCCACCGATCCAAGATAGCCGAGTAGGTACCTCTCCTGAAACACGGCTGCATCATGTACCGCTCTTGATCATACACATCAGGTATCATACACGGCGGCATCGGGTAACGCTCCTGAAACGAGGCTGTATCAGGCATTGCTTCCGAAAACACGCCGCAGCAGGTACAGCTCCTGAAACCTGGTTGCATCGGGTACCGCTCCTGAAACCTGACTGCCGCGCCTTCGCCGACCCCAGATAGCCGAGCAGATACCGCTCCTTAAACACGGCTGCATCAGGTACGCTCCTGAAACCTGGCTGCATCAGGTACCGCTCCTGAAACCTGGCTGCATCAGGTATTGCTCATGAAACCAGGATGCGGCAGATATCGCTCTTACAACCAAGCTGCATCCGGTATCGCTCGATAGTCCAGGAGTGCGCTCGCTCGCCAGTGACGAGATTGCCAAGATGTGGAAGGACTAAGGTTCTGCTCCGAAAGTCTGTAACTGAGCATATCCAGCTTCCAAGATCCTAGAACGAGCTATAGATAGGGAGTTGCGGGGACATCAGAATGGCGAGCTGTGCTCACAAAGCCAGGCTAAGGTTGCGAGGGGAAGATCAACTCACTTTGCCTTGTCAAACGTTTAAAACCTTCAAACATAACAGGAAGCAGGAATTGTCAACAAGCGAAGCTAAGACGACACATCAGCCAGTGACGCATCGTCATAATCGCCTTGCATTGACGGTGTCAACGACCCGTGCCGTGAGGATGTGACACCACGACAACCACCCCGTCACGACCCATGCCGTGAGGATGTGACACCACGACAACGACCCCGTCACGACCCGTGCCGTGAGGATGTGACACCACGACAACGACCCCGTCACGACCCGTGCCGTGAGGATGTGACACCACAACAACGACCCCGTCACGACCCGTGCCGTGAGGATGTGACACCACGACAACGACCCCGTCACGACCCGTGCCGTGAGGATGTGACACCACGACAACCACCCCGTCACGACCCGTGCCGTGAGGATGTGACACCACGACAACGACCCCATCACGACTCGTGCCGTGAGGATGTGACACCACGACAACGACCCCGTCACGACCCGTGCCGTGAGGATGCGACACCACGACAACGACCCCGTCACGACCCATGCCGTGAGGATGTGACACCACGACAACGACCCCATCGACTCGTGCCGTGAGGATGTGACACCACGCAACCACCCCGTATGACCCATGCCGTGAGGATGTGGCGCAAACAACGAACCGTCACGACCCGTGTTTGAGCGTCGACACCACGACAACCACCCCGTCACGACCCGTGCCGTGAGGACGTGACACCACGACAACGACCCCGTACGACCCATGCCGTGAGGATGTGACACCACGACAACACCCCGTCACGACCCATGCCGTGAGGATGTGACACCACGACAACGACCCCATCACGACTCGTGCCGTGAGGATGTGACACCACGACAACCACCCCGTCATGACCCATGCCGTGAGGATGTGGCAGCAAGACAACGAACCCGTCACGACCCGTGTTGTGAGCGTGCGACACCACGACAACCACCCCGTCACGACCCGTGCCGTGAGGACGTGACACCACAACAACGAACTCATCACGCCCCGTTCCGTGAGGTTGTAATACCACGACAATCGCCCGCCTCCCGGCCGACAGTGGCTGGGCAACTGCTGACCTTGCGCACGGGAGGAGCAGCCGGGTCGAACTCGGCGTAGTCCACATCGGTGACGTAGGCCGACGGGAACACGCCGCGCAGGCCGGTGCGCAGGTTCACGCCTGTCGGCACGGCCGGCCCGCTTAGGCACTGGCTCTCACCATGCTGGGCCGACGAGCTCATGTGGTGGCGGACTGACGGGCTGATATTGTGGACAGTCGTGCTGGCATGGTGACGGACTGATGAACTGACATGGTGACAGACCCGCGGGCTGACATGGTGACGGACCGATCGACTGGCATGGTGACAGACCAGCAGGCTGACATGGTGACGGGCCGATGAACTGACATTGTGACAGACCAGCGGGTTGATATGGGGACGGATCGATTGACTGACATGGTGATGGAGCAGCTGGCTGATATGATGACGGACCAGCGGGCTTACATTATAACAGAAAGGCGAGCTGACATGATGACGGAAACGTGGGCTGGTATGGTGAGGGGTAGGTGGGCTGACATGCAGAAAGATGGGTGTCTTGGATGGACGGCTCCCGGGCCTGTGCAAAGATGCTCTCCGGCGCAATTGGGAGACTTTGCACTGCTTACCAGTTCTCAACATGATTATTTCACTCCGGATGAGTTAGCTATTCGAGAAAAAAATCCGCAGGGTGCAAGCGCATTGAAACATTGTTGCAGGAATGGAGATAGTGAGGGGTAGTGCCTTCCCGCCTTAAGTTCTAACATAAGCCATAGGGCGATGCACAACAAGACATCATGGAAAATAATTGATAAACTTTGAGACCACTCTTGCGCCGTCGTGCTCTGTGAGCACCAATAGCTGAAGCTTACCGGTGCACCACAGGTCATCCGCCTCCTTGATCATGTAGACCGGATCACCAATATCTATTGTAATCTCGTCATGGTGGCGTGGCTCGAACTTATAAAGCCCTCTGTGCGTGGCCTCCAGAAGCTCCAGTTTGGTGCAGATGGCAGCACTCGGCGATATGGGCGACAGGACACCTGCTGGCAAATGTAGAACCATACTGATCTGATTTATCGTTACGATATCATCAATTATTGATACATACGGTGTTACAAATCGATCGACAGTGCAACAACAACGCTGCCTGGTTATAGAAGCGAATGGTTTCGCTTTACGAAAGCGAAAGTTTCTATCGGGGCGTGTGTGTGTATATGTAAATGCGTGGAGCCCAACATGCTGATTGTTGTTTGTCTACTGTAAGGGAGAGTGAGGCCAGTGGTTACGCGGGTGATTGATGCAATGTCCACTTCTCAGTGACTACGCTCCTGACGTCTCAGACATCGCACCATCTGACTTGTGCCATTGAGACAACCAGACACCAGTGTCTTCAGCACACGGAGCATATACTAATGTTTACTGCACAAGATTGTATTCGCCGATTAAGTCGACACTCTGGACATGTGAAGCCCCTGCCAACGTACAAAAAGAAACACCTGGAGCGCCTGGAATTACGCTTCCTATCGCATATACCGAGAGAAGTAATTATTCCCGGTAATAGAGGAGGCCTGCCATACCTGAATAATTCCGGACAACTTAAAGTGTTTGTGACGATAATACTTCCCGATAACAAACGAGGACTGCTGTATCTGGGCAGTCACAGGACAGCTGAAAATGCATGGAATGATAATTCAAGGGAACAAACTAGGCCTGGCGAATCCGGACGATCACAGGATAACTGAAAGGGTGTGACATGACAATTCCAGGTCACAAACTAGGTTAGGCGAATCTGGACAGTCGCAGGATAACCAAAAGTGCATAGGATGATAATCCCAGGTAACAAATGAGGCATGCAGTATATGGACAGTCACAAAACAATTGAAAACGCAGTAGGTGATAAAAACTCTCAGTAACAGACGATGCCTGTCATATCTGGACGGTCGCCGAACAGCACAAGATACAAAATTCTTGGGATGAGATACGACCAAAATGAGATGAGATGAAATGAGGTACGACCGAAAGGCAAGACCAGGCACTTTCAAGGCATGGTAAACGATGATCGGGAAATTATTTGGAAGCGGAAAGAAACATGGAAATAGAAGCTTGCATTCTTAGTCAATTATATACATCTGCTGGTGCTGATTTGCTGATATTTTTATTGGGTTCTCTTGGTGAAGAAGAACAAAGGCTGTCATCAGAACATAAAACGAAGTAACATATATCAGGTAGAAAAGTACGTGACACAGGCCCCACATAGTGACTGAATAAATTACTGCATGAGAACACATTCATTTTTAACTTAAAAAAGTTCACTTTAGTTGCACTACAATTCTCAGTTTTGATAGCATTCTCATTTCAGCAATTTTGCATATGCCAGAAGCTATGCCACAGCTCTTTTCGAATATATCAGGGTCATTATCGGATGTGGTAAACTACCTGGAGTCAATTTCCATCACCTGTAGCCACTATTGACTACCTACCTGAAGTAATTTTCCACGGTTAGATGCGAAGAGCTACCTGGTGCTATGGCTGGTAGGATACGAAGAGCTACCCACAGTCATCTTCGAATGAAAAAGGTTATCTGGAGTCGTTGTACGTCGAGTATGAGTAGTTACCTGGAGTCATTGTGTGGTGCGGCTTGCTGCAGACGTCGGAGGCGGTGGAGTTTCCCGAATCGCCGTCAGTGAGAGCGTGCAGAATGTCCGAGTCGGGCGAGCTGTCCAGATCTGGCGCAGGCACAACAGAGTCATATCGGCATATTGGTGCAGCTGTGGGCTGCTCCGAAAATAGGCACAGAGAACAAACGGACAATGGGCCTTGTGGGACATGAGGAAATGTTGCGGTATGATGCAGTTGCAAACACTTCACACGCACGCTGCACTGGCCATAGACTCCGCCCAGCGTGCTGTCGGGCGCTGCGGCACCCACCTTTGGGCAGGTGTGGACACTTCATGACGTAGAGAGGCTGTGCCGACACGTGGTCAGCTGACTGGTCGGCGATACCGAGCTCCGAGGCGAGACTGAGGTGCGAGGCGAGACGCAAGTGGCGAGACAACGCTGCAACCGGCAGACACTCAGATCAGAGACTCAGTGTCTCAGGTCACAGCAGTCTGTCTTAACCCTGTTCCCCTTGCAGAGGAGGGGCTGGATTGCACCCGGAAGTTTTCAGCGCATATATATCATGTACATCAGATACATCATACATCATCGCGTACAAGTTTTCAGCAATCCAAGTCAATTGTACATGCTAAAAACAATTATGCACGGCACAATTCTCAACTGATTTGCCCTATTACGAGTGATCTAAGTTGTTCCAAATACAAGTAAATTTCGATATTTTAGGTGCTCAACCAGCTTCCGTTTACAAGCTAGATAGCCAGGTGAGTTTGGCACGCTAAGCGGTATGCCATTCCATGGTCGGCACTCGCGACTCAGGAGATGAGCTCCGCGCCAGCTGCGTGCAGACGCACGGCAGATCTGCAGCTGGCCGTCACGTGTGGCCAGGCGCGCACCCAGGATTTTTCCACGGGGGGCGGGGGGGCGGACCGAAAATGGCACTTTGGCGGCTCCAAAAGGGCACTTGACTGGCTCCAAAAGAGCACTTTGCGGCCCGAGGCACACTAGAAGGTTTGTTGACCGGGGGGGGGGAATTTTCCATGCCGGATAGGACAGGAAAGGGAACAGGGGAATGTCATTTTTAGGGCAAAAGGGCAGTTTTGGGCCCAAAGGGCACCTTTGGCACAGGCGGGCACATAAGGCAGGTGATTTTTGGGCTAAATTTGGGACATTCCGGACAAGAGGGCACTTTTCGGTCAAAAGGGCACTTTGGTCTCATGGGGGGGGCCTCTAGGCCCCCTCCGGTGCGCCACTGCGTGTGGCCCTCAGTGTACCGGCGAGACACTGCGCAACGCCCGGTGACCTGTCTCCAATCTGTCCTGTCCTATATCCATTGGAGGCATTTAACAGTGTGTCGAGGATATGCATCTATTTTCATCCGTCCTAGCTGTGATAGGGAAGAGGATATTCATTGGCAGTACACTAGGCTTGCTACCACACGCGCACCACAGTTATTGCATTTCTGCGTTTGGCTTTTCTCCGTATCCGTACATCCTCTCCAGACGTACACGGTGATATATATATGGGGGGCATCAACCCCTTGACCAGCAGTACTGAGAAAATAAAACAAATTATGGCCAAAAATAATTACCCGATGCAGCACATCGTTCAAGAAATAAAAGGAGCTCACAAGAGCGGGTGCAGTGAAGAGACTTTGCCCATGCCTCCGAGACCACTTTCGACACCTGCCATAGGAACCGATGTCATCTGACTACAATCATAATGTGGACCCGCATCATATATATGCATATATATATATATATATATATATATATATATATATATATATATATATATATATATATATATATATATATATATATATATATATATATATATATATATATATATATATATATATATATATATATATATATATATATATATATATATATATATATATATATATATATATATATATATATAGACATATATATACATATATATATATATATATATATATATATATATATATATATATCATATATATACAAACGCTATAAACCAGAACACATACGCAATGGGATGCGATGCACCCTTATCTTACAGTACATATATAAGTCGCTCCATGGCAACACTAATCCGGCGCCTCACTCGGCCCTTACAACACGGTGGCCCTCCAACCCACACAACACTACAACACAGGGACAGCTCCAGCAACTGCCATGGGTGGCATGTGTCCGGTCGGACGCCGCCTTGCCTTCCGAAGGATGCCTCTAGCTAAAAAATTAGAGGGCGGAGTGCACCCAAGCCTTCCCAAAGGAGCGCCTTTTTCTCTCGGAGAAGAGCCTCAGGCTAACAAACAAAATCGAGAAGTAGTGGGGGTGCACCCCGGCCTTCCGGAGGGCCGCCTCTCTTTCCAATGGGGCTCATTTCCCCCTCAGAGGGGTGCCTCTGGATGAAAAATGTGAGGGTGGGTGCGTTCGAGCCTTCCCAGGGGGCGCATTTTCCCGGCGAGGGGCCCCTTTTCTCGGCCAGAGGGGCGCCACCTTCCAATGGAGGGGGAGGGGGCTTATGCCCGCAGTACCCCTACATCCGCCCCTGCCACAACATACTGCTCACTCAACAGACTGGCCCAAAACAAAAAACACTGGCCACCACACCGGACAGGAGGCGCCTCATCGTCCCAGAAGCAATCTACATCAGGGAAGCTGGACTGATATCAACCGCCAGGTCAGCAAGCGTGGCACGCCGACACGTGAAGTGTCGCCGCTTGGTCCACAGCCATGCGTGTGCACTGCTTATTGTGTTATAAAGCTATGCAGAAGCAATTATCCCACACTGGTGCCAACACCGATGAACGTTGGTTAGTTCTAGCATGGCATTCAAATTTTGCGAAGCAACTGATTAGTATGCACACACCCACACACACACACACACGCATATATATATATATATATATATATATATATATATATATATATATATATATATATATATATATATATATATATATATATATATATATATATATATATATATATATATATATACACATATATATATATATATATATATATATATATATATATATATATATATATATATATATATATATATATATACATATATGCATGAATGCGTCGGTTGAATGAAATAAATGCGTCTATCATGATAAGGATTGTTCAAAGGTACTTTTTGGACCAATGAGACGTGACTATAATTCTCGAAGTTTGCTCTTTTATCACCTATAATTACACCTCCCCATAATCACATCCAGTCCCCACACTCTTCTGCGAACGTTTCTCAACATCGTCACGAAAGATTTCCACACTCTACTTCTCCACGCAGGACCTGGAAGACATTTCAAACTTTTCATTCGAGTCATGCCGACGTCCACGAACGTCTTGCTTCATTTTCGGATAAATTTGAAGGATTCGTGATGCAAAGTTTGGACTGCACGGCGGATGCGGTAAGATACTTGACAACAAACTTCCATAATTCCTTCTGTTAATCAAAATATTATATATTTAGTGGCTCGCAAAGTGTGAGGTCTGGCGTTGTCTTGCTGAATCAAGATGTTCTTCTTGTGTGTCCGAACTTTTCTTAATTGTGCTCTCAAAGTTTGCAGTGTTGCAATATGGCGCTCTGCGTTGGTGGTGGTTCCAGATTCAAGGCACTGATGTGAATAGCACCAGCTTCATCCCTGAAAACAGTAAGTATGAGATGTCTTGCCGAAACCTGGATTTCGAATTTCTTCTTCGCAGGTGAACCTTTGTGATGAAGTTCAAAGAACCGACACATGGTCTGGTTCATAACGGTACGCCCATGTTTTGTCTACCGCTCTCACATTGTGAAGAAATTCCTCACCTTCGTTCTCATCACATAACAAAAGGTGTCGGAAAATTCCAAGTCTCGAAACTTTCATTTCTCATCTTGTATGCGCATCCATCAGAATGCGCGAAACCCATCTTGCACAAACCATCCCACATCCAAGAACACCAGTAATGTAATCCACACTCTCCTATAAAATTCCAAGCTTAACAGCAATATTCTTCTGAGTGATCCGCCGATTGTCCGTACGTCAGTTCATCAACTTGCGTCAGCTGTGTTGTTTGTCACTCAAGTCAGCTCTTCCCGCCTCACCATCTGCATACGTCTTGACCCAACGAAGCACAGTCCTCGCTTCAACACAGTCATCACCATAAACAAATTGTGATCGTCGCTGATTTTCAACTGAAGAGACTGCTTCGCCAATCCAAAGTTTAATCACAGCATATTGGTTAAAGCACACCACCAATTGCTCAGTCCCGGGTTACATTTCCCCTAAAACAGCAGCATAGTTGCTAAGTAAAACAACGTGCCGCCAGCTGAAGTGAAAGAACGGATGTCAAAGAACATGTCTGGGTGGATAGTTGTCTGAAGAAAAAACACGACAAATACACAGAACAGTAAATTATCTGCACCAAAAGTTCAAAGTAACGAGGGGTCCAGCACCCATTGCTCATCGCTGAATCTCCAAAATTTAACGGCACATCAAGAAGTAAAAACCAGTTCACATTTGGTTTTACGGTATCAGATTTATTTCTACAGTATTACTCACTGTCAAAAAGGCAGCGCACTGCAAAGTCTGCATCATCCTGCAGGCAGCCAAACCCGCTGGCTACGTACCAACTGATGCTCTGAACAAATTGGAAACTAAGACAAAACACTTTTTGAAGCATACTACAAATAACAGGCAACTAAGCCATGTGCAACTAAAATAACGGGAAACTACATGGTTTAAATAAGCGCATTTAATCGCCATTATATATCTAATTCACCGAGCAGGAAATCATAAAACTTACTCGCTGCTCAATGCACACGAGGAATCCAGGTTCACTTGGAATCCAAACAAGCCCTTCAACAGATTCTCCCGTATGCATTAAGTAGGCAGGCACGTTTCATCGGATGTGTGTGATTGTAACAATTCACCGATATATATATATATATATATATATATATATATATATATATATATATATATATATATATATATATATATATATATATATATATATTTTGTGTGTGTGTGTGTGTGTGTGTGTGTGTGTGTGTGTTTGTGTCACCATACATTGCAAGATAGCTACATGCAGAACGTTCAGCAAAGGAGCAGCGCGCCAAGGCGCGAAAAACAACACGACGGCGCCAACACAACACGTACGTTTTTTACTTTTCGGTATTTCCGGCAGTCGTCGCCTGCGCGGCGCGGGCCGGCGTGGGTCGACCTCGACGCGACTGGGCTCGTCGGCAGCGACGGCCCAGCCGGAAGGCACCCACTCGCCGGAGTCTTGCCGCACCTCGGAGACGTCTTCGCCGGTCGAGTCGTCGCTGGACGTCTCCCGGCTCTCCACCGCCTCGTCCGCCAGCACATCGTGCACCAGTCTGCCGGCGCGCGGAGCCGGTCACACGCAGTCGGCCTGGCCTGTGCACGCACGTGCAACTCCAGCGCCGTGGGTTCGATTCTCATCCGGAACACTTTTACTTCATGTTGGCTTCGGGCAGACCAGAGAGAATGCGTTGCCCGTGAAGAAAGTCATCGGTGCAGACAAGTAAAATAGACGAAGGGAGCGAACAAAGTTACGACGTTTACTGACCTCCAATACCTTCTGTCTCAGTCTCCTGTCTATATCCACATGACATTTTTAGCTGCCATATGACTATATTGTACAGCCTAAACGTAATACAGAATAGCTAAAATGCTAGGTACACTCAGCCAAATTATTCTACTCGCATCCATCTAGATAAGAGATTGCCAGTGAAGTTCATGTTTCAAAGCACATCGTTCGATGCGAATTAAAAGAGTACTTCCAAGTGCGCACAGTGATACAAATTGAGAGAAGGCTGGTGTTCACAAATGTTCGTGTTGCGGTTGGAGCGCGTTCCATACCAGCGGCATGCCAGCGCAAAGCCAGCGCATGCCTACAACCCATGACCACAATAGCACTAGTAGCACGGTAGCACAGTAGCAGCCCCAGTCTGGTTGCCCATGGAAGGAATCTTCAACCCAATAAGTAGATTTCACTTAGGTACATCAACATATTTGCGCGAGTTTTAGATGGTGCATAAATACATTGTAATATGCATGATTTAATGCAGTATTGGAAAATGTCACGACAGGGTATGCTGTTCACTATCGTTGCCTACTGTCCTTGGACAAATTGCATGTCATCAGTGCCATTGCATGTGTTCGGCGTTATGACAAGTACTTGGTTAAATGTGCGTCCACGAAAGGGCATGTCTTGTTGCTGAGGGGAGGCAGGCAGGTTGAAGGTCAGACCATCGAATGGCACAACAGTGGGCTGTCGCACCAGCGACATTCCGTTACTGGGTGCAGGCCCCCATCCAACGCACGTTCTCACCTGTACGTTTGCGCCGGAGCCTTGATGTGCTGTGGCAGGGTGTCGAAATATTTGCGGAACTCCTCGAACTCGATATCGGCCATGATGGAGGAGTCCGGTGGCGGCGGAGACGCGCGCACCCGGCCCGCAATCGATGTGGGCAGGGCACGGTGTGACGTCAGCCGCGACCTGGCCACCAGCGGCGGCTGACGTCACGGCACGTGAGGTGGACACCAGCGGCGGCTGACGTCACGGTACGTGAGGTGGACACGGCCGGAAGCTGACGTCACGGCACGTGTGGTGGCCACGGCCGGAAGCTGACGTCACGGTACGTGAGGTGGCCACCAGCGGCAGCTGACGTCACGGCACGTGTTGTGGGCCCGGTGATAGGTGGGCGCCCAACAGAGGACGTCACGACACGTGTGGTGGACACGGCAAGCAGCTGATGTCTCGGCGCGTGTGATGAACACGGTTGGAGGTGGGCGGTCGTCAGCTGATGTCTCGGCGCGTGTGATGAACACGGCTGGAGGTGGGCGGTCGTCAGCTGATGTCTCGGCACGTTTGGTGGACGAAACTTGATGTGAGCGGCATAGCTGGCGCCATAGTGAGGCACCTGAAAAGTCCCCCGTCCCCACCGAGAAATACTATGCTTTGTACGCGGGACTCTTCGATTTTTTAGCACAAATCAGTGCAGCAGCCACGTGGGTCGCATTTTGCAATCTATGGATACGCTTGAATGCGACTTGCATTTTCGTAAAAAAAGACTTCTGCACGCAGGGCGATACCAGGGCATCCAGAGACACAGCACAAAGAAACATGCACTTTAATGACGATATTTAACACCATGTGAACTTATGGTAGAAAATGGAAGTGCATCGAAAACATCGGTACCCTGCCCTACCACAGCATTGCTTTACTACCTTCACATACACGCCAGTGTGAAGGTGGTAAAGCCAGTTGTGTTCCACGATTGCTACCGACACGCAGATGATGTACACAAATCTGTTTCACATTTATCGATGTTGCTTGGCGCCAGGACCAGGTCATAGTTTTTAGGGGCCCATAACCGAGAAGAAAACGACCCTGGCGTCCCGCAGCCGGTGTCACATGCTCACCTTCATGCCCAAGTAGCACACATGCAAGAGAACTTAGAGCAATATGGGATGTTGCCTAATATTAGGTAGGCAGAGGAGCTGATCCAGGAATTGTCACAGGGATACCCTTCTGGATGGGCACCATTTCTTGGAAAGGACACCAATGCAAAAGTACGTTGGGGGCCTTCGGCTGAAAATTCGTTCATCGTATGGGGAGAGTGATTCGAATACGTCGAAGGCGTACTATCTTTTCCTTTCAAGAGGGCGCAATTTCGTTCCAGTTGGGCATCATTTCTCTCCGAGGGGCACCTCCAACTGAAAAGTCCGTTGAGCGGGATGCGGAAAGGAAGAGCGGTCGAGCGTTCTCGCAGGGACGCCTTTCCCTGCCGGAGTGGCGCCACCTCTGGGGAGGTGGCAATACACCCAATGCCCCATGTATCTGCCTCAAGGTGGTCACCAACCGTACCCCTCATCAACATCAGGGAACGAACCTCCATAGGTTTTTTTTTTTTTGCGAGGCTAACTGCTGAAGGCTGAACGGATCGCCTCAAAATTTTGCGAAGGATTTGGGCAAATACCATTCACATTTTTGGTGAGAAACTTTTGCGACTCTATGACGAAGGGCTAAGGTACTGCACAGGGACAAATGAGCAGAAATCTGGGGAAAAGCTTGGTTTTACTCCAATTTCTAATTCAAGGGTCTGACCACGCGAGTGGTGGGTGCCTGTGGTGGGTGACCAGTAGCTCACGTGACTACACTGGCAACTCAGGAAAACAAAGCAAAAGATGTTTTGAGGGGAATGGTGAAATCTGCCAGGCAATTATGTCATTTTATGTGCAGTGGACTATGCACAAATAACCATTTCCGCAATAGTTGGCTTTCCGCTATTTCTTTCTGGATTTCATATGTAACACATGCAGTTTGGCCTTCACCTGCTGGGGAGCGCCATGCGGTATCAATGCATGCAATGTCCCCCACCTAATCGGATTCAAGAAGCGCCACCTGTTCCATTGGAGGAAATTGCTCAGCCTTCGATTACTATGCAAAGTTTGCCAGTTTTGTCTCACGAAGACATACTCCATCGTCGAGCCACTTTGCGCTTGTAATTCAAGCAGCCGCACGAGAGGAAAACTAACACGATTCGCGCCGCCGGACGTCAGACCAATAGTGGTGCCTGATTTCTACTTTGAATCAACCAGTGATCGTGCAAGGCAAGTCAAAGTGAAACTTTTTCTTCAAGTTAGCATGGGTCAGCAATTACGAAGGGATTCAGAAAGGTTCAAAGTTTGAGAGAGAAGACAAACCTGTAGAGGCAGAAGCAGCGAAGACTCGAAAACAGCCAGAGCTCCAGAGCTCCGGACACTAGACAAGCACTCCCGCGACTCTAGAAGGAGAACCTCCCACACCAAATCACTAACTTCTTCTCTCTGTATCCCAATAACATTTACCCCCGGAGGAAATATACATTTCATAATGACGCAGATGTTGGAAGAAGCAATTTCGTCTAAATCCAACATTCGTAAACTAAGTGTCCAACAACAAACCAACTCACATCGCTCCATACCCATGCTTAAGAGTGATTTAACGTCAAGATCGTGGTTAAGGATGAATATCTCCGTAAACAGTTTTAAAAAGTCCAAGCCGCAAAAATCCGGCTACGCTAAAACTACCAAATTTCCGCCATTGCTTGACCGGAGTGAGACAATAACCAGAGTAGACTGGAGCACCAGATAGAGTCTGTAGTGGAACAGACTCCGTTGCAACTTCCGTGACCATGCATGTATTGTTTGAATGCATTATCCATGCAAATAAGCAGCCGAAAGAACTTAGCTCTGAGGTTCATTTAGGGACATATAGGCTCGGAGCTAAGTTCTTTTAATTCCTTGGACTATCTGCTACATACTCGAGCTTCCACCTGACTATCTTGCTCCAATCAGATAATTGAAATGAATCGGAGATTTGGCAGCTCTTGGCGTAGCTAACTTGGTGGTTTAGGAGTATTATAAGGGTATCGATATAGAATAGAACATAAAGACATAAAGACATAAAGATCAGTGCAACTCTGAGCCACAAGGGCCCTTCTTGGTTGCACTCTGTACACTGAACCAGTTGCCCACCAAATCTGCCAATCAGCCCTCCCTGTAATACTGAAAAGCAAGCCCTCTATTCTTATAATGATTGTCTATGCTGTTTTTAAAGATGTTCAATGTTCTGCTACTGACGATGTTTTCTGGCAGCTGGTTCCAGTGTTCCACTACCCTGTTGGTGAAGAAAGTTTGCCTTAACCTTGTTCTGCTGTGGTTAATTTTAATTTTGAATTTATGACCTCTAATTGCATCATTTCTGTTAAATTCAAACATTTCCCCAAGGTATCCCCTCTCCAGACCATTGACAAATTTAAAGACCTCGATGAGATCTCCTCTCAGCCTTCTATATCTAAGTGAAAACATATTCAATTTCTTCAATCTTTCCTCATATGCCAGGTTGCTTATGCCATTAACCATTTTTGTAGCCCTCTTTTGTACTCTCTCTAAAAGCCAACAATCTTTTTCATAGCTAGGAGACCAAGCTTGGATGCAGTATTCCAAATGTGGCCTGACGTATGCACAGTAAAGCTTCCTGATCACTTCCTCACTTCTGTATGATACATTCCTATTTATTGCCCCGAGCATTCTCAATGCCTTCTTCCTGGCTTCCTTGGTCTGTTCTGATGCCCCCAATTTTGTGTTTAGAATAACACCTAAATCCTTCTCCTGTTGAGTCACTGATAGAACTTGGCCACCCATCAAGTATGGAGCCTTCATATGCTGCTTACCTACATGCATGATTTTGCACTTATCAAAGTTAAATTTCATTTGCCATTCTTCGGACCACTTCACAAGTTCGTCTAATTCTTTTTGCAGCGAAATATGCTCATCCGGACCTGTTATTGCCCTAAAGACCTTCAAATCATCTGCAAATTTCAAAACTTTACTGCTTAGGCCACTTTCAATGTTATTTACAAATATAATGAACAGTAATGGCCCTAGTACTGACCCCTGGGGGACTTCACTAAGAACATTTTGCCATGATGACTTTGTACCATTTAGCATCACTCTTTGCTGTCTATCTGAAAGCCACAACTCTATCCATTTTAAGATGCTACCTGCAATACCATGGGACTGAAGCTGTATCATTAACCGTTTATGGGGTACCTTGTCAAAGGCCTTACTAAAGTCAAGATATGCTACATCAACCTGATTTCCTGATCAAATTGTTCTGTGGCGAAGTTCAAAAAGTCCAAGAGGTTTGTGAGACACGATCGTCCTTTTCTAAATCCATGTTGAGTATCTTGAATCAATCTGCTACCTTCCAGATAACTAACTATTCTATCCTTGATAATTGATTCGAGTACCTTGCAGACTAGGGATGTGAGACTTATTGGCCTATAGTTTTCAACTTTCCCTCTTTCTCCTTTCTTGAAAATAGGAACTACATTTGCCCTTTTCCAATCGGTTGGAATTTCATTATGTGAAACTGATCTACAAAATATTATACTAAGTGGAAATGCCAGTTCCTTTTCAGTTTCCCGCAACACCCTAGCATAAATATCATCAGGTCCTGCTGCCTTATTTGGCTTTATTTTCCTGATATGATTGTAAACAACATCACTACCAATGAAATCAACATCATTTGTCAGAACAATATAGAATAGAGAGGTTATGGAAACATAAGTGGGTGGTTCGGAGTTGACTGGGCGTTTATATCACAAGTATACTCCAGCTCACAAGTGACCGGCTCATAAGTGACTTTAATCTAAAAGGATATGAAAGTGTTGGTGTTGGCTCCCCATCATACAAAATGTTTAGGAAATGCCTCGAAGAGGACCTGTTCTCACACCAGTTTGTAACGGAACCTACCAGGCATGGCTCATTGTCGGACCTTGTATTCTCGGATTTAAGTGACTTGGTTCAAGACTTGACTATAGGAGAAACTCTATAGGACTATAGGACTATAGAGTTGGCTATAGGAGAAACAGGGAAGTGTTATGTCTGAAAAACCATAATAAAATGATAAAATATGACCCAGCCAGCATATTAACCGGGCCCCGACTGGTGCCCAGCTGGGCAGACGGCAGGGCAGCGACCGGGCAGCCCGACCGGACCCCAGTTGGCCCATGCGACATTTATTCGCTGGGGCCGACATGACCCCGGTCGGTTTTCTGACCGGGGCTCAGCTGGGCAGCGACTGGGCACGCGAGTGTACCCTGAGCACATGCGTGGCGTGGACTGGGCGCGGACCGGGCCCCGGCTGGGCAGGGACTGGGCGCGGACCGGGCCCCGGCTGGGCAGGAACTGGGCGTGGACTGGGCGCGGACCGGGCCCCGGCTGGGCAGGGACTGGGCGTGGACTGGGCTGCGGCCGGGCACCCGGCGTCGGGCAGGGACGTGGCGTGGACTGGGCGCGGACCGGGCCCCGGCTGGGCAGGGACTGGGCGTGGACCTGGGCTGGGCTGGACCGGGCCACGGCTCGGGCAAGCGTGGCGCGGACTGGGCGCGGACCGGGCCCCGGCTGGGCACGGGCTGGGCGTCGACTGGGCTCGGACCGGGCGTTGAGTGTGCAACGAGCAGGGCCGGGGTTGCTGTTCAGCTGAGCATCCTATCCCGGTTCACACTAGTACGGGGTGCCATAAAGACATAAAGACATAAAAGAGCAGTGCAACTATGAGCCACAAGGGCCCCTCTTGGTTGCACTCCGTACACTGAACCAGTTGCCCACCAAATCTATCAATCAGCCCTCCCTGCAATACTGAAAAGCAAGCCCTCTATTCTTATAATGATTGTCTATGCTGTTTTTAAAGATATTCAATGTGCTGCTACTGACGATGTTTTCTGGCAGCTGGTTCCAATGTTCTACTACCCTGTTGGTGAAGAAAGTTTGCCTTAACCTTGTTCTGCTGTAGTTAACTTTAATTTTGAATTTATGACCTCTAATTGCATCATTTCTGTTAAATTCAAACATTTCCCCAAGGTATCCCCTCTCCAGACCATGGACAAATTTAGAGACCTCGATGAGATCTCCTCTCAACCTTCTATATCTAAGTGAAAACATATTAATTTTCTTCAATCTTTCCTCATATGCCAGGTTGCTTATGCCATTAACCATTTTTGTAGCCCTCTTTTGTACTCTCTCTAAAAGCCAACAATCTTTTTCATAGCTAGGAGACCAAGCTTGGATGCAGTATTCCAAATGTGGCCTGACGTATGCACAGTAAAGCTTCCTGATCACTTCCCCACTTCTGTATGATACATTCCTATGTATTGCCCCGAACATTCTCAGTGCCTTCTTCCTGGCTTCCTTGGTCTGTTCTGATGCCCCCAGTTTTGTGTTTAGAATAACACATAAATCCTTCTCCTGTTGAGTCACTGATAGCACTTGGCCACCCATCAAGTATGGAGCCTTCATATGCTGCTTACCTACATGCATGATTTTGCACTTGTCAAAATTAAATTTCATTTGTCATTCTTCGGACCACTTCACAAGTTCGTCTAAGTCTTTTTGCAGCGAGATATGCTCATCCTGACCTGTTATTGCCCTAAAGACCTTCAAATCATCCGCAAATTTCAAAACTTTACTGCTTAGGCCACTTTCAATGTTATTTACAAATATAATGAACAGTAATGGCCCTAGTACTGACCCCTGGGGGACTCCACTAAGAACATTTTGCCATGATGACTTTGTACCATTTAGCATCACTCTTTGCTGTCTATCTGAAAGCCACAACTCTATCCATTTTAAGATGCTACCTGCAATACCATGGGACTGAAGCTGTATCATTAACCGTTTATGGGGTACCTTGTCAAAGGCCTTACTAAGGTCAAGATATGCTACATCAACCTGATTTCCCTGATCAAATTATTCTGTGGCGAAGTTCAAAAAGTCCAAAAGGTTTGTGAGACACGATCGTCCTTTTCTAAACCCATGTTGAGTATCTTGAATCAATCTGCTACCTTCCAGATAACTAACTATTCTATCCTTGATAATTGATTCGAGTACCTTGCAGACTAGGGATGTGAGACTTATTGGCCTATAGTTTTCAACTTTCCCTCTTTCTCCTTTCTTGAAAATAGGAACTACATTTGCCCTTTTCCAATGGGTTGGAATTTCATTTTGTGAAACTGATCTACAAAATATTATACTAAGTGGAAATGCCAGTTCCTTTTCAGTTTCCCGCAACACCCTAGCATAAATTTCATCAGGTCCTGCTGCCTTGTTTGGCTTTATTTTCCTGATATGATTGTAAACAACATCACTATCAATGAAATCAACATCATTTGTCAGATCCCATGTCACTGAACTATGGTGTACGGTCGGCAGATTGGTCATATCTTCCAATGTAAACACTGATTTGAACTGCTTGCTCAGCTCCTCAACCATCTCACTATCCTCGCCCAATGTAGTCCCGTTTACTTCCAGTGGACCAATTGTGCTAGAAACTTTACTCAGCTTGTAGAAACTAAAGAACTTTTTACTGTCCCCATTACAGTTTCTAGCTAAATCCAGTTCTTTTGCTCGCTTTGCTGCTCTGGTTTTTTGCTTCACAGTGTCTCTAGCTTTTCGATACGCCTTTAGATTAACGACATTTGAGGCTTCTTTACAAACTCTAAATGCAGTTTTCTTTGCCTTAATTGCTTTTATCAAGTCTGGTGTAAGCCATGCTGGCTTTCCTACCCTTCTTTTGCGTCTTTGCTTTTGGGGGACATGTATAATCTGAGTTTCCTTCAAGTAAGATTTGAACTTTTCCCACATTTCACAGGCATTTAAATTGGAGAATTCTTCTTCCCATCTGATGGCCCTTAAAGCCGCTCTCATGGCGTCAAAGTCTGCTCTGTTGAAATTTGGAACCTTTACCAAATTATCCTTGATAATTTCCCCTACATATGCCTTGTATCTAACTATGTTATGGTCACTTTTTCCCAGAGTTTCGCCTACAGTCAAGTCTTGAACCAAGTCACTTAAATCCGAGAATACAAGGTCAAAGAATGAACCATGCCTGGTAGGTTCCGATACAAACTGGTGTAAGAACAGGTCCTCTTCAAGGCACTTCCTAAACATTTTGCATGATGGGAAGCCAACACCAGCATTTTCATAACCTTTTAGATTAAAGTCACCGAGAATAAGGCACTTCCTCTTAAAGTTTCTACTGATTTCCTCACAAATCACCTTGTCAAGCTCCAGTTGCTGAGAATGTGGCAGGGTTCCTGATCGGTAGAAAGCTCCTATCCTAAGAGTATTGCTGTTGACTTTTCCCACAGTGACATCAAGCCAAATGGACTCCACAGACACATTTTTATCCCCACCTGCTACTTTTTGAGAACTGAATAAGCTATTCATATAGAGCATTACACCACCCCCTTTCATTGCTGGACCCCTATTGCACGAAAACATATTGTATCCCTGGATCTCATAGTCCTGTAAGTTATCTCCAAAATACCCTTCACTGACCGATGCCTCCGTAATGCAAACAAAATCTGGTTCCTCCTCAGCAACATAACACTTGAACTCATCAAATTTGGAACGGATATTCTGAGCATTAAACATCATACACTTAACAAATGCTCCATAACCACCTTTGGCATTTTCATATTGAGGAGCTCTTTTATCACTAGATGAACTATAACTCTGTCCCCTTGAGTTGCTGCTGTCCCTGTTTGCAGACTTTGAGGTTCTATTGCCTTGGCTGACACTATTGGAATATTCCTGAGTTGGCAATGCAATTTCATCCCTCCCCACCCCATTTCCTAGTTTCCCTGAAGGACATGCTCGTATACTTTGCCTAACACATGGACCCCCTTCTCAGAAAAGTGCAGGCCATCCCTCTGATAGAGGTCCCACGATGCATAAAACCTGCTCCACTCGTCTACAAATGTAAAACCTAGCTCATGGCAGAGCTTTCCTACCCTGGCGTTAGCTGCCAGTGCCCTAGAGCTCCACTCAGGGGAGGCTCTAGCCCTAGGCAAAATTGCTGTTACAATGACTCTCTTGGTACCCTTCAGGGTGGCCAGAAGGGCCCTGTACTCCCGCAGAAGCTCCTCACTCCTAGTATGACCTATGTTATTTACCCCTACATGCACTATGACTGTGTTAAACTGGTGATCACTGGTGACCTGTGCCACCGCAGGTACCAGGTCCTTCACCTTGGCACCAGGCCTGGTGATGCACCTCCTGTCCCTCCTACCTTTACAAAATACCCGCTCTAAATGTCGCACACGAGAGTCTCCTATGACCAGCACTGACTCCTTACTACTACTATACTGGGGGCAGTCATCCAATGCCTGGAACATATTTGTTGTTAATATGCCTGCCCGCTGGGCCGGTCGGCTAGACTTCCTCCCGCTCCTACCACCTGCCACCTGCCACTCACTGACCCTTTCCTTAGGTTCGCGTCTCCAAATCCTCCACCACCTGACCTCATGCCACTTCCCCTCCTGTGACCTACCAGAACTACCCCTCCTCTGTTCACTATTAACACTCCCCTCTCGAGAGATCCCAGCCACCTCCACAGTAGGGGAAGCCTCAGCTACCTGGTGGCCTGCACAAAACAAATGGTATAACTATGCAATCAGACCTTCATATTTTGGTAGAGACAGGTCCATCATCTACGAATGCCACCACCTTTTTGTCATCTATGTGCTGAATATGACGTGGGAGACATCCAAAGGTAGGTGTTTGGGAAACAGAACGTGTTCAGATACACCCCCTTTTCCCCTACTCTGGCGCCATTTGCAGGCTTTTGAGAGCAGGCAGCTTAAGAAAACTGCAAAAAAGTGACCTCTGACTTTTTTTTTGCAATTACACCAGTACCTTTAGTGGTTACTAATAATTGGGACCACAACGGCTACAGTGAAGTCATCCTGCACAACCACTTCCATGTGCAGAATATGGCACAACACTACAGAACAATCATATGTTTTAAAGTTGCTCTGTGGGTGGTTAGACGATTTTCATTGAAAGAACCATGCAAATATAGAGACCTTGTTCATTTATTAATTTAGTAAACAGCATGATTGCTGGTTTGACCATACAAAAGCAGCAGAACAAATTGTTGCATGCATGAAGTGTTTGGAAACACCCTCTTACCCTAACCACTACTGCCCAGCCATGATGCAATGGGAAAACAATTACCAAATTGTACACAAGTTGGTGAATGACACAGTATGGCATGATTACATATAGCACACAACAACATGATAATTGAAAGGGGACCAACGCGCACGCTAACGTTAATCACCAGATTGCATCAATGTGTTGTTGACCAAGTTGACATAGTAGGTTTAAGGCCTTGATTCGCATAAATTGTTGAGGTGTGTGTTCTCTATCAACCACGCAAGGGATAAGCTAATTCTTGGGATGGGACTTTTCGGTTTAAAGCCACCGGCATGTTAACAAAAGAAGATAGAACCTTCAAGCTTCAATGAATGATAGATATGCTTTACAAACAGCAAGGGAACTAATCGTGGGAAAAGCGCCATAATAGTTATAAAATGAAAGTGCCATATGTAGTAGATTTATCAGTATAGTTCAAAACTAGAATATAATTCAGTAATATTCTGAAAGAAAAAGCGATTCTGGCATGTGACGTCACGTGGTGTGGCTTTTGTCTAGTTTAAACCAACTATACTAGAACTGCGGACTTTGGAATATCTGGTATCTCTAGTTATCTTCGTGCAAATTGTACCTTGCTCCATGGCACTTTTTCTGGACCTGGGCTTGGGGTGGGTGCTGTTACGCATTTGGTGTATTATGTATATCCAAATTGGTTAGGGGGCAGGGGTTTTAAAGTGCGACTGATCACAGTGAATGCTGAACACGGCAGTCTGGTGCGCCACGGTGAAAATAGTCAAGCCATTATCATTGTCTAGAAATACCATTGATATCGCTATCTGTGGGGAACAGGAACGGCCCTTCTTGAGATTGGAAGTCTGCACTACATCACCTGCCCAGGTGAGAAACAAAGTATAGCGTTTTTACTGGCTATACCTGTACAGTTAGAGCATAGCCAAGCATGGGCATCCAGCCATGGTGGAGGTTCCACCAAGCAGGGTTTAAATTCCTGCACTTGTGTGCAAGCTAATCGGTTTTACCGTGCAAATTTGTCTGCAGGTTCAGGTCTCGGGAACGAGATAGAAGGAGAAGACCTGGCATAATGATTATCATACATTATAAATGACCACCAATTATAATTATTACATCAGTTTTAACAACAAAATATGTTTTACTGTTAATGATGCTGAAATAAGTGAAATTACCCTTACTAACATCAGTAAATTGCATTATGCTTTCAGATTTATGTGGAGAGCACACTCGGCTCTACTGTATATGTCAGCTGACAAATGACTGCCAAAAGGCAAATTGGCACTGGTTAAATTAGTGAAGGATGTGGTTGTAAGCCAACTTCCTGAGCAATGGCAGACAAAATATCCCCCAAAAATCTACATAATTGATGTCAACAGAGTTTATGAATCCATACCTGATACTCCTGACATGCTCATGCCACACAACTAATAAATATTCACAACACACCCCATGAGTAGGACATCTCTGCACCAACTGATGTGTTACTTGCAGTCTATTGGGATATAGGTTTTGGAATATAAAATGGTTTAAGGAAATTTATACTGAAGAGATCCATCTACTCATTTTATTCTCACCATGACAAACACATTTTTCCAATGAAAAAGCTTGGAAAATTGATTGAAATCACTTCTGATTAATATTAAAAGCTCTTCAATGCACTTTTTTAGTTCATTTCTGGAATGCTTAGTTGAAGGGCAGAATGACTTGGAAGGCTCAAAGGCTAGTAGAAAGGAGAGCAAAGTACCACTGTAAAACTGGCTATTGATGCTTAATGTTGACAGTTAAAAAAAAAGATATTGCTTCTCAGCTTCTTTTCTGCATCCTCATACCATGCCACTTATCAATTGTCAATTGTGGCAATTGTATGCATGCTAGAGGATAGGATCATGTTTGATATGTCCAGTTCTTGTGACCTGTTTACATATTTGGCATCTTGAAATGCTTACCTGCCTTTTATCAAGACCTGTAAATAGTTATTTACTTCAGCCAATTTTAACAGCACTGGTTGAGACTCCACATTTCATGTTCCTCCTCAAATGTATGTTTAAGTAGGTACCTATGTCAATTTTATTTTAGTTTGGTCATTACTGGCATTTTGCTACATGAAACATGTAAGCCAAGATTAATACAAGAACACTGGTACCAAGTTTGCAGCATTGATTGCATGTTAATAGTAGTACAGTGTTAAATTATTCTCGAAATAGGGTGGAAAGTACCACCTTCTGAACGCTCAATCGACATCCTTCTCCAAGAAGTATCGACATCCTGCTCCATGATGCATGCTTATGAATCTCTGTCTCCTTTCTAACAGTATCTCGTTTATAAATAACATGTGCATGCTCTGAATAAGTAATGGTGATACATGAACACTTTGCAATGCAATTACAAACGAATGTAATTGCATTCACAATTGCATTACACTTTACAGGTAAGTGCTGGTATCATATGCTACACCTACAATGTGGTGTGGCGTACGATACCAGTTTATAGCATTTCTCCTTATCCCGAATATAGCTCTTCTTAAATTACGAATCTAAAAATAAATGATAAAGATAAATATGATAAATAAATGATAAAATATATGATAATAATAAATGATAAATACAGTCATAAGTACCTACACAACTGATTCAAATTTGAGTTTGAAAGATGTCAAAACTATTTTAAATGATACTATTTCCATGGCAACTTTCGGCATCCTACTGTGCGCATTTCGGCATCTCACACCTAACGAAAAACCATTATTTTAACCCTGTAGTAGTAGGATATTTTGGTAGATACCTAGGTAGGTAGGTGGGAACTTAGGTAATGAAGGTGCCAGACCACAAAATATGGCACTTCCAGCAAGGTTTACAGTGCTCAGCAGGCAGCAAGTATTGCTGCTGGTGCAGCACTTCAAATTTGAATTAGTGTGGGGAAGGGAGCCTGGTAGTGGTTGTGGGCATGTTGACAATTCACTTCATGTACAATTACACAAATCACAACAAGAGGAAAGTTACAATTGGAGAAAATCATAAAAATATGTGAAGTGAACCACATTTGTCTCAGTTTATCAGTTCATTTGTCTTGATCCATCCTGCTCAGTTGAGTGGTGTCCAATGCAGTTCAAAATATCTGGGTGAGAAGATTGTGAGGTTGTTTGTGTTTTAATCAAGTGATTTGCACATTTCATTGATTCAATGTAAAAAATGTGTTTTTGCAAAAAAGGTGCTTGCATTAGAGCATCTTGATTTTTACCCCTTGTTTTTTTTTGGCATTTGGTTCATTCACTTAATCTCTGGTGCAAGTTTTTAGAGATATTCTTAATGATTTTTCATCCCAGTGCTTCCCAGTGCAGATTTTCCCTGTGCCCTTGCTGAGCTATTTGTTAACACTTTATAGTCTGGGACAGATGCCTTGCTATGTGGGCAGAAAGAAATTTGTGCTCATGTCTTCAGGCCAAATCTTACAAAATGTAGCAGAGATGCCTAAGTGCAGTGAAGTGGGAAAGAGGCAACTGATGAGGTAGTAGTTATTGGGTAGTGTAATTTGGAGTTATGCAGCATTGGTGATGCAAAATTTTACTTGTACTTGCTAAAAGTAAGGAGGTGCAATACCTACTGTCTTATACCAACTTACAATTACAGTCGTACAATAAGGGTGTTCAATTAGGTATGGTATGTATGTTGAAACAAGTACAGTATGTCAGAAGTTACCATGGAAACATGCTGTTTTGAGTTTTTCAAGCTCAATTTAAAGCCAATAGCATACATAAAAGTGTATGTTTCATATTGTTAAGGTACCTAGTGTAGGGAGGCCTATATTAATTATAATTGTAACAATACCATACTATCAACAAACAGTATTGCATAGCAAATCACATTGTACATCTGATATAAATAATACAGTTCATATCACTTGAAAAGGGTGCTTTTTCCCTGGGATGTGTTGCAAGAATATCCCAAGATGATCAAATTAGCAGCATAATTACTTTGGCTGTCTGCATTGGTAGATAGGAGACAATGGAAACTTGCTGAGATACATACGTGATGCATTTATAATGAAGTAGCTCATTTGGTTATAATAAATCTTGCATGGTGAGCCTCAGATGAGCACTCGGGACATGACCACACTTTGCAGAAGGACTTGACATGGAAGCAATCTGATGCATGCATGCTGTTCTTTCTGCCGACACAACTGACACATATTCTTAAGAGTCCATCAAATTGCATTTATCTGTGTCGGGTGTTAACCCGCGCACGTCCCGGGGGCAGATATCTTCCCCTCCGGTTTTTCATTTTCCGCCAAGCTAATCAGGTTAGCAAGGTCAAACCTCGCATAGCTGTTCATTGGTCTTTTCCGCATATCCTCATACATTTTAAATCCTGGGTCATCTCGGGTCAGGTCACCAGGTCAGGCAAAGTGACCCAACTACTCTCGGAGTTCTAGGTGGCATAACTTCCACAATAATTCAGCGATTGATTTCAAACTTTTAACATATGATCTCATCAGAGACCATAATATGTATATCGTTTTTTTTTCGTACCATTGACCTTAGGTCAGGTCGCGGTCATGGCTTCCCCCATTATAGGGCTATGTTGAAATATACAAATATTTCCTGTTTACATATTTTCGCTCGGAATGACCTCACAACGGTTGTGGCATGTAGATGGAAGCTATGCTCAATGCTACCGCTGACATTTTTGCTCAGTGACCTCACCAAGGCCTCTGAGGTCACCTGAGATCACTACACATTTCCGCGCATTATATCGCACTGCATTGAGCTAGAAGGCTGAAATTTCCGTCATTGTGCTTGTATCGCCAAGACGTGTCGATTTATACATTACGTGACCTCCCTAGCCGACTCCATGACCTTGACCTGAGGTTCGGTTGACCTGACCTTAAATTACACCGCCTATTGTCGGTAGCGCATTTCAAGGACTGTCGAATAGCGTTCGCCGTTTGTTTCTATCTGTTACAGGTACTGAGATATGTGTCAATATCTGAGTCCCACCTGATCTGGTCGAATTTAACCTATGAGGGCCCAGTGACCCGAATGTTGACCTGAGCGAAAAACATGACGGAAACACTTTCGATAGAGCCCGTCACCAGCTATCCAACGCTGTTTTCCGTTTGTCGCTAGCTAGCATATTTCCAGAGATCTTAGGGGGCAGACATCTGCCCCCCCCCCCGGACATGCGAAGTTGGCGCGGACCGCCAGACGTGCGAGTGTTAAGTGCACATTGGCTGGTTCAGCGTGGATGGCAGGACATTGCCAGATCCTCTGCTTGATAGGCAGATGATGCAGGAGACAGTATTGGACCTGAAGTAGAGAATATAATTTTTCTTATGCAAGTGTCTGAATGTGCATTTTCCCATTTGATAAATGTCATCCACCGAAGTCAAAATCAATTGCAATGCAGTAGGAAAAAGCCAGGTACTGATACAACTCGGCCTTTTGAGCTGCTATGTAAAAGTGCTGGTTCTCATTTTCACCAGCAAAACCTCAGTGAATGCAACAGACATCCAATGTTTGGGTGATTCAGCAATGCGAACGTGTTCATGCACTGGTGGTGTGCTTAAGCTTATTCCTGTGTGTAGAGCGCGACCACAGAAGCCGCTGCCGGCGTTCCGCTCAGCATTCCCACGCTCTCCGGGGAAGTTTCACGAAACCTTGAGACTTTTTCCTAACCTCCTTTTGGTAGTCTTGTGTCAGAATGTCAAAATTTCTTTTTTTCGACTGCAAACAGAGCCAGGCCAACGCGAGCGCCTTTTTGTCGCTGTTGTGCAAGACAGAGCAATGCAGATCTACTCGAGTTCACTTGGATGGACACAATGTGTTCGATATGGGGTCTGTTCCCGTGGCTCCACTAACCCCCACAAACATCCACTGGTCGTTCCCGTCGCAAACCCAGTGAAAAATTTTTCCTCCACCAACCTCGACCAGTGGAGCAAAAGCACCACCAGCCGGGTCCAGTTGTGATTTTTAAATGCATGCCGGGATTTTTCGTCGGGTTTGAGTTTGCTCAATCTCGGCGCACTTGTTTCATATATTTGCGCATAAACAACGTCCTCCGTCATATATATCTCATCTGCATGCATCAAATGAATACTAGGATCATCCTTTGTAAAGGAAATATGAAATTACAACTATGAACAATAATCGAAGCAACAGATGCAGACTACACAACATTATTTTTGTGGCCTTTGATCTACGTCGTTCGGCCTGAGGGGAAGATGTTACTTTATCGACGTGATCCACGACAATCCCCGTGCCGCAATGCGGCGCCGACTAAGATTCCACTCGAGCCCGATCGACGAGGTCGAGGTAGTTGAGATGGGCAAGAAGTCAGCATCGGGTAGAGAAGCGCCTCGGGGCTCAGGGAGCCCGGCGAGTCCAGACACCAGATTATATGCTGTACGTTAAGAAGGCAGGCTGTAACCAACCACAAAACGGGGAGACCATGCCTAGTGCTCAACCGAGAAGAAAGAGAGATTGCCTGGTTCAACCCATAGGCGAAAAAAGAACATCTGTGCTCTCAGCAATCCCTCAGGATAGCTACATTGCTAGACACAGACCCATATTATTTGTAGTATATATATTAGCCTGTGTCGATAATTTTCAAAGTGGTGTTCTCAAAAACGGCTACTGTTTTTATTTTGCCTTTATGTGCCTAACAATTTGGCATCACAATTACATCGCTGAGCCATCGGCGTTTTTTTTCTTCTTAAAATGCGTTTAAAAAATACTGTTCGGCATATGGCGCCATATTGACTGTGAGAACCAATCCAGATAAGTGGGTAAAATAGTACCTCTTTTTGATCGTCTCGACGAGCTGAGTCGATTGAAACATAGCAGTACTGTCGAAAAATCGATAGTTAAGAAAATGTCGGCTATCTTATGTCTTCTAATACACCAGCAAATGTCTATTTCGGGGCATACAAGGAACTTTGAGGTATAAGCAAGTAAAAATCCAGATACAGCCGCGGTTTCTGCCCTTACTCAATTGAAGACTTCGGCATCGCTCACTGGGCATATAGATAAAACTACATCAGCATGATTGAGGGAGGCTGCTTTGTACGCATGTGCATAACATACCAAATACCTACCTATTCGTTGCATGTTGAGACATTCAGATAGCCTTTCCACATCACGTTCAGACGAAAATCAGATAAGTGGGTGATAAAAACGATTAAAATTCGCCATTATTGAAATTCGCCGTGATCACCATGGGACCATCGATGCCTATTTTTCCCCGATAGGACACATGTCAGACATCAATCGATGAACACTGGCATATCCAAAGCAAACATCGCGCGAAGGTACGGAGCACAACTGACTGGACGGCATAGAGCACCCCAGTTCTGTCTTTCATGAAACTCAGTCGTTTTAGCGTACTCTCCACATCCCTCTTAGTTGTTAGCACGAGCAGAAGCTGCCGGTACATGTAGGCAGCCCGGATGTAGTCGTCCCTCCTCTCCTTACCGTACACTTTTTTTCAGCTAGCGACACCTGTTTCACGCATCGTTCAACTGACTGACCGTGCACGGGAAACTGTGGAACTAACATTGGCATGTCTACATAGCCATCAAGTTCGGGGCTTGACGTGTGGCACGTGAGCGCCGGTTCAAAGGCGCCGTCCCAGGATATCAACTGCAGACTCTCCGTGGTCTCATTTAGTCTCGGAGTTCTCCTGGGACGGATGCTGGTGTCTCCACGCTCATTTTTGCCGCGGATGCACCTGACACGTTCAACAGCGAACTGGCGCTCTACTCTGTCATCGCTCTAGAGAAGTGTCTGGACCATCATTTCGCTGTGAGCATACCGGGCACTGCAGTGGAGGTACGGCATCACGATGCTCACGACTTCTAATTATCACCATTGAGGGCTGGTGCGGCCATCTGGCGTCTGGACGTGATAGGGTAATGTCGTGTTGCGGTGAAGTGATGGATGTGTTGATATTCCGCCGGCACCGGCAGTGATTCTACCCTTCAAATGTCGCGTATGGATGTAAAGTATGCCCTTTTAGATGCGATTGCATGACTTGAAAGTACATTTATGCTATTATGTTTTCATTTTCAGTGGTTTCACATCCCAGATGACGGGACAGAAGCTAATGAAAAGGGACTGTTTTCTGCTGTTCTGCATGCCTGGATTCATGGTTAATACGACTATTATTTTGAGTCGGATGCGCCCTACCATGCTTAATTTTCAGCTGCATTTTAAATTTCACATGCTTATGTGCATGATCATATGGGTGCTTGATAAGTGTTATGGCTTCATAAATATTAAGCACCGAATTGGAAGGTGTGAATAGCATGCAAAATGTGGGTGTATGAGTGCAATGTCTTCTAAAATAATTACCGCCATGGAAACAACTAATTCATGTAACTTATCCTTAAGATCTTTGGCCTTAAGTTTGAAGCTAATACGGGGACATCTTGGATAGCAAGACTAAAAATAGGTATGCTCCGTCATCTGGCTGTCAAATTGGCTGGCGACTGTTCAGTAGCAAATCCTAAAATATTTCAACTTATATATATTTAGTGGCGATGGTGTGCGAATTATGTGTTGAGAATTGTAGAGTGAAGTCAATAAGCAGGCAGTTCTCATCTAGTGTGCATAAATTAAATTTCACTTGAGCCTCAGAGGTAGATATATAGCTTTTACTTTTATTAGTAAGCATATAGCCACGATTTGGAATTGGTATTAATGCCTCTTGTTTGCAACTGCGTAACATGATTCTGGGCTTGCATACAACTCAGCGTCACTTCAAAACCGGCAAGCGGTAATCGAAGGCCATTCGTGGCAGCTGTGTTTTATTATCAGGTGCTCATTTTCAGTACGCACTATGGAAAATTTCAACAAAAAGCTACATATCTGACTTCAGATATAAGTAAAAGCCCTGGTATGTGTTATACTCCGCCGATATTTCCGAATCTGGATACATTGATATCATTAGTGCTTTATGAGGGGAACGCAGAGACATGTGGCAACTCCGAAGGCCTGTGTATAATTTAGAAGTCTTCACAATTATGACAGAAGCTGTAGAAGTCCACGTGCAGAAAATAAAGCCAAATACAGCTGCGGACCGTGATGACATATGCTAGGATTTTAGTTCAGTGTGTTCAAGTTCAAGCAGTTTCTTGTAGTTTCTCCACTTCCACCAGTTCCATCAATTCTAACAGTTCCTGACAGCAGTTTTTAGGCAGTCTTTCCAGTGCTCCGAAATGCGTGAATTTGCGTGATGCAAATATAGTGCCGATTTTTATGAAGGGCAATGTGAACTATTGGGACATAATCCATGTTGCAGACAAAAACATAGGGGGGGGGGGGTGTACCACCTGGAAATAGCTTTACCCACCCAGTGTTGATTGGGCTGAACAAGAATTTCAGCTGAATGTATGAAGCTGAAGAGGACGTTGCGGCAGGCGGCAGTGCGCACAATGCGGTACCACGGTCACCCATCCCCTGCACCTCCTGCCACATATGGCCGCGTGTCCCAAACTGGCCGGCCGCCGGGTGGCGATGCCCTTTTCTGAGATAAAAAAATCACATTAGGGCAGAACGGCCAGTGATTTTTCATTCATATTCGACCTTCAGCGACAAAAAACAAATTGCCATGTGTGTGGGTGTGGAATCTCCCGTATGCTTGGTATTACGGCTCTGCCACATGAGGCATCTGGTTGGTATTGCGAGGAAACACTAATCATTCAAATTTTACGCGGAGTCTATAATTGCCCAAGGGCCCATGTGTCCATGCCAGTTGCCCATGGGCCTATGATGAGATCAGGGCTGCTGAGTGTCTTGACAGCACCAATAGTTACTTGTGGGATTGGTTGGTTGGTTGGTTGGTTATTGGTTTTTACGACACACCGACCGTTGAGTCTTGTAGCGTCGTCAATCTCTTACGCCGATTGGTCGCGGGCAAAGAGTAGCGACATTATTCGTGGGATTCCTTCGTTTCCATTTAGAATGTCAACAAATGCAACTTGGTTTTTCGGACATCCGATTGTTCTATTTTTGGATGTTGGCTGGCTCAGCTGGCAAAGAAAGCAATTATGATGACTCCGTTGACAAATATGCATAACGCAGCTGACGTAAGTCATGACACGTCCAACTCAAACACATGGTGGCGGAAGAAGTGTTTTGACATGGAAGTGCCCGAGGCTGCTGGCCGCTGTGCCCTGTTGGTTGCACTCTCTTCACGCTGAACGATGAGCTTGACATTTTTCAAAAGCATGCAAGCTGGTCGGGAATTTGCCACCCACCCCTCGGTTTTCCCACCCAATCGTTTTTATACTTGGTACCAACACCCGGCTGGTTCTAACACAGCCGGGCGTCGTTTTTCCTGAGTATAGGCGACCTTTTTGTCGGTTTACCCATCCAATGACTATTCGCCAAAAAGTGTTCTGCGTATACACACGGGACATCAGTATTGAGGTCCCTCCACGGCGTGCTTCGTGAGGAAAGGCAGGTAGCTAATCTGTGGTGCCGTGCTTGCTAACCGGAGGAGACGATTGAAATGGACGCCGCATGGGACACTTCTCCACACCACGGATCTTGAGGAACTTATTTTTGCTGAGACGTATGCATTGTTAATTTCGAGAATGTTGCACAACGTCTCTGCTTATCCACCCATTCCGAAAATAAAAGCATTCACCACCATTTGCATAGAGCGGAATGAGGAGTGTGTACTTCGGCGTGCTGATGATTTGGTTGGTTCGCCACTGCGCTGGCGACCACGTGGAACATGCAACAATGTATGTACAGTGCATTGCATCGCTAGCACAGCATCGTAACATGCACGCCTAGCATGGTATATGGTAAGTTGGCATTGTGGTGGCCACATATCCGGCGTAACGATTCCCATTGAATGTCCACGCCTGGTGACAGTTGCGATGTCAGTGGAAACTGTGGCAATTGCCGTCGACTGCTCGGCTCCAGTCTGAGTTATGGTACCGTTTGTGCCGGCGACCTGAGACAGACACAGACACAGTTTCCCCTTGACGGAGGGGGACGAGTGGCCTAGGGGTAAGTTGCTCGTCTCACAATCGAAAGGTTGTGGGTTCGAGTCTCAACTGTCGCTACTCTTCGCCCGCGACTAATCGGCGTGAGAGATTGGCGACGCTACATGACTTAACGGTCGATGTGTCGTAAACCAATAACCAACCAACCCTTGACGGAGGGAGGCGTCGACGCCTTGCCGTGGCTCCTGTGCATTCACTATGAGTGGCTGGGGAGAATTATGCACATCGTGCTGGACTGGGCGTATCTCCAAACCCACACAATCAGCCGATGTTGGCAGAGGATGCCGTACGTGTGTGGCACGCGCCCTATCCGATTTGTGGTGGTTGGCCAAGCCCACCGCGTTGTATCTGATTTGTCGTGGTTGGCCAGAAATTTAACAAAGCGTCGCCGGTGCACCGGTGACGTTTTGTGAAATTTCTGGGCGACTATCACTTTCCTGAAACACTCGAGCATTACGATGCGGGATGGCAGGGGTGAAAAGAGGAAGCTTGATATGCTGCCATGCTGAGAATAGACAGCATTCAGATGGGGAGAGAGAGGAACCAGGAACCGATACAAATTAAGAAAATATCCCTTTGCAGGCGATCAAATCCAGCGTATCGCTATCGATGCCGGCCTTCACTGGCATGAGTGGGGTGTTATTGTTAGTCGGTGTGCTTAAATAACGACCTGAGTAATTCAAGACGCGGAAATTGAGCAGCTGAGAGCATTATCATCTTAAAATCAGTTCGGCCGGCTGACTGGTGTCTCCGGCATCGTTTGCGACCTCTGGCTGCATGTCGACTGCCTGTCGGCTTTGGGCCGAGTTCTTTTGGCCCTTTTGATCGTGTCAGGTACCTTGAAATCCTTTGGTTCGTGCCAGGCACCTAGTCATTGGTTATGACACGGCTTACTGTTTCTGTTCTCGTGTACATGTGGCCTCGTATTATTTCTCTGCTCAGGTTAAGTATTCATACGAATGAAAGCGACCGAATTGTCAGTTCCGAGTACGGAAAGGCAGGCATGATGGGTGATTACTTCGAGCCGGTGATTACTCGCTAGGCTGAAAACGGAACTGGTCACTCACAACTTCTATTGAACCCACGACTCCTCAGTTTGACGAAGGGCACGAATTAGGAGAACTTCGGAGCCATTCAAACGGAGTGGTTGAGCAGACGAACGCGGTGTTACAAACGAGACGAATTCAGACTTGATCTTGTTTGTTTGGAAGGGTTGCAGCGATTTCTCTTGATTCAAGCCACTGATTATGTAAAGCTACATATCAAAATAATTGTCGTGAGATGATACATTGCTTAGGCTATATTACACTGCACCGAAGTTCCCGGTTTCTGAGATATAGAGCAACATATTAAAAAGGTTTAGGTAAACGGTCTTTCATTTGATCGGTTAGTTCCAACTTTACATGTGGTTATGTACTAAGGCATCTTCCGCGTGAAACATCCTAGTAAAATATATATATATATATGAGTAAATAAGCGGGAACAATGGACCTGGATAAGTGATCGCCATAGGCCAGATAGAACAACACTGACACGGTCCCACCAGCCACATGAGGACGTGCAATTTAGCTGCTAGGAACCTTGGGTGCAAAATTTTTCAACTTTATGAAACAGGGTTGTCAGGTTATTCTGGATAGGTTTTCTCCATAAAACTTTATGACCCATCCTAATACGATTCCCCAACTACGTGCGATTCATCTGACGTGGCACCTCGGATTTTCTTCAATTCAAAGTAGTGGAGGAAAAACGAATTCTGAATACGCGATCGCCGAACAAGATATGGTCAACCCTAGCCACGGGCCTAATAGTACAAAGGAATTCGACGCAACATGTAGCGTAATAGTACACTGTACTAGGTCAGAACGTCCGGCCTCCGCCGGGCTTATCTGACCTATGCTGCTCGCTTCGCGAGCTTTTGACACCCGCAGTCCACTCCTTTCTCCCTGCCCTGCATTTTGGAGAAGCTTTGCACGAGCGTATCAAGCAAATGTTTGGGCTCAATCCAAATGCGTTTCCCATCCCCAGTGGTATATCTACAGCCCGAGCGTTGCAACTCCCCAAGTCAGTCAGTCAGTCAGTCAGTCAGTCTAGTCAGTCAGTCAGTCAGGCAGTCAGTCAGTCAGTCAGTCAGTCAGTCAGTCTGGCAGTCAGTCAGTCAGTCTGGCAGTCAGTCAGTCTGGCAGTCAGTCTGGCAGTCAGTCAGGCAGTCAGTCTGGCAGTCAGTCTGGCAGTCAGTCAGGCAGTCAGTCTGGCAGTCAGTCTGGCAGTCAGTCAGGCAGTCAGTCTGGCAGTCTGGCAGTCATTCACGGCCTCGGCGCTGTAAACGCCGACCCAACTGAAGTAAAGTTCGTGGAGGAGAATTTATCGATAGTTAGAAATTCGTTTTTCTCGCAACGTAGGGAAACTGGGACAACGTGTCGGCTTCTCTACACAGGAGAATCTCACCGGAAAGGGATTCTTTGGCGAGTGGAACTGAGGTCACCTGGTGGGATTGGGGCACGGGGTGGTGTCTATGGTGCCCCAAGATGTCCCGTGTTTAAGGAGCGGACCGACAACTCGAAATCTTCCCATGTTGAAGAGCAATTTGACCCCGGAAAAGGCCGCTTTGCAATGGTTCAGGGTATCGTCGATTGCGGTCAAAGTATTTGGGTTGGAGAAAATGCAAGGACAGCGTGGGCGTCAAAGGAGATGCGGCTGCAAGGGTGTGTCACATTTGAGCGGAAAATCCCGCCTTACATGGGGGTTAATGGCGTGTAAATCGGAGCCGATTCCACGTGCTTGCGACACATGCCAATCGGCATTCATTGACGACCGCAGTTTGCACGGTAGGTGCCATGTGCCAATTGGGCAAATGTAGCCGGTACATGGAGCCGGGTGATGGAAGCATTGCCGTCGTGCCATCTCGAGCCGTTTGGCAGCAGGAGACCAAATCGTGAAAAATGTGGAAAATATGCCACCTTGGACTTTCATGCGCTCCACGTGTGCACGTGCCACGTGCGATGGAAAATTGTCCACCGTTTGTCTGTCGCATCGAAGGGGCTACAGCGCGACGTTGGTTTCATGGCGATCAGTGCATTGGTTCGGCAGCTGTACTGCTCAGATTCTGGCCGTCAGACAGACGACAGAAATTGCAATCGCCATGTTAAGTCCATGGCTTTAAAAAAATGCAATCACGTGCCACGTGCTCAGTGCACCTTTGAGAACGTGGAAAACACGCCAATAACACGCACACCGTGGAGACGATTCCATCGGTACCATTTCCGGTGCGCTACGCGTTATGGTGCGCCCGCAAATTGTACCACAAAACTCCTTAGTGTTAATTATATGTCGGCCGCCGGCCTGATGTCGGCCGCCGGCCTGATGTGAATATCCAGGGCAACATCGCGTGAATTGCTTGGGAGAAGGTCGCTGGCCTGGTAGAAGTAAGATAAGATAGTTTTTGAAAAATATCATGGCATGAGAGTTTCAGTTAGAAGTGGAAGACGGAGCATGATTTCGTCATAGCTGTGTGATCCAGAAGAATGTAAATTGTCCCCAGACTATATTACATTTTTAGCTGTTCGTAGCCATCATAATCTGCAGGCATCTTAATGATCCACGCGTGGATCATTAGCGTTATATAGCCCTTTTGATTTCACCGCCATGTATGTTCACCATTTAAATACACGCGGGGTTAAGTAGGACGCGAAACTACAACAGCTGGGAGTAGGTTCCCGTCCTACCGGTGGTGCCATATTCTGCTGGCACTGTGCTGCCATTTAAACACACACTGTGTCAATAGCTGGGAGTTGGGTCGCGTCCCACTGGTCGAGTCATACTCTGTTGACACTGTGCTGCCATTTAAACACATACGGTATCAATAGCTGGAGTTGGGTCGGTCCTTGCTGTTGACACTGTGCTGCCATTTAAACACATACGGTATCAATAGCTGGAGTTGGGTCGCGTCTCACTGGTCGAGCCATATTCTGTTGACACTGTGCTGCCACCGACGTTCTTCGCCAGACTGCCCCGATCGGTCATGGTGGCCAGAACCGAAAACCTCCCCGTTGTCTCGAAACGTCACGTAGGTGGAAGTGCCGTTGGCCAATGTCAGACCTTTATTCCGCCATGGTGTACGGACATGTGAGACTAGTGGCGAGATCGGCGACACAATGTGACCGAAAACAGTCGGCGCGTCTTAAAACCAGCAACAAACCAACCGAGGAACGGTGCGACATCTTTCCACCATTGTGTACGGATATGAGACCAGTGCACTGGTCTCATATATCCATATATCTCATATATCCATCTCGATACTACAGTGTTGAGATCGGCGACGCAATGTGACCAGGAACGGTCGGCGCGTCGTAGAACCAGCAACAAACCAACCGAGGAATGGAGCGACGTCTCGGGAGGAATGTCGTCTGCGGCGTAGGGTGCTAATTGACACATAAGTCACACATAGGGGCACTTATTTGCACAAAGACGCAACACTACTTCCCAGAGATCATCTGAGGGAAAAGTCGTGGTACGCTGCTTGCAATGGGGATGTTTTTTTTAAACTCAATTGGTGCTGCGAATATATCGCTATGAAATTGCCATTTCCAAGATTTTGTTGTTGATAGAGCGTACCGCTCTTCTGAAGAACACGTCGCTAGCATGCTCTTTGAAAGATGTGGTCGTGCTTGGAGAGTTTTTGAGCATTCGCGGCGAGTCAAACTTTTGGTTGAATTTCTTCCATTCAGCCTGCATTCTTAGATTGGGTAATAACGTTAGAACTCACTCTCCGCGCATGAAGTTTGACCTCGCAAAGGTTGCCTTCGCAAACGTTACATTCTATCTGTTACATTATATCTATTTAAAACAGCATGTCAGCCTACCTACGGATATGGGAAGAATCATAACTTCAAAATATATGTGATGCTACAACACTCCTGATAAAAACCACAACAATTATGCCGTCGCGCATGTCACCGACACACCTGTCTGCATGACTTCGGGAGAAGAAACCACATGCATGGCTGCTTGCATGTGATACTCGCATTACACACGCACTTACACGTTACGCAGGGGGCGGTGACACCGGCTAGACAGGAAGCAGCCGCCTCTCTATCGCGAAACATATGAGGAAAGCATCCTTTCACATCTTCCCATGAGATACAAAGCATGCAAGTAGGCTCGTCATATCGTTCGGAAACACCAGGTTGGGAGGCCCATGTAAGCCATGGAGTCTCGTCAGGATGCGTATTGAGCGCGTAAGAAGGCCTCGACATCAGACAGTGCGCCGCATCAAGTCGCCTGGAGGCTCATCAGTTTTGACATTGACCCATAGTGCTCACGAAGAGCTCTCAGAGCCCGACATGACTCCCCCCTCCAACCTCCTGATGTTGCCTGGAGGTTCTAGGTAGGAAGGTTTAACAATAGGCCTAGGATGTCATGGGCCTCACGGAAAGGCCCTGATACCTGACAGACGACCTTGTCGTGTTATCTGGAGGACCTAGAAAAGGAAGCTTAACAGGACGCCCTAGGAAGCCCATAGAGACATAAATGCAGGGACACACAAGCTCAAGCTAGGTGGTAATCTATTGAGGAGGATATTGGATGAGGAAGAGGGGATGAACTATTGAGTAGGCACATTAGGTAACCACTTCTCCTGAATAAATTGGTGTCACCGCCCCCGCATCGCTCGGAACGTCTCTACCAAAAAGGATGTAGTCGTCCGATAGTGCACACATTGACAATAGAAAGGAAAGCGTTGTGGCTGATTCGGTTCTACAATATACAAGCCCGCCCACACCTCAGTTTCTTAGTCTCTTTCAACAAGCATAAAAAGGTGTTTGTAGCATGCTTGTGAAAAGAGTGTCTATCACAATGACCGATCTAAGTGTGTGAAATGTCCGCAGAAGTGGAAGCCAGGTCACCCGAACGTCGATGCTTGCCATGCGACGTCCATACGGTTTATGGATACCGAATAGGTGGAGTCAGTGCCTAATTCCTCGCCTCCCTCATTGTTATTCCCATGTATCTACTGAAGTTATACGTCTTGCAGCTTATTTAGAATTACGAACCATTTTTCCGGCTCCAATATTTGACGAAAAAAAACATCTTGCTCCACGTCCTCCGCGAATAGAACGAGCGCAGCGCGTCAACACTCCAACTACGCCGGTCCCCCGGGCCGCGCCTCCGGACAAGCCGGTGGAGACGCACGACTGGATACGGCACCACCCGGCAGGCTCCGCCCTCCGCCTTCTGACGTCATTGGGGATGTCCCAGAACTAGTCACGTGACTGAGAGGCGGCGCGCGCCAGTCTGCGCCACAGTGCGGCGGGTGGCGGTTGCGGTGGTGCCGCGCCTCTGCGGTTTGGGGAGTCGGGCCACGTCACCGCTGCAGTTTCGAGGGCGCTTGGACTGTTTCTGTCAGGTGAGCGATTATCGCGGGGACGTGACGTGGGGGCGGCTGTTTTCAGAGCGGAGCTGCGGCTTGGATGCTGACAGATGCGTAGTTCCGCGACCGGAAAGATTCGTTGGACGCACTGCGCCGTTCGATAGAGCGTTGTTGGCTTGCACACCATTGCGAGGCTCCCAGCTCGAGTTCCGTGGTCGGTCGATCGCTCCATCCGGCCTGACTGGTATAGGCTGACAGGAGGGTGGCACTTGGATCGACTCGCGGTCCAGCCATCCGGTCCTACCAGCCATTGGCGATTGGTGTTGCGGCTGGCTGGCTTACCTCATACTCCAGGTGTCTATTGTTCGTCCATTGGGCCCCTCTGTGGGCCCAGAAGCCGTTCACATCGGATCTGGATCTCCTCCGATAGTTTGGATCCCTCTATCAGATGAGGGCCCTCCCGCCGGCTCAAGATCCTTTCCTTCAGCTCAGAGCCCTCTTTGCTGGTTCCAGCTATCCGTGAACCCGTGGGTCCTATTTTAGCGTGTTGACTCGGATCAGTGTCCTGAAATTGTCAAGTTGTAGAGTGGTGAGGGAGGGATGATGCCAAAAAGCCAGCTGATGTCATAAAAAGTGCAAATGTAAATGGATATTATCCCATGGATATTTATAATATCCCATTGATATGTTACTTTCTGACATTCGTTGATTGTTTAATGGTGGTGACTATGTTAGTGGTGCATCTGCTGCCTCTACCAGTGGGCAGTGGTGCTGCCAGAAGCCATAAGCGCTTTTAATATCCAACGTATAGCCTAGAGCAAGAAAGCATTGATGACAAATATGTGAAAACTTAAAGATGGTGTAAAAAAATTGTTGACTTAAAGTGTGGGTCTCCACCAGTGATAAATTACTCGTGAAATATGGCGATATTTGCCACTTTCTGGACACTGAATAGACATTCATTCCAAAGAATTGTCGACATATTGCTTTTTCAGTATTTATGAAGTTGTCATGCCCGATTTCGAGCAGCATTTCGTAAGCAAACATGTTTGCGCTCACCATTACGGACCATGATACATAAACACGTCGTATAAAACAAATCAGGCCTATGATGTTTGTCATCTATTACCATTTAATATCATAGGCATTTGTATGGTTATTGTTAACATTTCAAACTTTTAAAATTCGGCTGATCCACTCCGTTGGCTCAGGGGCCCTCTTCCCTGGTCTGGATCCGCTTCGTCAGCCCGAAGTCGTCATGATCGGGGCCCATGTGTCAGCTCTGGGCTCTTCATATCGGATTGGGGACTCGGTGGGCCCAGGGAAGTGAAATTATTGGTGAAAGAGGGTGGAATATACCACCTGTTGAACAATAAAGACATCCTTCCAAAACAACTATCGACATTTTGCTTCTTGATATGTTTGTGAAGTCTTCATGTCTCGTTTCTAACCGGCCAATATTAGCCCAATATTAGCCGATCGTGCTGACCAGATGCCTAAACAAAATCCATAAATCTTAGACCTTTATTGATATTTCACTTTGGATTTTTATCAATGACGTCAACTTGACGTAGCATCAGCGTTGCCAAAAATCATATCGTTCGCGAGGCGTTTCGGGAGCTTTATCGGGAAACCGCGACCTTCCGCAAGGCGAATGTTAATGCATTGACCATTGAAAACGTATTTATCTCGTGCATACTTTTTCCATGCACATTTCACGCCGTTCTCGCGACACCTTCGTAACCATAGTGAAGTTGCCAAAGACACAGAACTTCAGAAACCATACAAGCTACCAAATTTTGTTGTCATAAGAAACTTGATAAGCGACGTCCCGTGCTGTGGAGTAACGTTATTAAATGTACACCGTTGGCGATAAATGGATGCACATCTCTATCACCTGCACGTGCGTGCGATTAATGATTATCATTTAAAAACATTGCAATTAGTATAATAGATTATATTGTTATTAGTAGATTAGTAGATTGTTATTAGAAAAGTAGGAGGGGGCACGCAGCTAATTATGGTAGATTGGATGCAGGTTTCTACGCCTCCTCCCGTGGAGAAGAAATAATGGATAACGGCCAAAATGCAATATCCGTCGGAAATTGTTAACGGGCATTTCCCATTCAAATTATGCTTATGTAGAGGGTGCCGTGACGACGAGAATGGCTTCGAGTCGAGTGCCCACAAGCAGACAGACGTTGGGGGTCCCGGGCCGGGTCAAAGTGAACGGTCTCTAGGCCGACGAAAGAGCGCACCTCGGTGAAAGCGTTATTGCTATTTGGATTTACCGGCGCTTCTACCAAAAAGTGGTTATCTGGCGCCTGTGGCGCTCATTTTATTGCGTCAGACCATAATGAGAGTTTCGGAGCTGAGCATATTCACTCAAACCTGATAGCGATTCGAAATATGGTTGTAAAGTTAGCTGTTTTCGCATTATCTACAAGTTCGTTTTCATATGTCAAATTCCGTGTTATTTCCGTAGAGCAGCATACGCTCCATTGCGAAATGCTGGCAAGAAAACTGTACATATGGCACTGTCAGGAGCCCGCAACTGCGCGGACAGCGAGATCTCCCTTCCCGCACAGAAAGTAGTTACGGGTAGCAGAGGTGTGGCCGATGCAGCTTGTGCAGCTTGTGCAACTTTTTATAGGTCTCTGCATCCCAGTTGCTCTGCCACTTAGCATGCATATATGTTGAAGGCCCCGGGCTGAGTGAGGTTCCTGGCCGGTAAAAAGGCACCATGTGGTGACAAAAGGGACCGCTTAGCCAACGGGGAGGACTCTGAGCGGATTGAGAGGGCCTCTAACCACCGAAGGGAACCCCGCGAGCCATTGGAGGGACCCATGAGCCGATATCAACGACCCTGGGCCAGCGTTAAAATATTGCTTTTTCGTTAGGTTTGGGATGTCGAAAGGAATCCACGACCTTGCCCATGGAAGTGATGTCGTTTACAATATTGTTTAAGTCCTTGAAACTCAATTTTGAACAAATGGCCTGCATATGTGCACCCGTTTCGTTTATTTTTGGAGACACCTATTATAGGGATACTTATGTGAATGACAATGATAAGAATGGCATACTATCAGCAAATTCTCTTGAACATTAAACCATAACATGAGTAATCTCTACTTGAAATCTTTCGATTTCAAGTAGAGATTTTATTTTTCGAAAACATAGGCGTAAGTAGAATTCTAATAATAATTATAATTAATTCAAGTAAGTATAATTATAATTTTCGAAAACATAGGCGGAAATACAAATATTCGACTTGTGGCTCAGACTGAGATATTTTATGGCGCTGAACACAGTTTAAGAAGGATCGAAGTTTGTCGGAGGCCGTACCGGAGGCCATTGTGTTTCTTTAACCTCAGTGACCTCAGTCTAAGCCTGCTCGGAAGCGCTGGATGCGATGTTTGTATTTCCAGCAAGGTGCTTCATGTCACGTGCATTCTTCCTAAGCATCGAAGCAAAATTGAAAATAGCAATCACCGGAAGCAGCGCTATGTGAACCTACCTTCTCAGAATCGGCCTGATATGGGTGCACTTCACTGTACCCGGCGGGTTATATTCAATAGACATGCAATGCATGACGATGATAAATTATTCGCGAAATAGGGTGGACTATATCACTTACTGAACACTGAATCGACATCCTTCCGAAAGAGTGCCGACATCGTACATGGTGTGTGTTTGTGAATTCTTCATCCCTCGTTTCTAACGGTATCCCGTTTATAAGTATCATGCTTATGCTCACCATAGCGGATCCTGGATCATGATAACGAGCATCCAATAGCACAATACCAGGTGAAGGGGTTATCTGTGATGTGCTATCCTATACGATAGGTGTTTGTATCGTTATCGTTGATAACGGTGTCACCAAATTAGGTACCTGTCAAAGTACGCAGAGCGGGAGCAGTGACATGTGTGTATTTGTCACAAAGCTGGGTTTCCAGGACTTCATAAATTTTGTAATTTTTGTTTCCATAGTAGTTTCGACATGCTGGCATTCGCTTCAACTTCTCATACCTAACGAGAAAACCTTATTATAAGGCTGATGCATGGCATGCAGATATGGTGACATGCAATAGCGAATTTAGCGTTCTTTCTGATAATATTTTAGTTGATCTGACATACTTTCTGGTTTGTATTGAACCGGTTCGACTCGCCGCCTCTTCTGGGTAAGCGACGCACCCTGGAGAATGTTGGCATTTATCATGGTTACCCTCGCGCGGCGGAAGGAAGCCCCCAGCGCTCCTCTGGGTTTGTGCTGCTGATGTGGGTCAGATCTACGCGCAAGCAGTACGAATTGCGCATACTATATAATCACGTGCTGGTTAGGGTAGAAATAGCGTTCTGGGCGACCACCAGTTTGCCTTCATTCCATTTGTGTTGAAAATGGCAAGTGTACAAAGCCTGACCAAAAAGAATAACACCGGATGCAACTCAACATGCATTGGCTGATGCATTCCATGACGAATACTGATTGCGTTCTACTTCATTGAATCGATGGATGTTTGACTGTCGTAAGGCACAGCAATGGGCAATACAATGGCCCCGTAGCTGGCAGTACAGAACAGCGTCCTCGGATGGGTGCCGTATGACCAATGGAGTCGATGCGCTCTGAAGTTAAAATAACAGGCCCTCTGTCGGACATGTCCACTAGCACATCCACTGCGTGGCTACGTCAGGTGCAGCGCTACCCTCGGTCAGACATGTCCGCCAGTACCTCCCCACTATGGGGGTACGTCAGGTGCAGCGCTACCCTCGGTCGGGCATGTCCACCGGCACCTTCCCACTGCGTGGCTACGTCTGGTGCAGCGCTACCCTCGGTCAGACATGTCCACCAGCACCTCTCCACTGTGGGGGTACGTCTGGTGCAGCGCTACCCTCGGTCGGGCATGTCCACCGGCACCTCCCCACCGTGTAGCTACGTCTGGTTCAGCGCTACCCTCGGTCGGGCATGTCCACCAGCACCTCCACTGTGGGGGTACGTCTGGTGCAGCGCTACCCTCGGTCAGACATGTCCACCAGTACCTCCCCACTGTGGGGGTACGTCTGGTGCAGCGCTACCCTCGGTCGGGCATGTCCACCAGCACCTCCACTGTGGGGGTACGTCTGGTGCAGCGCTACCCTCGGTCAGACATGTCCACCAGTACCTCCCCACTGTGGGGGTACGTCAGGTGCAGCGCTACCCTCGGTCAGACATGTCCACCAGTACCTCTCCACTGTGGGGGTACGTCAGGTGCAGCGCTACCCTCGGTCAGACATGTCCACCAGCACCTTCCCACTGTGGGGGTACGTCAGGTGCAGCGCTACCCTCGGTCGGGCATGTCCACCAGTACCTCCCCACCGTGTACGTCTGGTGCGCACCCTCGGGCCCCACTGTGGGGGTACGTCTGGTGCAGCGCTACCCTCGGTCGGGCATGTCCACCAGCACCTCCCCACCGTGTGGCTACGTCTGGTGCAGCGCTACCCTCGGCCGGGCATGTCCACCAGCACCTCCCCACCGTGTGGCTACGTCTGGTGCAGCGCTACCCTCGGTCGGGCATGTCCACCAGTACCTCCCCACTGTGGGGGTACGTCTGGTGCAGCGCTACCCTCGGTCAGACATGTCCACCAGTACCTCCCCACTGTGGGGGTACGTCTGGTGCAGCGCTACCCTCGGTCAGACATGTCCACCAGTACCTCCCCACTGTGGGGGTACGTCTGGTGCAGCGCTACCCTCGGTCGGGCATGTCCACCAGCACCTCCCCACTGTGGGGGTACGTCTGGTGCAGCGCTACCCTCGGTCAGACATGTCCACCAGTACCTCCCCACTGTGGGGGTACGTCTGGTGCAGCGCTACCCTCGGTCAGACATGTCCACCAGCACCTCTCCACTGTGGGGGTACGTCTGGTGCAGCGCTACCCTCGGTCGGACATGTCCACCAGTACCTCCCCACCGTGTGGCTACGTCTGGTGCAGCGCTACCCTCGGTCAGACATGTCCACCAGCACCTCCCCACTGTGGGGGTACGTCTGGTGCAGCGCTACCCTCGGCTAGACATGTCCACCAGCACCTCCCCACTGCGTGGCTACGTCTGGTGCAGCGCTACCCTCGGTCGGGCATGTCCGCCAGCACCTCTCCACTGTAGGGGTACGTCAGGTGCAGCGCTACCCTCTGTCGGACAGGTCCACCAGCACCTCCCCACTGCAGTGTAAAATAATTAACCATGTGGCCTGGAAATTCACAGTTAATGGAGTTGTGCTATTTCATCCTCATCCTAGGTTTTTACCATTTTGCACATGATGTATGGGCAGTCATCGTGCACATGACTGCTAAGTAATGTAAAATGCATATGACTGAAGTGGAAGGCATTCTGCTTTTTAATCCTTAAGTGACAATCCCCTATTTTCTTCCAATCTTTCACTATTCCCAAGCAACTTCTTCCTTCATCCACACAGTTAATGGCAAAGTAATTTTAGGACACTGCCCCACTGTGGGGGTACGCCTGGTGCAGAGCTACCCTCTGTCGGACATGTCCACCAGTACCTCTCCACTCTGTTGTTGTGCCTGTTGACTCGCTAGTTCCTCATGCACAGTGTAGGATTGTGTCCACCACGAAAATGGCGAAAAGTAAACAGCAAAGTCCGTCGCTGTGTACTTCTTGTGCTAGAACTTAGAACGGCCCAGCTGTGGCTGAAAGTACATGACACAGTATATTCTGATTCTTTCATTTCGGTTTAGCCCATGTGATCACTTATTATGTGTTTGTGATGTCTTCAGTTTAGATACATGCTCGGAACAATGCAGCAACATTCATTTGCCAAGATATTACGTGAACGTTATGCTTGTATTATATGAAAGATATTGCCTTATGTACTTTATGAGGGGGATTGGACTTCGTTTATCCGTAGGTATGTAACGTATATCTGCATCTAACCTAGGTCGACTAAAATATCCTTGAGCTCGTGGAGTAAAAGGAAATGATATCAGAAAAGATTGCAACAGCTATGCTCGTAACACATTCGTGTACTTGGTACTGGCCGGGAGCAGCACACTCTTCCTAGCGATCATCGCTCTGTTGACGTGGGCAGACACTGCGCAGTTCTATAGCGTTCACCAAATAGCGCAGGTAATTTTTCGTTTACGGGGGATCAGCAAGGCTACCGGTGAAGAGGGTTACTATCGTACGACCAAGTAAATGTGGCCAAGACCGGAAGTGTTTTCATGTGTGCTAATTTTCGGATGTGGGGAATGGCACGGTTCACCAAATTATATCCTCGGCCACAAATGTATTTATCGCCGTTGCTGCTGGACCCGGCGGTGCTGCCGGTGTACCGCCGTTGCTGCTAGACCCGGCGGCGCTGCCGGTGTGGTGGTGACCGACCAGCCGGACCCGCCGCCTAACAAAACACGAGCGGCGCGCAGCACGCAGCGGCGCGGCGCACGCGGCCGCTGGCCGGCCGTCAGGTGGCGCGGCCGGGGCACCGTGCCGTCGTCGGTGACGTGACGACCGCTTTGTTTGGCAGGCGTGAGAGCCGGGGCGGCTGCGGCCAGCAGCATGGCTGCCTGCCGCCGGCGCGGCCGGCTACCGCTTCTGCTGACGCTGACGCTGCTGCTGGCCGCTGGTCGGCCGGCCGCCGCCCTCAAGTGCCTGCAGAACGGCGCTGGCAGTGAGTACCCCGCCGCCGCCGAGGCTGCCGCTGATCTCGTCGTCTGTATCAGCTAGCACTATTTGCACGGCTGTGCAGGCTGTTTGTCGTGAGCTAAGCGAGTTCGGGGTGTGTGTTGTGGTTTGTGGAGCGGTTTGTTAGATCTGCAGCGATGTGTGCATCAAGCCGTGATCGGTTTTGTGGTCCTTGCGTCAGCGTGCTACCTGTATCGCGGCCGGACACCAGTGCATAATATGTGTTGTGGTCTGTTCGTCGGATCGTGGTGTGTTATCCGCACACTAATACTTGCTTTGTGCTCTAGTCTGCTACTCACTAGTTTGTGATATGCTTCGTGGTTTGGATATCAACCCAAGATATGTCTCGTGGTCTGCTCAGCACAGCGATAAATTATTCACGAAATAGGGTGAAATATACCACTTTCTGAACACTCAATCGACATCCTTCTCCAAGAAGTATCGGCATCTTGCTCCTTGATACATGTTTGAGGTCTTCATGTCTCCTTTCTGACAGTATCTCATCTATAAGTAGCATTATATCATGTGCATTCTCTCGATACGGAATGGTCGTACACGAACACTTCACAATGCAATTCCAGGTGAAGGAATTACCTATAATGTGATATGGCATGCAATACCAGATTATAGCATAGTTATTATTATCCATATCCCGACTATAACTCTTCTTAAATTAATAATATAAAAACAAATGATAAAGGTGCAAGCAGAAGTACCTACACCATTGGCTGAAATTTGAGTTTGAAAACATCAAAAGCATTTTAAATGACACTAATTCCAAGGCAACTTTCGACATCCTACTGTACCCGTTTCGACATCTCGCACCTAACGAAAAACCGATGTTTTAACCCTGGCTCAACAGCCTGTGATTTGTATCGTGACCTGTACATCAGTCCATTATCTGCTATAGTACACGGTGTTTTTTAAAGCATGTCTTCTCGTAGCTGTATGTTTCGTCAGGACTACTGTGAACCCTGTGGTGTGGCGTAAGGCCGTTGTTTGGTTACTGAGTCAGGTCGGGCTTCTGTTGTGTGGTGTCTAGGTGCGTATTAACCTCCGGTGGTCAGTGCCTAGGCTTTGGATTAGGTCAGGTGCTCAGTCTGAGCGTAGGGTTGAACATGGCTGTGGTCCCGCATAAGGGCTGCATGGTCCGTTATGTCAAGCCAAGTGTATGCGTAATGTCCGTCAAAGTGTGTGATGTCAGGTCAGGTGTGTGTGCGGTGTCAGTATGTGCTAGGCAGGCTGGGGTGCGTTACGCTCGTCAGAGTGCGCCATGTCGTACATGCGATGTTAGTCGGGGCGTGTGTTTTATCACGCCGTGTGATGCCACTCAAGGTACGTCCTATGAGGGATGGGTGTGTGATGTTAGTTAGGGTGTGCTATGCCATGTATGCGTTATGTTAGTCGGGGTGTATGTTCTGTCACGCTTGGTGTTATATCGCCCATTTAGTCGGTGCGTCCTGAAGCACCAAATCCACCGTTCCTGGTGTTTTTATTTGTACTGTTATAACGTCTGCTCGCGTTTTGTCACGCGATCGCCCCATGCGAATGGAATGTAATAATATAGAAGCCACATTCTCGCATGAAGCGTGTAATTATCCAGCTTATTTCCTCAGAGCGAGAGCGGAATCCAAATATGTATTGCTATGTGCATGCAAGGCAGTTTACGTGAGCGACTTGACCAAGTTACCATTCAAGCATTCCAAGCTTTAACAACTAGTTTGTCACATAACTGAAATTCCATTTTCTTCACTCGTAGTTGGATTGCATTGTGGCTTCACGACGCACCCAGCAGCTAATGCCATATGGCTTCGCCTGCCTCTCGCCCTGGCAGGAAGGGCGAGGATCGCGGGAATCGCTTCATTCGCGGTTAGGACTGTTCGTTATATATAGTTTTTGCATACAATATTCCATCTGATGCCGTCGCAATCTGTTTTAATCAAACGAATTGTGACCACTTCCCTTGTTCGTCCGTTTCACCATAGGTACTGTCCAGATATCGCAACCTTTTTCTTGTCCGTCCGTCTCACCAGACGGACATCCAGGATGTCTGCTGTCCAGACATCGCAACCTTTTTGCACCCAATTTCCGAAAAGGATGCGCATTTCAACACAACACAATCTCGACTAATTTGAACCATTTTATGTCGCGAAATTCTGATTGAGACTCGGGCCCCGTGCTTGGTAGACGATTCCGACTTCGGCAACCATGCAGCCAGGGTTGGCAGAAGCGCATTCGTTTCCATGCTGCTATGCCGAAGTCCGGCCGCCATTCCAAACATGATGCATGTGTGTAGAATTGCAATGTATGTCACCGAATTTCCAACAGAAGTGTATAGTGCTGAAATGTTTTGCCCCTTTTTTGCGCGCACTTGGGGGCCGCGGTAGCTCAGTTGGTAGAGCGTCTGACTCTTGATCGCAAGATTGTGGTTTCGAATCTCACAACCGACGGCATTTACCGAGTCCACTCGCGACCAATCGGCGTGAGATTGGCCACGCTATACTACCTAGCGTTGGAATGCGTCGTAAAAGAACCCGAGATTCTTCTCGCGTGCACTTTATCCGAAATTTGGTTCAGAATTGCTTAGGTCTCGACAGTCGCCAAGAGAGGACAGTTGCAACCTTACGAGGACATCCTCAAGTTCTCTGTCGCAACGGTCTGATCCCCCAGCACGCCCCTGAGTTGTGGGGGGGGGGGGGGAAGCCTTCTGAGTCTCTGTCCTCGCTCGTCCAGGTCCCAGAACGACGCCTTATAGTGATCATCTTTGCGACAAATTATAAGCCGAGCATGCTCCCAGATCCATACATTTATAAGCAAGCCTCCAGTTCCAAAATCGTACTGTCACTTCGTCATCGCGGTTTAACCAAGGAAAGGAAAATATCCGAGAAATTAACTGGAATATCGGGAAATATAATTGTAGGCTGTTGATTGTTGGATACCCAGGCATAATGGATCCATCAGGAATCGGGAACACCCCGCTGTATTTGTGGGACTAATGTCTGATTTTGATGCGACGCTGCCACTTCGTAGGCCATGTTTTCTCACGGAATTTAGCGTCAGAAATGCCTAGTCTATTGTCCATCGCTGAGGCACACGCTGAAAACACATATTGCCTGCGAAAGTTATTTTCTACCGTCTCAGTCGCTCAGTTTTCTGAACTGGGAGACCTGCATCATTTATTGAAGTCTGGTAACTTGTTAAGTGGGGGCCCGCTTCTTGGGAAAATAACGTGCACGTATAGAGCCGCCCACTCGTTTGCATCACGCTGCTACCTGGTTGTGTCACTGCTGTTTGAGTTCGAAATGGATTACCGCAATCCGTGTTAGAAGTATGCGTGTCTGAACCGTTTTTGATCGCCGTGAGATTGAATCATTAATGCGTGACGGCAAACGATTGGTTGCGTTCAGTGCTACCTGGTGCCTCAATGATCAATCAGTAAGGTGTGAAATGCAAGTGGTGCTTAGCTTGGCACTTAATATCGCAACGATTCTGCTGTATGCGACGCGTAAAAAATGTTCCCAGTGGTTTGGTCGGCATCTTCAGTCTATTTTTGTTCACGCATTCTCGGGAGAGATTACGACGCGTTCTCGGGACAGATTCCGACGGCTGCTCGCAGCTTCACGACTCGAAATCACTGAACAAAACACCACCGTTGACTGATTTTGTCCCCGGAGTCACGTATGTAGTACCTGCGGTGCGACCACTGTAATAAACGACGTAAACAAGGCGATTTCCTCATGCCATTAGCGGTGTGTTTGCCGAGAGTCATGAATTATGTTGGGAAACTGAAATTGCATTACTCTGCTGCCATTATGGTCCGGGCCCAATACATACCCAGAGGTGGTAAACAGCCACCTGACTTCCCTAATTCTTAGCCTGGGTGTGGCTTCCTGGCTCTTTGGGCGTGCTGACTGAGTCGAGTTTCATACAAAATCCAGACGCTGACTGTAGTTAAAGAAACCTATTCCATCTAGTTTCATCAAGCCACAATGGCAAGAAATTCTCGGAAGAAAACGGTGAGCATAGCCCGGCACTAATGGTAGAAAAGCCTGAAAAATATACAAGAGAAAAAAATACACACACTGGCTGCTTTTATTGTTTCTTGTGAATGCGGCGTTGTAGGCCGAACAACATCGAAATTGCATCGGATTTACCGTCGAATAGTAGTTCTGTGGTCATGCATATAACGTGGCTGAGCGTTTACTCAACACGGATCATTGGGAGTTGCAGCTGATTATGATGAGGCCACGACGATATCAGTGTTCCGCCGGCGACAAAATATGGCCGTCAAAAATATGGCTATCCAGTCATATTTACTGCCTCGTGTCTCCCGAACGGACATAGCTGCCGTCTCGTCTCTGTGCCGTTTCAGTCAGTCTATCGTCGTCCCTGTTGCCCTGCCATAGCTGCTGTCTGTTGTGTACTCGCCAGTCATTGGTATATCCGTGACTGTAATTTGGTAATGCCCCTGGCGGTCTCGGCGTCTGTCTAGTCCGCAGTGTGACCGTGGTCTGGCCTGTGATAAATTGCTGATGAAAATGGGTGGAACATACCAATTACTGAATACTGAATTGGCGTCCTTCCCAGAAACGTCTTCGCATTGTGCTCCCAGATATGTGTTTAAGCAGTCTGCATAACTCATTTCTTACAGTACCTCGTTTGCATGCCTCATGCACCTACTCACTATGATGGATACTGTCACACGCCTATTGCCTAATAAGCTCCTGGTAATGTGATTATCTTTGATACGGAATGCTATGCAATGCGGGTTGTTGACTGCCGTACTTAATGGTGTTATAGGTGTGTATGCAGTGCTAAAATATTGGTTTTTGTCAGGCGTGAGGTGTCTAACCAAATAGATTAGGATGTCGAAATTTGTCGCGGAAGCACGTCGTTTAAGGTATCATGAAAGACATTGAAGCTAAGTTTTGAGCTAATAGCGTACTTATACGTGTATGTTTATATTTGGAAGATGCCCATTATACGAATACATATATCAATGAAAATGACTGGAAATAGCATTCTATCAACAAATGATGTTCTATATCAGAGCACACCATCGGCTTTTTATGTCCGTAGGCCTGCATATCAGCTATGCACTTGGTAATGTCGGTAATTGTGTTGCGAGATACTTGTATATCACAATCTATATTGGAGAGCGCAACCATTATACTATGCACGATTTTTCTTTTATAGAAGCGAGACATGTAGGTTTCATAGACACATCAAGAAGCACGATGTCAATGCTACTTGGGGAAGGACGTCAATTAGGTGTCCAAAAAGTGGTCAATTCCACCTTATTTCACCAATAATTATCACTGGATATATGTGTATATGGTTTGTTGGCAGTGTTACGACTGTGTCTGGTCCGTAGTGTCACTGGGTCTGATCTGGTTCGTGACCGACCGCTGACAGTACCACTGACGACCATCGTGTGACATAACGATTCAGACATTTTGGTGGGCAATGTGCATAGAACCGGAGCACCACTTGCTGAATTATTACAATGTTTCGTTATTCATATGAAATATTTTGCTTCCCATTTCCATACTTCACTGGTTTATGTCTGCTGCATCCTGGAAGTACGCAACATACACGATACAGCTAACATACATTTTCTTCCACATTCAGTTTCGTACAATTTTGTTTGAACTGCACAGAACAAAGCTTGTATTACTCGTTGTGTGCAAGTTATATGCGTATATCTTGACAACATTTTGCATCTTTGATTGCAAATATAGGAAATCATTTTTGCATCTGACACCAAACCGGAAGTGAAGGCCAAACAGAAAATTAATACCGCCAAGTCGATGCGACGTTATGGTCATGGGTGCCGTTGATGAGCCGTAACCAGCGCAGACGACAGAACGGCGGCCCACGCGGGGACAGATGCGACAGATCGCATGCCCCCCCCCCCCCTGGGTGGAGGAAAAACAGTTCCCGGGAAGCAGCGGCGCTGGCGCTGCCGCTGCCGGAACGGCTACCAGCCACCGGGTGGGACGAGCCCATCGTTGTCGACGGATGCGACGCGGTCACGCCAGTGTTCCGCCGGAACTGGCGCCGCGGCGGCCTCGTCGGAGCCGTGCAGTGGCCGGCCGGGCCGAGCCCTGCTGCCAGCCGCGCTCGGCTGTTTGCCAGTTTCGATGTTCGACTGCCGCGAACTGCTCACTGAATTGGCGCGTGACGTGGGAATTCCGAGCACACGGACTTGGCTTGCCAGTCCGCAGCATCTACTTTGAGGACGTCCACAGATTTCGAGGTTGTGCGTCATCGATGTTGTCGCCTTCCTGATGAAAGTAACGCATTGCTTGGAGGTATATATGTAGAAGTAGAAGGAATGATGCGTGGCGAAGATGCATCACTATCTGCCAAAGATATCCATGACACCCATTGCGATCCTGATCGTTCACGACGCGGTTCAGAGGAAATGGACGGCTTTTCTTCACATACAGGTTCTTCAGATCTGCAGGGTCTAAGGTGCGGTTGCATTGGTGTGGTACAGATACAAGGTATATATTATAGAAAAATGAAATGCAACCTAAAAGGTGTGGAAATGCGTTCAGCAGGTCCGGCTGCACACCGAACAAATTTTGAGACGGTGGTAAAACCTATGCATCGAGGAGTCATTTCTCAATATTAATACGCTTTTAAAATATGGAGAACAATGGTGTTTTGGTAATGATGATGCTATTTACAGTCCTTTACGCAACGTATTTAACTTGGCGGATCGTTATCGCGGGAAAGTATAAGAAATCCGAAAATTGCATGCCTTGGTCCAGTGTCATTTTTTTTCACACGATGCTACCGTGTCGCATGTGATGTTTTCGTTCACCTCATTAAGCCAGTAATTTATCGCACTTCTTGTATCTCTTGCGGCGCAGTTGTATAAGCGTTATTCTTGGCTGTCCATGCAACATTCATCCGTTGTGAACCGAAGGGAACTTGCATGGGGTTCTGATAGTTTATGCAGCGATTGAGCAATGTTTGTCTGGAAAGAGATGGATGGTTGTCGGTGAGCGATCATTGGATGGCGACTCGGTGACTTCGCTGATGCAACTTCATCAGCTCTTGCCTGATGAGTTAGTTGTTCTTTGAAGAAATAATCTGCCTACATATGCGGATTCGTTCACATGAAACGAAATATTGCGATGAGATCCTTAACATTGATAACTGCATTGGGGACGTCATCAGTTCATGACCCGGAGGTTCCTTTTGAGTCAGGTTGTCAGAAGGGGAAATGATATATCAAATTATATCTAAGCGGAATATGGTAAAAGTTTAGTAAAAACATGGAAAAAGTTGGTTTTAATGTTATTAATGTAATATAGTTTAGGTGGTAGAATAGTCTGTTGATGTAATAATGCTTCTTTCTGTTCATTTACTTGTTATTTTTGGGATTACGAAACGGGAAAATGGTAATTGAAAATCGTCCGTGATTCCCGACGTTTACCAGCAAAACATTAATACCTCTTTGGCGTTTTTCTTTTCATCTAGATCAGGACACTTCGATCACCGCGTTGGCGAAGCAACGCCGCACGTCTTCCGAGCAATGCGGAAACTCAGCGGGCCGGGTTAGCGGATTTGTGTCAGCCACGAGATGCCGACGAAACAAGTCGCATGGCCTTAGAGCTTACCGTTATTCTTCGAGCCCCAGCAGCCAGCTCAGCCTGTAATCGAGTTAAGATCGGCGAGCCTTCCTGCCGGGCGGTATGTCGGGCTGACGCGCCGCCGGCTGAGCCGGCCGCTGTGACATGTAGCTGGCTAAATTGCAGTGTATTGGTGGTTGGCTAACTTGCAGTGTATTGGTGGTTGGATAAATTGAAACGAGTGACTCAATTCCGACACCTATGCTTATCGAAAGAAGTAACCAAAACTCCGGGTGATTTTTCTGGGAAAGGGAGCTACTATAATTCCACCTCATCTAAATAGGAGGTAAATCCAACTCCTCATTCCATTAACCAAAATAATAGGCATAATATCTGATGACATAACATTACATCAATATCAGTAAGTGTGTACTGGCTCAGTGGTTTCACGTCTAGGAACCGTGAATAAGAACATAGCCTGCGAGAAATGTCACTAGTGTTGAAAGATTGAAGGTATATACAACAATTTCGTTCATGCTCTTCACTGATCAAAACCCATTCATGAAATAGGAAACCTGTTCCTGAGGAATGGCAGATGACACACCGAAGCCGTTCACCTCATGTTTTCTATGTTTGCCTTACAACAGTATGAAAATATATTTACACTACCCCAAATTTTCAGAAAGATACAGGTGCATATTTATATTGTGGTAATACACATCGAACTTGTGGCTTTTGCAACCTTGCATTAATATGAAAAACAGCAAGGTGAAGATGGTCAATATGACAGAATCGTTGCAAACTCCCACCAATTACCCCAACTATTGAATATTGTCGATAAAGGATGTGTGCTAAATGACCAATGCAGTCGATGCGTCCTAAAACCCAAATTACTAACCAACAAATTCCTGATGAAGGCATGCTACTATGTCGGCTTCGATCTAATTTTTCTTAGTGCACAACAAACCAGTATTAGACGACGATTGTAAAATTTGTCGTGATCTGTCAGTCCTGTTGGATGCCTACGTCACACACGACGATTGAAGTTTGACGTCACTGACGCCGTTCCGCTGATGGGAGCCTGCACACCCTGTACACCACCAGCCAATCCCACGGGAGTTGCGCGGCTGGCTGGCGGCGAGCCTCCGCCCTGCGGAATGTGCTAATAGAGTTCGCCACGGCCGACGCGGCGCCACCGCGGCCGTGTTTGTATATGTCAGCCGGCGGGCATCAGGTCCGAGGCGGCCCCAGCTGATGACCCGGCGGCCGTGCCAGCCGGAGATCCGCGGAGGTCTCAGCTGGCAACACGCGGAGGTCTCAGCTGGCAACACGCGGAGGTCTCAGCTGGAGACCCGGCGGCCGTGCCAGCCGGCGACCCGCGGAGGTCTCAGCTGGCAACACGCGGAGGTCTCAGCTGGCAACACGCGGAGGTCTCAGCTGGCAACACGCGGAGGTCTCAGCTGGCAACACGCGGAGGTCTCAGCTGGCAACACGCGGAGGTCTCAGCTGGCAACACGCGGAGGTCTCAGCTGGCAACACGCGGAGGTCTCAGCTGGCAACACGCGGAGGTCTCAGCTGGAGACCCGGCGGCCGTGCCAGCCGGCGACCCGCGGAGGTCTCAGCTGGTGACCCGCGGAGGTCTCAGCTGGAGACCCGGCGGCCGTGCCAGCCGGCGACCCGCGGAGCTCTCAGCTAGTAACACGCGGAGGTCTCAGCTGATGACCCGGCGGCCGTGCCAGCCGGCGACCCGCGGAGGTCTCAGCTGGCAACCCTCAGAGGTCTCAGCCGGTGATCTGCGGAGGTCTCGGCCGGTGATCTGCGGAGGTCTCAGCTGGTGACCCGCAGAGGTCTCAGCTGGCAACCCTCAGAGGTCTCAGCCGGTGACCCGCGGAGGTCTCAGCCGGTGACCCGCGGAGGTCTCAGCTGGTGACCCGCGGAGGTCTCGGCTGGTGACCCGGCGGCCGTGCCAGCCGGCGACCCGCGGAGGTCTCGGCTGGTGACCCGCGGAGGTCTCAGCCGGTGACCCGCGGAGGTCTCAGCCGGTGACCCGCGGAGGTTTCAGCCGGTGACCCGCGGAGGTCTCAGCTGGTGACCCGCGGAGGTCTCAGCTGGTGACCCGCGGAGGTCTCAGCTGGTGACCCGCGCAGGTCTCGGCTGGTGACCCGCGGAGGTCTCAGCTGGTGACCCGCGGAGGTCTCAGCCGGTGACCCGCGCATGTCTCAGCTGGTGACCCTCGGAGGTTTCAGCTAGAGGGTCTCAGCTGGAGACCCGCGGAGGTCTCAGCTGGTGACCCGCGGAGGTCTCGGCTGGTGACCCGCGGAGGTCTCAGCTGGTGACCCGCTGATGTCTCAGCTGGTGACCCGCTGAGGTCTCGGCTGGTGACCCGCTGATGTCTCAGCTGGTGACCCGTGGAGGTCCCAGCTGGTGACCCGCGGAGGTCTCAGCTGGTGACCCGCGGAGGTCTCGGCTGGTGACCCGCGGAGGTCTCAGCTGGAGACCCGCGGAGGTCTCAGCTGGTGACCCGCGGAGGTCTCGGCTGGTGACCCGCGGAGGTCTCAGCTGGTGACCCTGTGGCGGTCGGCCGGCGGACGTCATGACACATGTGAGCGCGTGTTGGAGCTAACAATCCGCGCTGCTGGCGTCGGTGAGTGCGTCGCCGCCGCCGCCCAGCACGGAGCCCGGCTGCGTAATGTCCCTGACAGTCGAAGTGTCCTAAAGCCGCACACAAGCCACGGCCACCGCCACCGGCACGGAGCCCGCAAGTGCGTGGCCTTCGGACGCGAAGGTCACGGCGGGGTCGGCCGGGCCTCTCGGCCAGCGCCGGTGACACTCGGAGGCCGGCGGTATCTGGCGGCTGTGCCGGCCGGTGTGCGGCGGCGTGGCCTGTCGCCGGGCGCCGCTGACGGGCGTGAGGACGCGGCAGCGGGCGGGGTGTCGCGTCTGCGGCCGGCCGGCCGTCGCCGCCGCCGCCGTGCTGTGTACACAGACGGCGCTGTGCAGGGGCGCGCCGGTGTCTGCCGGCAGTGTTGCGACACGCTGGCGCGCGAGAGGCGCCGCAGAACGCCCATTATGGCCGCAGACGGCCACAGACGCGGCTGCAACATGGCCCACTGTTTATGTATGTCGCCGCGACGCCAGACCGGGCCGCCAGTCTGCCGTCAATGGATGCTGTCGACCGGGCTCTAGACCGCCGGTAGTGGGTGGGTACTCTCTACCGGGCCCCAGCCTCCCGTGAGTGGATTCTGTCGATCGGACCCCCAGTTTGTCGTGAACAGATCCTGTCGACCGGACCCCAGCCTGTCGTGAGTGGGCGCTGTCCATCGGGCCTCAGCCTGTCGTGAATGGATTCTGTCGACCGGGCTGCAGCCTCCCGTGAGTGGATCGATGTCGTCAGATTATTCACCAGGCCGTGACATCCCAATCGCCTAGGCTGAAGTGTTGCTTGGAAGTCTGGGAAAATCTGGTATAGCATGTGCTTGTCAGTTGCAGATGATTAAATATATAGCATTTCATGTTTTTGTAACGGCGATGGTCTCCGGAAATGATTAAAAGTGGAATGGCGGTTGATCCAACAATGTCACTCGTGATATGGTATTCACGAAGTTATTATTGACTGAGAGTACAAACATGAACTTGAGCACGCAGACAATCTTGTCCGGTAATTCGATATACCCTGCGGTTATATCTGCTCCGAAAGAAACTATCTTCAGATAGTTTCGCCAATAATTCGTCAGTCACTCTCATACTCATCAGTCAGTGGTAAAAATTGGATTGTGGAAATAATAGTGTCGACCTTCGTTTAGCAGAATAAAATTAAACGGTTTTTAAGCACTACCGTAAGCACCACCGTAACCGTAAGCTTACGGTTTTTATGCAACCTGGCTGTAATTCATCTTGCTCATTATTCGACTAGCAATTTGACAAGCGAGCCAACCGTTGGTAGATTGGGATTGAATGATCACTATTGAGTCGTGGGTGGGGGGGGGCAGAACGTGAACGCCGACGGGCTCGGAGGTCAGCGTGCACAACTGTGCTCAACTCGTCGCTATGTTCGTGTTTCAGCACTTCATTCTGTTCGCAATGCACATGATCTTGTTCATCCCACATCACACTCGCGCACTCGTGCCGAAGCGAAGCCACTGCCATCCGGGCAATCGTACCCTCGCGCTTCCCGGAAGTTGGTGCAAACATGCTGAATGAATGCGGATCATTTCCGCTGAATTCACGTATCACACCCTGCTTTGGCGGGCATCGCCCACCGAAGCCCGCTCGCTGCGCACATCATTTGGCCTTCGGCGCAAGGAGCGCATGGGCGGCCTTTTGATCGGCCCACCGGGCTGATGCTCCCGTGTGTGCCATGCTGTGATCGTTTCCAGTTACCGCCTGATTGCACGCCATTCAAGGTCAGTGGGGCCGATTTAAAGGCAGTCGGCGGCGGCCGCCGAGCGGTGCTCCTGACGTGGCTTCGACGGCATTTCCGAAGCCCGCGACACACGTTCGCAGCGCGGCGGCAACGGCGAAAGCGGACGGCGCGCCCGGCGGCACCGCTGGTGTACTGCGTCAGCGGAGCAGCCCACTCTCCACCGCTGGTGTACTGCGCCAGCGGAGCAGCTCACTCTCCACCGCTGGTGTACTGCGCCAGTGGAGCAGCTCACTCTCCACCGCTGGTGTACCGCGCCAGCGGAGCAGCTCACTCTCCACCGCTGGTGTACTGTACTGGTGGAGCAGTCCACTCTCCACCGCTGGTGTACCGCGCCAGCGGAGCAGCCCACTCTCCGCCGCTGGTGTACCGCGTCAGTGAAGCAGCTCACTCTCCACCGCTGGTGTACTGCGTCAGCGGAGCAGCTCACTCTCCACCGCTGGTGTACTGCGCCAGCGGAGCAGCTCACTCTCCACCGCTGGTGTACTGCGCCAGGGGAGCAGCTCACTCTCCACCGCTGGTGTACTGCGTCAGTGGAGCAGCTCACTCTCCACCGTTGGTGTACTGCGTCAGTGGAGCAGCTCTCTCCCCGCTGGTGTACTGCGCCAGCGGAGCAGCTCACTCTCCACCGCTGGTGTACTGCGTCAGTGGAGCAGCTCACTCTCCACCGCTGGTGTACCGCGTCAGTGGAGCAGCTCACTCTCCACCGCTGGTGTACTGCGTCAGCGGAGCAGTCCACTCTCCACCGTTGGTGTACTGCGTCAGTGAAGCAGCTCACTCTACCGCTGGTGTACCGCGCCAGCGGAGCAGCTCACTCTCCACCGCTGGTGTACTGCGTCAGCGGAGCAGCTCACTCTCCACCGCTGGTGTACCGCGTCAGTGGAGCAGCTCACTCTCCACCGCTGGTGTACTGCGCCAGCGGAGCAGCTCACTCTCCACCGCTGGTGTACCGCGTCAGCGGAGCAGCTCACTCTCCACCGCTGGTGTACTGCGTCAGTGGAGCAGCTCACTCTCCACCGCTGGTGTACTGCGTCAGTGGAGCAGCTCACTCTCCACCGCTGGTGTACTGCGTCAGTGGAGCAGCTCACTCTCCACCGCTGGTGTACTGTGCTGGTGCAGCACCTCGTTCTCTGCCGCTGGCTCGATATACATTTGCATGAAGTTTATGCTCAGATTGAAAAGTATCCGGCAGCTGTGCGGTGCTCGTCTAGATGCACAGAGCGGTGGTGGGTAAAACAGATTGCTGTTCAATGTCACTGCCGAGGGATTACAAATGTGGAAGAGTTTCTCGCCTTATGTCAAAATGTTTGTGCTTCTTTTCGGGCAAAGTTAGCATATGTTAGGTTTGTCTGGATGTAAACTTTATCAGATCTGGACTGTCACCACGGTTGAAAAACTAATTTTGTGCGAGTTTTTGTCACCCAAAGTGTCGAAATTAATTGTCATAAATGTAATTGTCATGCCACTTTTCTGACCGAAGGATTGAACGATGCTGTTTGGGGATGGTGAACGCATATTGCCTAGTATTTATGGCCCTGTCGGGTCATACAACTTGGCTTTTATTTCAATAATATTGTGTCTTACAATGACGAAATATAACACCACGCATCATGTTTCCTGTATTTGTCTGCGCTCACTTGATTTTCCTAATTTCATTATTTTAACACTGTTAATCAAGGTGAGTTTCCGAAATTTCGGAAGTACGACACGAGTTTCTGATGACAAGAATGGAAATATTATTATCGTCTAAGACTGAAGGTCGGAAAATTCGCCTCTGCAAGTCCGAGAACCAAATTTACAAATCCCACCCTGGTTGTGACACGTGATCATCTGCAAGCGCGATCCGACAGCCAAGCCACGGGGTGGGGTGTAAGTGGATGGAAAGCTGGGCTGCATCGGGAGTGATGTGCCTGTAAAAAAACATGCAGGTAGTGGTTGAATGTTACCCTGGAGGTGTCGTTAATTGTGCTTACCAAAGGGCCGCCCACCACTGCCCAGTGGGGGCGGCCTGCAATGGACTGGTGAACTAAGCCTACTCGTGGGAAGAGACATGGCTACTTCTCCGAACCAATGTTCGACTGCCAAGCTCCTAGATAACTTGCTAGGAAATCCGGTAGCGAAAGGCAAGCGTTATTTCAGTTTCTTAAAAAAACCTAAGTATTGGCAAGGTGCATTAGCAGCAAACTTCTGCGTACAAATCCATGTTATTCAACGAAGCGAGGTCGACTGCACCAGAGAAGAGTATCCAGCATCCAGCATCCAGCATCCAGCATCCTGAGGTCACGTGCACCAAGCGTGCCCTAGACTAGTCCAGCAACGCGACGAAGCGGCTGTGTGAAAGCGTCCGTTACGTGGTTCATTTGCATGAAATGGTGCTACTGTATCAGATAGCTAGGCCGAAGACATAGTGCAGATAGCATCGCGCATTTGGTATGCGCCAGTGTGATGGTGCGACTTTGTGTGTCGGGATACTTTGCGTTGTTTTGTCGTGCCTTTTCACGATGGACATTGAAGTAAAAGCCCTAAAGCGGAGCATTTATAAATATTTAAACATTTGTGATGATGCAAGTGCAAATAAATACACATTTATTGATATATATATAATGTAGATGTGTATGTATATATGTAGATGTGTATGTGGGTGTATGTGCGTGCCCACGAACCGCTGACGTTGATTGTACGTAAAGCCCTCGTTGAACAATCCTAGAAAAATACAGTAATATTTATGCTACGCTTGCATGGATTGTCCGCAAATGTAGGTATTGATAGCTATTCTATCCGCCGCTCTCCTGGTGAGCTGCACCTTAAGCAGGGATGCGGAGCCGGCAAAAATTTTGGACGGCTCCGGCTCCGTACATCCCAAACGTGATCGATCCATTAAATAAGGGTTAGGGGGACATAAAAAAGTTAGCCGCGACCACTCAGAGGCGCAAACTTCAGACAATTATAAGCAACTTTGCCATATAAACCCTGTATCTATCTTTAAATAAACACCCGCCTCCGCCCAAATTACTTTTCGTGTTATGCCCTCGTAAACTGACGCTCGCTTCTTGCCGTATTGGGGCAATCAGAAGAGGGGAGACTCGAATCAACAACACTCCCCATCCCGTGAACGGTCCATGGAACACCATTGTTGTAAATTGTAATGTTTGACCTCATCTGTAGTAAGGTACAACAACCCGTTGATGATGGAAACAATGAACTTAACTAAGCTAAACATGGAGCTATTGCATTAACTACTGAGGCTCGAATATGGTTATTGGTTATTCTACCATTATTTGATATTTTTACATGTTACTCGTATTTAAACATTTTGGCTTTTAAAAATGCGTTTTCATACCATACCATATCATACCATACTAGGAATAATGTGTTCATTTCACGTTTGCTAATTTTGTTTCATTTACACCTCATTCGGAGTCGGAGCCGCCCTTCTTTTGACGGCTCCGGCTCCGACTCCGAGTAAAATGTCCCGGCGGCTCCGGCTCCGGGCAAAATGTTCCGGCTCCTGCGGCTCCGGCTCCAGCTCCGGCTCCAGCTCCCCATCCCTGACATCAAGGATCGGTCAGAATCGGATTGAAGGCTTGGAACAACTGCTGAAGGCCGGATAATGCGCCATTAGTCTGATCCATCGATATATCAACTAGTTGGTGGACCTTGTCGCCGCATACTGCCAACTAGTCTGCTCCACTTGGTCCCGATTGTGCTGAGTCTGCACGGGCCCTCTCGGGTGTGCCGTTCGGCGCGCGTGCATCTGTGCATGTGCGGCGATCGTTACGCGCTGTGCGCGTGACCCGACACCTCTGCTCGGGACGGCCGGACATGAGGCGGCCGGTGCCGACCGACACGGCCCGGCCTGGTCCGGCCGCGCTCTGCATCCTGACGTGCACAAGCCGACGGCGCCGATCGGCCGCCCATTATACAGATGCCCTGTTTAGGCAATTTATTAGCGTTCCGAGAAAACCACACGGGAATCCGGCCCCGCCGGACAGTTTATTTCATACGCCTCATGCGCGGCCGTAACCGTAAATTCCAGTGATAGTCGCCTGCAAAGTTTCATTAAATCACCTTTTCACAGAGTTAATCGCGCATAATAACAGAGGCAGATGGCGTCCATCAGGCCGGGTAGCGGCATTGCTGTGCAGTGACTGGTCTGGCCAGTGTGAGTCGACCCGCGCTCGCCGTGACCCCTGCGAGGTCATCGTCGCCGGCCACTCCGCCCAGCAGTGTCCACTGGTGATGTCACGTTCGCCCCCTGAGCCAGGTGGCGGTGCCACGCCACCTCTGGGCCAGGTGGCAGTGCCATGTCACCAATGGGCCAGGTGGCAGTGCCACGTCACCTCTGAGCCAGGTGGCAGTGCCATGCCACCTCTGAGCCAGGTGGCGGTGCCATGTCACCTCTGAGCCAGGTGGCGGTGCCATGTCACCTCTGAGCCAGGTGGCAGTGCCATGTCACCCATGGGCCAGGTGGCAGTGCCATGTCACCCATGGGCCAGGTGGCAGTGCCACGTCACCTCTGAAGTAGGTGGCAGTGATGCCGTGCGGAAGCCGCCTCAGTTCTGATGCCGTGCGGAAGCCGCCTCAGTTCTGATGCCGTGCGGAAGCCGCATCAGTTCTGATGCCGTGCGACAGCCACCTTAAGGCTTGTGCCGTGTGGCGGCCGCCTCAACTATAATGCTGCTCGGCGACCAACTACATTCTGATCTAGGTTCGGTCTGATCAGAGCCAAAGTTTGCACTACGGGAGAGCCGCAGGCCGTGTCGGTGCCAGGCCGTGCACAGGTGCAGGAGAGCCACATACCGTGTCGGCAACAGCCATGCAAGCGCACACACAGGTACAGATACGGGCAGCCACTGCATGTGCTAGCTAAGCCGCTCTGGTACGGCCACCACTGCCCGGGCCGGTGAGATACGGTCACCACTGCCCGGGCCGGTGAGGTACGGTCACCACTGCCCGGGCCGGTGAGGTACGGTCACCACTGCCCGGGCCGGTGAGGTACGGTCACCACTGCCCGGGCCGGTGAGGTACGGTCACCACTGCCCGGGCCGGTGAGGTACGGTCACCACTGCTCGGACCGGTGAGGTACGGTCACCACTGCCCGGGCCGGTGAGGTACGGTCACCACTGCCCGGGCCGGTGAGATACGGTCACCACTGCCCGGGCCGGTGAGGTACGGTCACCACTGCCCGGGCCGGTGAGGTACGGTCACCACTGCCCGGGCCGGTGAGGTACGCTCACCACTGCTCGGACCGGTGAGGTGCGGTGCTGTCCGTGTTGGTGGTGTACGGGCTCTGCCGCTCCAGACCGATGGATGGGGTGTGAATGGGAGTCCCCGCCAACACTGCTGCGGTGTCACTTACGAGGCTTGGTCACAATCTGACGCAGGTAGTCGGCAACCCTAAGCCACTTCTACCACCACCACGGGTCATAGGCGGCTGGATTCCCATTAGCACAGGTGAGGCTACTGGGTGACCTTATCTCCAATAGCTGTTGTTTGTGATGCTCCAGCCAATGTGAACGCGCTGACCGGGAATACAGCCGCCAACCGCGCCAGCCCCACGCAGTCAGGTGTGTGTTGCCGAAGGCCAGGTGGATTCATTGCATTTGCCGTATTGATTATTCTTGCTTTGCATAATTTAAAGGCGGCATTCCTCAGCTAGAAAAGTCGGCTTGTATTTGTGATCAAGTGGGAACGCGTGCTGGACCCTTTGAGCCATCTGGCTGCAAATTGTTCCGGCGTAAGTTTCTAGGCAGATCACGGCATCGACTACGAGCTCAAAATTTAACCTTCCTATAACGAGTTTCGTTCCTACAAGTTCTGCGAGCGTACATCAAAGCGGCTCTTACAGCCGATATGCGTCAGCCACAGGCAGGCCCACCCTTTTGATCCTACTGGCACTCTATTACTGGCATCCATCGGCAGCGAGGCCAACAATTCTTCAATGTTGTTTACTGTGCAATCTATAAACGTGGTGATGACAGATGATGGAACACGCACTTAAGTGCCTCACAAACCACTTAAGTGCCTCGTCAGTGTGCTCCATGATGCCTTCAATTCGGCTGAAAGCGGGGGGGGGGGGGCATGCATGTCCTGCGACACAGTTATTTAGTTTTTGGTCTTCAGAAAGTCTAACGGGTACCAAAGTTTTGGGAAAAGGCCAATCATCGTGTATTGTTGCAGCCAGGTAGAAATAATTTATTCAACCAAATGGTTATTTTCTAACCTCTTGTTTGAAGAAAAAGTTGAGAGAATCAGATTCGTCATTTATCATCTCTGCATAGTATTGATTATTTTTCTGTTCGGTTTACTGCTCAGTTTACTGCTCATTATTTTGACCATTTGACTTGCATGTCAGCGTTCCCCCTTATTTGAAGACATAGGAAATTATGCGTTATTTATCTTTAAGGAACTTAAGGAAATTATGCGTTATTTATCATAGGCGTTAATTATTTGTAAGGAAGTTCACTTGAGTACAGCAGTTTAATTATGTGGATTGCAGTTTCAAGTTTTTGACCACACCTTGACGAACCTATGTTGGTTTGAGGCGACTCAGGCCGCATTTTTCCTCGCCTGTGGTTGGCCTGGCTACAGCCGTCTTGCGCTCAGCGCGGGTACACCGTTGCGCTAGCTTACATGGACACAAGGGTGTGTCCTGTCGGTCCCACCGGGGCGCAGCAGAGGTGACGTTTGGTGACATCGACCCGCTACCGGAAAGGTGGTGCAGCGTTTTGCAGGCTTGTGGACGGTTTGGTAAACTGACCGTTGGTAAATATGCTACCTGTTTGAAACGAAACGCGATAGTATCGGTGTGTGGAGCATTGTGGGCGCCGTCGCTACTGCAGTCCCGGCTGCCCTCGACACTGCAGTCCCGCTGCCATCACCACTGCAGTTCCTGCTGCCATCGCCGCTGCAGTCCCGTTGTCGCCACTGCAGTAGTCGAGGGTACAGTCCGCGTCGCCAACTTTACAGTCTCGTTGCCGGGACCACGGTCCCGTTTCCTCAGACCGTAACCCTGCCGGGTTCGAGTTAGCTCGGTCAGTAGGGCGTTCGACGATTGTAACGCCATGGGTTCGAATCCCGCAACCGGCTGGATTAACCAATCCACCCGCTACTAATCGGTACGAGAGGTCGGCGAGCTGTGTAGTCCAGCAGTCGAAGTGATGTGTAAACATCAGGGGCCTTTTCTGGGACCTCGCTGCCGAGACTAATGTCGGCTGACTCCGGTCTGCAGTCTCGGCTGCCTACTGTCCTGGTCCGTCTGAGCCCACAGGCCCGGACTGCAGTCTCGGCTGCCTACCGTCCCGGTCCATCCGAGCCCACAGGCCCGGACTGCAGTCTCGGCTGCCTACTGTCCTGGTCCGTCTGAGCCCACAGGCCCGGACTGCAGTCTCGGCTGCCTACTGTCCTGGTCCGTCTGAGCCCACAGGCCCGGACTGCAGTCTCGGCTGCCTACTGTCCTGGTCCGTCTGAGCCCACAGGCCCGGACTGCAGTCTCGGCTGCCTACCGTCCCGGTCCATCTGAGCCCACAGGCCCGGACTGCAGTCTCGGCTGCCTACTGTCCTGGTCCGTCTGAGCCCACAGGCCCGGACTGCAGTCTCGGCTGCCTACTGTCCTGGTCCGTCTGAGCCCACAGGCCCGGACTGCAGTCTCGGCTGCCTACTGTCCTGGTCCGTCTGAGCCCACAGGCCCGGACTGCAGTCTCGCCTGCCTACTGTCCTGGTCCGTCTGAGCCCACAGGCCCGGACTGCAGTCTCGGCTGCCTACTGTCCTGGTCCGTCTGAGCCCACAGGCCCGGACTGCAGTCTCGGCTGCCTACCGTCCCGGTCCATCCGAGCCCACGTTCCAGCTGGTGGGACTACAGTCTCCGACTTCTGCGAGCCTACATTCCCAGCCGGTGGACTTCAGCGGTCGCTGCCTCCGAGACGACGGCTACACTGCTGAAACTGTAGCATGTGCAGAGCAGATCCGGCAGCGGTCCACACCGCCGCCGGCGGCGCGAACTGGTTGATGCAGTCATACAGATGGCGGTTGCCCGTTCAGGGTGGCAGTCTGTGGTGTTTTCGGCGTCGCAGGCGTCTACCCCGGTGATTGTGCGGTCGCGGGTGAGGGATGAAGTCGACGCGTCTTCAGGCCAGATGGTCTTGTCCGAACGGCACCGCGACTGGCCACACGCACCTGTGCCGTCCTGCCGCGGCGTAACGCGTGACGGGCCACGGTGTGACTTGACGTGACGTGGCGGCGGCGTGACGTGACGTGGCGACGGCATGAGGTGACGTGGCGGCGCGGCCGCGCCGCCGGCCGCCCTGCACGTCCGCTTCGGCCTCGGGCGTTCTCATTTAATTGCAATTTATGGCCGGATAAATTTGGTGGCGGGTGCGCGGTGGCGCCGGCTGCCGTGTGCCGTGGTCCGGCGGCGGCCGAGGGCGGGGTCGACCCGCAGGGCGTCACGTCTCTCTTGTGCTCAACAGGTGTGAACGTCCAGCTCGCCGACCTCGAACGGCGATCCGCGACGGTAACGTTCGAGCGGCGCTGGTGATGGCTCTGGAGGTGGTGCTGCCGTCCGAAGGGCGTGGCCTGGACTGGTGTCACGGCTGCCGGTGGACAGCGATGGAGTGGGGCGCGCGGGGGGACGGCGGGTGTACACTGCACGGTGTTTGGCGTTGTCGTGCGTTAGCACTTCGAGTGAACACCACTCGGTCGGCGCATTAGGAGACGGTTGGTTGGCAGCGCGTTGACGCAGCGCCGGCCGCCACTGGGCGGGTGTGGTGTGGGTGGCGCGTGGCGGCCGCTGCCCAGGGCGGAAGTGGTCGGCCCTCCGAGCCAGACTGAGCCGGATCAGCGGCGGCCCCCGTCTCGGTGCGGCCCGACCCGGCCGTATCGCCGCCGGTCTGCAGCCGGACGGCGCGAGACGCGTCCGGCGGCACAAGGTGACCGGCACCACTTCCGGCACCGCTCGGTGACACATGGCGCTGCGACGGCGGGCGCGCTCGGTGTCGGTGCCCTCCCGGCCCTGGCCGATCGGCCGCCCGCCTCACAACGGGTTCTCGCCGGTAAAAGTCGCTGCCGGTCGGCGATCCCTGCGGTTTGGGCGGATAATATCCGGCCGGTTGGCCGGTGTCGACTCCAACGGCGGAGCTGCGTCGGCCCAACCGCTGACGCAGCCTCTCCGCCCGACTACGGCCTCACAGACGGCGGCAGGACTTCGACGGGGATCGTGGCCGCCGAGAGCGTTCTGCCGTTCCGCCGCAGGGTGAATGGACAGGCTGCGTCGCCGCGCTTGGTAGGGCGGGCGGGACGGCCGATGGCCCGCCGGATGCTGCTCTTGCCACGTGGCTGTCAGTTCCCTCTGCATGACCGATGCAGTCGATGCGCTCCTAAACTCCTGTCAGTTCCCTAGCTGGCTGGTCGCTGGCTGATTTGGCTTGGTCTTATGTTCGACTGTTGGACATGCGATAATGGCAATGTCAAACCGCCCACGGCGCTAAACGTGTCGTCAAAGGACGAAATCCCAGCTGTGTCCAATGCAGCCGAAGTGCCCGTGCACCGGAGCAACTAAGCAATTGCCAACCAATGTGCAACACGTGCAGACGTACCGTGGACTTTCCGCAGACTTACCGACTTACCTGCAGTGCGCCTGCTCCGGGATTTGACAGAGTTGAGCCAAACAGCCGGTGCGATGCCGGCTGGCAAGCCATCAGTCATTACCAGCGTGAAGTCGCAGTCGCGGCTTCACCTAGTCAGTTTTCTGTAATCCTGTTCGGCAGCTGAGTGGGACACCTGATTAGTATGGTGCCATGTAGATGCATGGTTTAATGCCCGGTCGTGATGAACTTGCTTATAACTGGATTAGTTTGTCCAGGCGCGGCGCGATTCGAAGCATTTGCGCACCTATTGAATATGCATTTCGTCCTACTTGAACCACTTAGTTTATCGCGTTCGTGCCTCCATGCTGGACTTCCGTCGACACGCTTAGATGTGACTACAAGGAAGACTTCACCCACGTTTTGTGCAAAATACCATTGAATGTTGAATGTGATACTGAGCAGCGACTATAGCGCGACACTGACCAGTGATTATAGCGCGACACTGACCACCAACTGTACCGCGACACTGACCACCAACTGTACCGCGACACTGACCACCAACTGTACCGCGACACTGACCACCAACTGTACCGCGACACTGACCAGCAACTGTACCGCGACACTGACCACCAACTGTACCGCGACACTGACCACCAACTGTACCGCGACACTGACCACCAACTGTACCGCGACACTGACCACCAACTGTACCGCGACACTGACCACCAACTGTACCGCGACACTGACCACCAACTGTACCGCGACACTGACCACCAACTGTACCGCGACACTGACCACCAACTATAGCGACACTGACCACCAACTGTACCGCGACACTGACCACCAACTGTACCGCGACACTGACCACCAACTGTACCGCGACACTGACCACCAACTGTACCGCGACACTGACCACCAACTGTACCGCGACACTGACCACCAACTGTACCGCGACACTGACCACCAACTGTACCGCGACACTGACCACCAACTGTACCGCGACACTGACCACCAACTGTACCGCGACACTGACCACCAACTGTACCGCGACACTGACCACCAACTGTACCGCGACACTGACCACCAACTGTACCGCGACACTGACCACCAACTGTACCGCGACACTGACCACCAACTGTACCGCGACACTGACCACCAACTGTACCGCGACACTGACCACCAACTGTACCGCGACACTGACCACCAACTGTACCGCGACACTGACCACCAACTGTACCGCGACACTGACCACCAACTGTACCGCGACACTGACCACCAACTGTACCGCGACACTGACCACCAACTGTACCGCGACACTGACCACCAACTGTACCGCGACACTGACCCGTACCGCGACACTGACCACCAACTGTACCGCGACACTGACCACCAACTGTACCGCGACACTGACCACCAACTGTACCGCGACACTGACCACCAACTATAGCGCGACACGCACACGCGACACTGACCACCAACTTACGACACTGCAGTGTTTAGCGCGACACTGACCACCAACTGTACCGCGACACTGACCACCAACTGTACCGCGACACTGACCACCAACTGTACCGCGACACTGACCACCAACTATAGCGCGACACTGACCACCAACTGTACCGCGACACTGACCACCAACTGTACCGCGACACTGACCACCAACTGTACCGCGACACTGACCACCAACTGTACCGCGACACTGACCACCAACTGTACCGCGACACTGACCACCAACTGTACCGCGACACTGACCAGCGACTATAGCGCGACACTGACTACCAACTGTACCGCGACACTGACCAGCGACTGTACCGCGACACTGACCAGTGATTATAGCGCGACACTGACCACCAATCGTACCGCGACACTGACCACCAACTGTACCGCGACACTGACCACCAACTATACCGCGACACTGACCACCAACTGTACCGCGACACTGACCACCAACTATAGCGCGACACTGACCACCAACTGTACCGCGACACTGACCAGCGACTATAGCGCGACACTGACCAGCGACTATAGCGCGACACTGACTACCAACTGTACCGCGACACTGACTACCAACTGTACCGCGACACTGACTACCAACTGTACCGCGACACTGACCACCAACTGTACCGCGACACTGACCAGTGATTATAGCGCGACACTGACCACCAACTGTACCGCGACACTGACCACCAACTGTACCGCGACACTGACCACCAACTGTACCGCGACACTGACCACCAACTATAGCGCGACACTGACCACCAACTGTACCGCGACACTGACCAGCGACTGTAGTAAGACTGACTAGCGACTTTATTGCGGCAGTGACTGGCGACGGTATCCTAGCGTTGACAAGCATTCCACATTGTCGAGAGCTATCTTGCTGTCCAGAGGCGCGGTGTGCAGCAGATGTCATGCATTGCTACTGCGCTGACTCTGAACATGGCATTTGCATATAGTTCGCCGTGATTTCTTCTGAAATATGAATACCTGGCACGCGGCAGTGTCATTTCATACTTAGCAAGTCATATTTCCGTTGCACGGTTTCCTTTTCCTGACCATCGGATGCATTGGATGCAAATGTTGCTGGCTTGCTGGGCCTTGATGTCTCAAGGTGACCGACTTCGTCCTCAACGGCGGTACGCACGTTCCAGAATAACTCGGTGTGTCAGACCCCGACTTCACGTGGCTGACACTGAAATCGGTCTGCCAGATCAGTAGAACCGAACTGAAGTGTGTGCCTCTATGTGCGGCGGATGCCGTGCGGATTGTGCCTTGGTGACGTAGTGACGTGGTGCCGCTGTCCCGCAGCGACCTACCCCGGCACGGACATAAACGTCGAGCCGGGCGTGCCGTTCAACATCACCTGCCTCATCGACCCGACGCATCCAAAGGTGGAGGGCTGCACCTCGCAGCACCTCTACTTCACCCGCGACCAAGTGCTGGCTACCGGCGTTGTCAAGTCGGAGGTGCCAGCCGACCACATCACGGTAGGTTGTGGCCGTGGGCAGTGTGACGGGCTGTGCTCCGGTCGCCCGGTGTGACGGGCTGTGCTCCGGCCGGCCGGTGTGACGGGCTGTGCTCCGGCCGGCCGGTGTGACGGACTGTGCTCCGGACGGTGTGACGGACTGTGCTCCGGCCGGCCGGTGTGACGGGCTGTGCTCCGGACGGTGTGACGGACTGTGCTCCGGCCGGCCGCTGTGACGGACTGTGACCAGTGATCAGTGTGGAGCTCGCCAGTGTACCGTGGCTAGGGTGACAGGCTTATACCAGTGACCAGTGTTGCAGATGCACCAGTGGTCTGTGTAACAATCCGACTGTGCCAGTGGTCAGTGTGACATACTGTGGCAGTAGTTGGTGTAGTGAGCACTATGCGAGTTGTCGGTGCACCATACTGTGCCACTAGGTAATGTATTGGGCACTGTGACAGTAGTCAGCGTGGCATGCTGCTTGATGCAGTGAGCACCGTGCTAGCGATCAGTGTGACGTACTGCGTCAGTAGTTGGGGTAGTGAGTGCTGTGCCAGTGGTCATTGTGTCATGTGCCAGTAGATGGTATAGTGAGCATTGTGCCAGCGGTTAGTACGGGGCCGAAGCCGCCAGCCTGCCGAGGGAGGCGTTGGGATCGGTTCCAGCATGTCGCCGAACGTGCTCGGGGCTCGGGCAGCTTCCTCTTCGTCCGCTCGTGGACGGTGGTCATTGAGGGGGGCGGTTCCAGGACGGCGACGGGCCGTCTGGATCCTGGAACTTGGGCGGATCATCGGAACCTACGACCGGTATGCGCTGGTCGCTGTCATCGTGTTGGCGGGGCGGAGCGGAGCCGGTGCCGGTGCAGGGCCGCCGCAGCACCTGTTCGGTGCCGCCGTCCTGGCCTCGCCGTGCCCCGGCTCAGCGGTCCGGTCACTTATCGGGGGGCGGCACCGGCAGCACTTGTCGACCACACACAGGTGGCCTCGCTATCTTGCAGACTATCTCGACGGAGACAGCGCTGCATGTCACGAGGCGGAGCGATTCTGCTGCCCTACGCGGGGCCCAAGCCGTTCAGCTGTGTAATGCCGGACCGACGTGCCTGGTCTCGTCACACGCGGACCAAGGCGTCATGTCGGACGTGAGCGGCTCTGCTGTCCGGTCACACCATCAGGTCACTGGGCGCAAAGTGACCACCACCATCCACCACCAATCCACCACCACCACCACCATCAGGTCACTGTGTGGTGAGGCGTTCTGTCGCACCACTCTGGGAGCGGTGTGTCGAGGCGTTCTGTCGAACTATAAGAGCAAGAGTGTGGAGCTGCTGCTTTGTCAGTGGCTTTGAATTCAATCCCCGTTGAGTGAAGGGTATGAAGCCAAGACATCAAAACCAGCTATGCCTTCGAAAGACGTGAACAATACCTAACATGTAATGTAATTAGGACAAAAAGTAAGATGTTTTCAAACGCATTTTCATCGTAAGTTAAAATGGAATAGTGTAAAGTTTGGATGGGCGATTGAAGATTAATGCAATCACATTTCACGAACACAAATCACATGTCACGAATTCAAGAAGTGAAAACACTGTTCGTGGTTAAAAAAACTTCTTTCGGGTGCTGACTTCCGCGTACAATTTGGCATTCGGGGACACTGCGCTTTGTGCTTGTGGCGACGGAGCCTTGCTCTCCGTTGTTTGAACACGTCATCTCTCACGATCCGTATTTGTTCCATTCGACCCAATTTGCTAGACCAGAGCAAAATGTGTTACCTTTTGATCTCGTTTAGCTTGTTGCTGGTCTCATTACTACTCTTGCCCCAATGTCGTTCATTCGAGTCATTCTGTGGGTTCAGCTCAGTCTTAACACATGTCCGAATCAATCCTCTTGATCTCCCTTCCACTTTTCGCTCCTCCCTATACGCTCAATTCTTAGCTCACTTCACTGTCACCCAGCCAATACACGTCAGTGCCATCTGACATCCCTGTCGCTCGCTCTTCCGGGTTTCCGTTCATGCGTTGGATGTTCGGCCACGGCCGTACATCGGGAAAACGTCGACTCTCATCTCATCGACTGACTTCGATATGATTAAGTTATTAATGCGTGTGCGGTCATAAACCCGTTCAATGACCATCAATGGAGGAAATGACGGATGCCGCAGCATCTCCGTCGGGTTTGTTAGTGGTCGGGTTTGGTCTTTGTGGTATCGTTTGGTCTGGTTTGGGCTTCCGTCTGGTCTCATGATCCGACTGATCTCAGTACTGGTCCACCGACGTCGATAAATCTGCTCGTATCTGTGTGTCTTCGCTCCTGAGATGCCCGCCCGGATGCCGAGACTCGCCATCTGAGATGGACTGCGTTTTGCGAAGTGTCATGTGGTCATCCACTCTCCACGGGCCTCTGTGTTGTGCGGACCCTTGCCGTCCTGAAGGCCCAGTGTGACACTCGCGTGTATGACACTTTACATGATCGCGACCGAGTGAGCCATGACTGAGTGTTGTCTTGTTTTCTGCCATCTTGAACATTACCCTTACCGGAAGATTGTCCTCGTTTTCCTCCCTATAGGTATGAAGATGATGCTGTGCAACAATGAAATTGTGCAAACTTGATCTCTGGCTGATATAATGCATTTCCTCTGAGTTATGAAACCCATGCTTACATTCTATAAATTTACGATGTGTAGGTATGAAAAAAACTAGGATTGCATCAGCCGTTGTTGAACTTCTGCTCACTTGCTGTTCGTCAAAGCATTCGTACAAAAAAGCCAGATACCAAACTGCCAGAGTACCAAATACTACTTTCTAACGCCAACCAAAGAAGGATATTCTCCGTTCCAATGGGATGGCTTGAAATTATCCCTCCAAAATATAGCTCCAGCCGTGGACGTGCCACCACCTCCTCTCCGTCCGCACAGTGACGGCGGCGGTGTGTTGTTTCTGCGTGTGACCGCGGCGGCGTGCTGGGCGTCGGCAGGTGCTCAACAGCTCGGCCATTCTGCTGACGGAGCGGCTGGACAAGGCCGTCCAGCACTCGTACGTGTGCCGACTGCGCCACAGCGACACGCCTACCATGGCCATCTGCAACAACAACGTCAACGTTGGACGTGAGTGCTGGCGGCAGCGGTGCCGCCCCGTCCACGCCGGGCGCCGACGGTGGCAGCAGACCTGGCGGCGTGCATCCGTCGATAGTTGTCCGGCAGCTGGTCTGCCGCTGTCACTCGACTGCGGTGGCTTGAATATGCCGGCTGTTGCAGTCGTTCATCCTTTCCTTTTCAGGATGGTTGCCCTGGATGTCAAGTGTTTGCTTTGTGTTTATTCGGTAGGTAGATTACAGGCATTGTATTGCGTATTTGAGTCGCTTAGTTTCTGACTTGGATATTGCACTTGCCATTTAGGTTCACGATCGTATGGCAGCTTGCTCTTTGTGTTACTTTATTCACGAAGTGGAAGTTAGATGTGCTAAAACATGCAATGTGATATTTCCTAAGTTTCAATTTTAGATTTGAATCATCGATTTGTTAGTATCCAACAAAACTTGTTTTCTCACTCAAGAAATCACGTATCCCTGCTTAACTTGTCTTCATCAACTCTGACACAGCCTTACATGCCTACTCCGTCCGACCGATGTCTGTTCCCACCAAGAAAATGGTTTTGCTGTCATGGTATATCTGATGTGGCCTAAACTGGTGTGACGAGGCCGAAGCCCAACAGAATGACCGCTCCCACTCCAGGCCGGGTTTGTCTGACTTAGCCTGACCTGACCTGACCCGACCCGACCTGAACCGCCCGCCCTAACTTGACCTGACCGTATATGTCACTCGTCAGACCCGCCACTGGAGGTGAAGAACCTGCGGTGCATCTCGCACAACTGGTTCAATATCACGTGCGACTGGGACGAGCCCTTCAACGCCATCAAGACCGATTACCAGCTGCAGTATCGACTCTACACCAACCCATTTTACGAGTGAGTGTGCCGCTGCTGCATGCCCACCAGTGCTGCTCTGCTCCCCCATCCCCTGTCCGGTCATACGCGGTCGCAAATGTGTGCACGTATCATTTCGCCTAAACGCCCACGAGTTTGAGTGCCCGGACCCGATAACAATTATACACCCGCGCTGGTAAGTGCCCGTGCATGATGGCGTTTGTGGATGTGTTGTACAGGGGCGGCCAGATTTCCAGGGAGCCATAAAACACGGAGACGAGTCGTGTGACTGCCCAAGGCCCGCTGAAAATGACCGAGTGACGCGCTTGCCATCGCTGAGTCGTCGGTATCCCGAGGCGGCTATCGTTAGCTACTGTTTCCAGTCGTTGGGCGGCTTACGAGTTTTCCGGGCGGTTCCGGTGTCTCGCTGAATTGGCACGCTGCCCCCGCATGGCGTTTGGCGTTGGGTGTGTATATGTGTGTACGTGGCCGGAGCGGAGCGGGCAGCGACACAGCTGGCTACTGTATGGGACAGGGCAGGGCGGGCAGCGACACAGCTGGCTACTGTATGGGACAGGGCAGGGCGGGCAGCCACACAGCTGGCTGGTGTCCGGGACGGGCTGGACGACGTGCGTCGTTGCCGGTCGCAGCGGTCTGTGTGCCGGTGCCACATCCGGTAGCCCACGGCGACTGTGTGACCGAACGGCATGTCGGCTGCATGACTCGCGTGGCGTGCGCTGATTTCCGTGGCGCCTGGCGCTGCGGCGGTCCCTCGGGCGGGCGCCGGGGTCGCGCTGCCCGCCGCCACGTCCCCCGCGGCGTCCAGGCGCCAGGCGGGCGCCGCCGCGCCGGTGCCCGGCGACAGGACGCGGGTCAGTGGCCCGGCCGGGGCGGCCATGTTGCGGCGCCGCCGGCGCCAGGGGTCAGTCGCGCCGCTGCCTGCCGTGCGACGCAGGCACATTCTTCAGGCCGATGGGCGGAGCAGCCTTGAGCTGCCATCGTATGTCACGCCGGCGCTGGCGGCTGCAGTGGGCGCCGACCCCGAGCCGCCGCTGCAACGCCGCCGCCGCCGTCACCGCCGAAGCACCGGACCGGGAACGGGGCCCCCCGCCGCCCGCCCCAGCCCAGCCCAGCCCAGTCCAGCACCGGACTGGGGACTGGCTCGCTGCCGTCGCTCTAGCCCCAACACAGAACAGCACAGCACCGGACTGGGGACGGAGCCCACACCTCCGCTGCTCCAGCCCCAGCACAGCACAGCACAGCACAGCATAGCAGAGAGCAGACGTGTGATAACAAGCGATGCTGTTCGCCAGAAACAGATCGGGGAAGAAACAGCAGCTTTGTGTTGCTGCACCTGAGCAACTGCTGAAGCATGACTCAGTGACGTTTTGCTGATTTAGGGCTCATCGACCGCGATTGATCATACGGCGCCGGCAACGGCGATATTTCATGAAAATAATTCGTGGGCTAGATCGTTATAACGGGGAAGATGCCGCTAAGAATGCCGATGCGGATGCAGCGAAGAAGGCCGAGGGAGGTTGCCGGGTCGCCACATCAACTGAAGATCGATGTGGCGGTCGAAAGTCGAGCCGAAGCATGCTCTGACGGCACTGAGCCGGAGGCGCTGTCACGCCCCTCACCAACCCTGATCACAATCCTTCCTGGATCGTTGTGAAACAACATACCGTGATGGGCAGACAGCGCGGCCATTGCTTCACGAACGCATCACCCGACTGACGAGATTGTGTGCGTGCTGCTCTGCCGGTGGGCTGAAGAAGCGGGCGCGACTGTGGTAGCCGCGGTAGCCGCCAGCACTGGTGACGCCAGACGCGACCGATGTGGCGTCGCGATGGGGGCTCCGACGGCGTGAGATGGGCGCCACACGGCCAATTCGGGTCGACACGCACCGAAACTAAGGAAGACAAGCGGACGGTCATACGTTAGAGGTTCGGGGTGGGGCCACTCTGCGTGTGACCTAGCTAAATGTGCAGCTACCTGAGGCCGGTGGTGGGAGTTGCGACTGTGCCAATAATTCGAATACAGAGTGATGACCGTAAATGAGCCGACCCGCTCGACCGATCGCCACCAGCCTGGTCGGCCCGAGCGATATACCATGGTGTGCGCTTGGCTGCCGAGCTACCAGTGGGTAGGAAAATATTCGCAGACACCATGTGCTCCAAGGTTTTCATGTCAAAGATTCATTAAGAAGAGCACCCAAGTGTACAAATTCCCGAGTTCCGTTGCACTTTTATTAAACCATTCTCGCTACAATGTCTTGATGAGAAAGGGTCTCCTCAACTCTGGTCGAAGCGTCCTAAAGACCAAATATCTAACAAAGAAAGGGGTCTCCGCCTCCATAGCAACCAGCGGAAATTGTTACTGGATTCCCTCTTCCACCTGGATGTGATAAGGGTATGTACGTTGGCGGAGGGCGGTGAACGAGAGAACCCAAAGTGGGTTCCAGCTTCCACCGGAATGCGGTGAGGTGTGTGTGTGTACGTTGGCAGGGTGTGGTGGGTGAGAGTGGCCCGGTGTCGCGTATATAGCACTGGACATTATGGGGAGGCCGCGCCGTGCGGTCGAGCACGTCACGTCTGTGACCGTGCTGTGACGCATCACAGGTCCGCCGTGACGCGTGACGGTTACCGCGCGCGTGACGGTCACCGGACGCGTGGTGGTTGCCGTTACTCACGGCAACATCCGTAACCACAATATAAAAAAGAGCTCTGGCGTCAGTGATGAAGGCTGAAATCACCTCAGGGATTGGCCAGATATGAAATCAGTTGTGTATGTAGCAGATGGTGGGGAAAATAACGGTACAGCTTGCCCTTAATCAAAGTTATTAATTTGTGTGTATTACTGATGTGGACACATCCGGTAGGAAATGAAGAACCATTCAGAGGCAGTCACGGGGGAGTCATCATTTATTACTCCTTGAACGAACAATAAATTTACGTGTCCAACATCTTGTCAGTCCTCTAGGATACGACTGATTGGTTGGTTGTTGGTTTCACGACACGTCGACCGTTGAGTCGAGTGTCGCTAATATTTCACGCCGGTTGGCCGCGGGCGAAGAGTAGCGACAGGTGAGACTCGAGCCCACAACCTTTCGATTGCGAGACGGGCGACTTACTCTTAGACTACTCAACAGTATACAACTGATGGCATGTGGCATGACGTACGGTTATTGAAGCTTGACTCTTAGACAGTGGAGTTTATCTTCACTACGAAACAGTGTGTGTCGGTAACAGAGATATGCTCCGTAGTTTGCTCAGTGATACCTCTTATATAGACTTCGCCAACACGAATGTCACCGTCGGGGAAGTTGTTTAACTCATATTAGCTTGTTGGTATCTGATGCGTTCCAGCTTCTCCCTGTTTTTAGAGAGAAAGAAAGGGAAGCTGGCTTGGTGGTGATCCCGAACCCGGAGTGGGGGGGGGGGGTTCGTCTATAAGCAACTTGAGCAGCAGGTTCCGCTACAGTGTGAACGCGTTGGTTCACATGGATCGGGAAATCTGGTACGTATTATGACTTCGAATCGAACCAAGACCATTCTTATGCAGCCGTATCCAGAATACTGGACCGACTCACAGTGCCCTCTAAAATTGGGCCAGACGATTAAAGCGCTCGCAAGGCCAGAAGCCTTCTTAGCGAATCGGTCGGAATACGTGATTAAGTTCGTCACTTCATGGGCAACGTGGTGTATCCAACTCCAGCCTGATGCGTGCCGCACGTGTCATTTATCAGGTACATCAGAGCTGCGCGATGGACTTCGCCGCGCCGTCGACCCGGCCGCGGTGGTGGCGGTGGTTGTCTACAGTGGGTACCCGGGGCGGCGGTCGTGGTGATTGTCTACAGTGGGTACCCGGGGCGGTGGTGGTGGTGGTTGTTTACGGTGGTGCCTGGGGGGTGCCACTCCCTGCGCCCGTGCACCGTGCACTGTGCACTGTGCACGACGTGGCAAGCTGAGGGCGTGAGCGACGACTTCCTCCACGGCGCCTGATCACGGCCCGCTCATGTCGCCTGTCAGCCGGGCGGCCGCACTTTACACGGCAATCGCCGCGATTACGCAGGACCGGTTCACACTGGAGCGGCCGCCAGGCGCGGCCCGCTTTTCGAGTTCACTGGCCGAGGTGAGCGGTGAGTCGACGGTGACTCGCCCGCCTGCACCCTCACAGCTGCCCACCACCCGACCACCTGACCTGACCTGATCTGATCTGATCTGATCTGACCGGCGAGCCGGCGGTGACTCGCCCGTCTGCACCCTCACAGCTGCCCACCACCTGACCTGACTTGATCTGATCTGATCTGACTGGCGAGCCGGCGGTGACTCGCCCGTCTGCACCCTCGCAGCTGCCCACCACCTGACCACCTGATCTGATCTGATCTGATCCGACTGACGAGCCGATAGTGGCCTGCAACCCCACGTGTGCCCTGCACGTCTGGCCTGACCTGATTGGTTCTCCTGTAGTGCCGGCTTGTGTGTAGCCCTGCCGGCTGCGGTGGATTGCCGTGCTCATCGAGCCGCCACCGTATCAGTCACGGGTTGGCGCATGCTGGCCACGTAGTCGTCGTGCACCGCACTGCCCGCACGGTGCCAGGGGGCTGATGGTTGCGCGACGCACGCCACACGACGCGCCAGTGTGTACAACAGCCAGAGGCGAGCTCAGGCAGGCCGCCTGGTAGTGTGTACAACAGCCAGAGGCGAGCTCAGGCAGGCCGCCTGGTAGTGTGGACAACAGCCAGAGGTGGCCTCGGGCAGGCCGGCGCAGGCGTGGCCAGCGCGTGTGGGTGGGCCGGCGGTGCTTCTGGCCAGTGTCTGCTCGGCTGCTGACATGTGAACATAGAAGGAAAACCAAGCTATTCGGCCACTTCTGCGATATGGTTATCGTACAAAGTTTTTTTTTAAGTCGTTCGCCGCCTTTGCGTTCTTGTTTTCGTCTCCCTTTTACTTGGCATCTTATCGAGTTTGGTAATTGCTTACATTAACTTGGAGTTGCCATGTGGCTTGATCAAATAGCAGTAAATTTTCCTGTTATTGGTGCCTTGCCTTGACCCGACTTCCCAGTTCATGTACCCGACGGTCTGTACCGGTACGTATTAATGACTATTTCCACAAGCTTAACATTGCAGATAAGCTTCCTTACCGAAGGCACGGATAACTGGTTTGGGCGAACTTGACTTTGCGGTCGGCGTGCTGCTGGATCCTTCCGCTGATAACCGGATTGATGTTTCTTGAAATTAAGACTTGTAGTGCTCGACATAATTTGCCGAGCACAGAGTTTCTGATAGCAGACAAAAAAAGCCTGCTTGTGGAATACCAGACGCGTGGCTGCGATTGCACAGTTGTGATGTTCTGTACATGAGCGCCGGGCACGGAGAGCCGAGCTATACTGGGAGCTGGGGCTGTGCGGGGACATAGATGAAGTGCGAATTGTTGTTGTGGGACGCCACCCGGTACTGCGCCGTGAGAAGCGAACACTTCGTGCAGTGCGGTGTAGGAACGTTAGAGCCGTTTGGTGAATGCGTGCTGTGCTGGTAGTTTGCGCTGTGCTACCAGTCTGCACTGTGCGGATAGTCTTGCTGTGCTAGTAGCTGATTGACAGATTTGGTGTGCAACTGGTTGAGTGTACAGAGTGCAACCAAGAAGGGCCCTTGTGGCTCATAGTTGCGCTAATCTTTTATGTCTTTATGTCTGATGTCTAGTCTGTGCTATGATGGCAGTCGGTGCTGTGCGGGCAGTCTACAGGGTGGAGAGTCTGTGCTGTGTGGGCGTTCTGCAGTGCAAAAGAGTATGTGCTGTGCGGGCAGTTGGTGCTGTTGGCGGTTGGCAGTGTGAGGAGTCTGTGCTGTGCGGGTAGTTGGTGGCATCGTCGCCTGGTCGGTCTGTGCGCCGCCAGGGGTTCCTGGCCTCGGCCTGTATTGATCGCCAGTGCACCATACTGCGCCAGGGCTGAGGTGGCCGACTGACATAGCCAGGGTCACAGTCACGACTACCGAGCATGACTGGGGCCATGGCCGGGGTCACTGAACGCGGCTGCGGTCAAGGTCGGTGATGTCGAACATGGTTGAGGTCAGTGTTACGGTCACCGAACATGGCTCGGTCGGAGGCCAGGTCACCAAACATGGCTGAGGTCAGCGTCACGTGCACAGAGCATGGCTCGGTCGGAGACCAGGTCACCAAACATGGCTGAGGTCAGAGCTACGATCACCCCGAACAGTCAACAGTGGCTGAAGTCGAGGTCGCCGAGCACGGCTGGGATCACGGGCCGGGCGAGTGAGTCCGGCTGGAGCCGAGGCAAGAGCCGGACACGGCTGTGGCGTGTGTGTTCCACATGTGTACACTCCCGTCCCGGTGTACTGGACTCTGAGAGCACTGCTGGCCCCCGGGACGGAATGGCCGGGCAGGCAGTCTAGTGTGTTCCTCATGTGTACTCCCGTCCCGGTGTACTGGACTCTGAGCACTGCTGGCCCCCGGGACGGAATGGCCGGGTAGGCAGTCTGTAGTGTGTTCCTCATACTCCAGTTCCAGTGTGCTGACGGAATGGCCTGTCAGGCAGCCGAATTAGTTGGGGGGGGGGGGCGAAATGATGAGCCTGTTTTACATCTGGACATATTACCTATCTGTGGAATTAGGTGTCGGGTGCCCAGAACACCACTGCCGTGCCCTCCATTGCCCAGAACGCCACTGCCAGTGCCCAGAGCGCCACTCCAGCGCACAGAACGTCACTTTCGTGCCCTCCATTGCAATCATCTGGAGCAGAAAGCACACATCGAAACCTAATTCAGGTTGTGTTTTTCATTGATAATTTCGGTGTGCAATTTGATAGATGCTACAAACGTAGGACTTTTTCATCAACCTAATTAGCCTTTATGGAAATGTCGGCTTCGCCAAGCTCCCCAATTTTAGCATTAGTAATCTTCAAATGTAATTAGACCTAGATGCCGAAAGGAGGTTCTGCGAACCCAAGCTTGTGTAGCCATCGTTATTGGCACTATGACATAGGCATTCGAATGCCAATAAATAGCCACTACACCAAGCATCATATAAGAATGTGATGTAAATGTTTCCACTCGTTCGTTACATCCACGTTAGGGATGTTTGTTTCATAATAATGCGCCCCTAAACTCCAATAACCAACCAACCATGTTTCATGAACTGTTGCTTTACATCTCCGGAGAATGGACCGTACCTTCCCACGCCTTTCATCCGAATTGAATTTCCCGAAAGCGAAATAGCCATTTTTTTTAGCATCTTAGCACTTCATTTTCTGAATGTGTTAGCTTGCTTGACTTGCTTGGCCTGTGGACGCGTTCGGTCGGCTTGGCCGAGGGGCACGCTCGGTCGGCCGCAGAGTGAACCCATTCGGTGCCATGTCGCCGATGTCGGCCTACGACTATTGATCGGCGGTCCGGTGGTGGCCAGACGGCGCCACCAGTCGGCTCAACCAGGCGACTGAGACTGAGTGCCAGCCGAGCCTGGTGGGTGATGGCTGAGCACCAGCCTGGCCTGGCGACTGGTGACTGAGCACCAGCCCGGCCTGGTGACTGGTGACTGAGCATCAGCCCGACCTGGTGGCTGAGACTGATTGCCAGCCGAGCCTGGTGGATGATCACTGAGTGCCAGCCGAGCCTGGTGGGTGATGACTGAGCACCAGCCCGACCTGGCGACTGATGACTGAGCATCAGCCCGACCTGGTGCCCGAGACTGGGCGCCAGCCGAGCCTGGTGGATGGTGACTGAAAACGGCCAGACTTGGCGAGTCCACAGCGGCGGTAGCAATAGCTGGCGCCAGGCGGGAGATGCAGCGTTAGCTGGCGCCAGGCGGAAGGTGCAGCGTTAGCTGGCGCCAGGCGGGAGATGCAGCGTCAACTGGCGCCAGGCGGGAGGTGCAGCGTCAGCTGGCGCCAGCCGGGAGATGCAGCGTCACCTGGCGCCAGGCGGGAGATGCAGCATCAGCTGGCGCCGCCGTACAACCGCCGTAATTATCGATGCTTCAGGTTAACCGCATTGTAAGTTTGTAAGCTGTTCCGAAAATCCTAGTTGCATCGACACTCTTGGAAGCAGGGCGAGCGCTAAGCGAGAATGAAACAAATTACGATTTGACTACTCGGATTTATTTCCGTCTGATTCAATGGAACTTCCGTGTCGCAACGCGTCCGACGATACTCGAATTGTAAGATTCTCGTCGGCTGCGAGGCTTGGATGGTTCGAGATTCGGTTTACCATGAAATAGCAGTGTATGCTTGCAATCGCTCAGTGTGACAGATGGCAGTGCATAGCGATCGTGCCCCCCGCAGTCGAAGACGGAAATGAGGAAATGCGACATGATTCCTCATATCTGTGAGAACATGGCCGCCGACCAATTTCGACGCATTGGTGTTCACGTTACGAAGCAAGTCTGTTAGATGACGCCTGGCCTCTTATTCCTAGCATACGCTTGCTCTTGTCTTGACCCAAATTCGTCCTGGTCCGACCCATTCAACTCGGAAGAATACTGTTTGGAGACGGTCCCTTAACCCGTCTCGGGTTTCTCTTCAACCGCCCCTCCCTCAGGTTTTTCGCGGATAGCGGACGAACAGCGCGTGGCAGCGCGCTCAAATTTGACACCTTTTCGCACATCAATTTGGCATTCTGTTTCAAAATTTTGAAGTCTGGTTATCTAGGGTCAACGAGTTATTCAAGGTCAAGTCAGGTCACCTCCAAAAAAGTTCAGCCAGTCGTCACGCTTTAACGGATACAGATATTTTAATGAAACGTTCAGCGTTTGCTTATCTTTAGGGATGCAACAAAACGAGCGAGTTAAATTTTTCATTTTTGTTTTTGTTTTTAACTGCATATAAATTTTGCGTATTTCCCAATTGCAATTCAAATAGAAGATTCTGGCTAACGTAAGCATTTTGTATTGGGGAAAGTTGACTTCCAACGTTTCTCGGTCTGCTCTACCCATTGGAAAAGGAAAATTAAAGAAAACTTAGAAACCCCAAATTTTTAAATTAAAAAAAACCTTTTTTTTGGGGGGGGGGCAAAAATTGTATGGCCCTGGTCGATTTCGCTGTTCTTTTCTCATTCCAAATAAACATTGTTTTTTCATATCCATAAAATGAACTCCCCAGACCAAAAACAATTAAGTCGTGAGAAGTGAAAAATCTAGCCCACTGGTGACGTCACTTTTGGAGAGAGAAAAAAATGTTTTAGGGTTTGATCCGGACTCTACTCGTCGAGCGCTTTCCGATGACACCCCTTTCGTTTTCGTGCGACGCTTAGTTTGGATTTTATAGGGGGGTTACTATCCGCCCCCCCCCGAGACGGGGTGTGAGGATCTGACCGGAGAGACGGCATGGGTTAACATGAAGATTGTCTCCTTCCTCAATTTTGTGGCCTATTTCCCTGAACCTAAGATATTCGGATGCCCTGACAACTTGAGTTGGTGTATTGCTATTCTATTTAAAAACGGAAAAGAAAAGAAAAAAAAACATTTTGGAATTCAAGTCCATATAGGAAATATGAAGTGGTAAGTGGTGATCGATGCATGCACCGCCGTCTCCCTGCGGCACAACTGCCGTCCGCCGAGGTCAGTCGCGCGCCACGCTCGCCGGACGTGACGCAGTCGGCTCTCGTTCATGACGTGCACTCCAGATGTGGCGTATTCCCGCTGGCCGGGCATGTCGTCATGTTGTACAGATGCAGCGCCGCGTTCTCCAGATGCGGAGTACTCGTGTTCAAGATATGACGCGATCGCCAGATGCCGTCACACGCTCCACACGTGACGTCGTGCTGCCCAGGTGTGACGTATCGCCAGGTGTCCCCGCGTGCTCCACACGTGTGACGTCGTGCTGCCTAGGTGTGACGCCACGTGTTGTGTTCTGTCGGCAGGAAGGCCTGCATGCTCACCCGCCGTCAGCCCAGTAATCCGCGGCCCGGCCAGGTCACACACACCACCTGTGTGGTGCCCCGCGAGGACTTCCGCTACACACACGAGCGCTTCAAGGTCGCCATGACCGCGTCCAACGCGCTCACCTCGCGCACCTTCCCGCCAGTCGAAATGGAGACTTACGCGATCGGTGAGTACCGCAGAGCGTGAGGTCGGTAGCGTTGTGTGTCGGTGGTCAGTACCGCAGTACGTCGGCGGTTAGTACCGCAGAGCGTGGGGTCGGTACTGTTGTACGTCGGTGGTCAGTACCGCAGTACGTCGGCGGTTAGTACCGCAGAGCGTGGGGACGGTACCGCAGTACGTCGGCGGTTAGTACCGCAGAGAGTGAGGTCTGTACTGTGGGCGCGAATGATCAACCCTGGTCGATGCGCCCTAAAGCCCAAATAACTAACGAGGTCTGTACTGTTGTATGTCGGTGGTCAGTACCGCAGTACGTCGGCGGTTAGTACCGCAGAGCGTGGGGTCGGAACTGTTGTACGTCGGTGGTAAGTGCCGCTGTACGTCGGCGGTTAGTACCGCAGAGCGTGGGTCGGTACTGTTGTGTGTCGGTGGTCAGTACCGCAGTACGTCGGCGGTTAGTACCGCAGAGCGTGAGGTCGGTACTGTTGTACGTCGGTTGTCAGTACCGCTGTGTTGTACGTTGGTGGTCGCTGTACGTCGGTGGTTATTACTATAGTGTTATGGATGTGGCGTCTGTAGTGTTGTGGTAGTATATGTAGCGCTGTGGTAATTTCGAGTCCTGTGTTGTGGCAGGTGGGATCTGTTGTGTCGCAACAAGTTGTATGTCAGTAGTGTGGTGGTTGTGTGCTGTTTAAAGTCGTCAGTATTGTGGCAGGTGGTGTCGACAGACAAAAAACCAATGTTTTACTTTTTCCCTCAGTCAGAAATTTGCACTGAAACTGAGGGAGACGAGTAGTCTAGTAGTAAGTTGCACGTCTCACAATCGAAAGATTGTGGGTTCGAGTCTCGCCTGTCGCTACTCTTCGCTCGGGACCAACCGGCGTGAGAGATGTAGTGAGACGCTACATGACTCAACGGTCGACGTGTCGTAAAAGCCAATAACCATCACCACCGCCCTGAAACTGCGAACAATGGTTTAACTAGTTAAATTAGCTTTCCTATCTTGTCTAGAGGCCAATATTAAGGTAGTTCCCAGCTGTATGCCTTTCATGTATCGTTCGAACTCGACCATGAGTCAAGATGGACAAATAATACCAATCGTGTTTTTCCAGTTCTGAATCTAGTCAAATATTGCTATTATATCGTAGCGCAATCGAACATTGAGGGTGAGGACTAATTATAGTTTCGTACTGTTACTGTGCTATGGCCATTATTCCATCGTTATCACTATGGGCAATTAGGTGTCATCCTTGTTTTTGTTGACGATGTCGATCGTCTGTATGCTATTGAGCACTTGCAATTAAGCTGGCTGTTGTTTTATCAACAGTGTATAACTATTGCACGGGTGAATACGCTTGCGGTTCATCTCCAGATATTTGGAATGGGTCTGCGCGTGCGCTTAACGTGCAACAGGATCGGCTGTCTTCTATCCTCGGAGCTGATCGAAGACTATTGATACACCTACACACTATCGGAGACTGTTCAACTCCACTTCACCGCTGTTTCCGCATTGCCTCAGTACCACATCATCGGACCACTCATTTTTGTGGATGCCAGGTATTATACCTGGGGAATGTGCTTAGGCTGAGTTGCCACCTGCTAATTGGACAGTCGTGGGATAGTCGTGCCAGTGGTGTTACGTAGTGTGACCACATGTGGCCCCAAGTAGGTCGTGTTCAGCGCTTCGCATCGCGCATAAATGAGTAGGACTTCGTATTTTCTTTCTGTCGAATGTTTATCGGGCGAACATAGCTGTCCGGCTCGTTCTGCGAAGCATTCTCCTGATATTTTGCCTTTGTTTGTGTGAAAATGCCAGCGAACGAAACACGCGCTGAACTGGGTCCTTTCAGACCAGGAGCTCGAAACATTCCCGATCCACCTTACTGACTGGACATGACATTGACCTGTTGAGAGCTCATTGTGTGCTCGTGGCTTTGCCATCTGAGGTTGTCTGCCAACGAGAGCTCAGCATCGGTTTGGACCAGCTGGAGGTGTGGCGTAAGACTGCCAGGTATGATGCATGTCTTAGTCTTTCTCGGTACATGCCGTTGGAAAAATATGGGCGCCAAATGACCGTGTAGTCGACACGCCCTTGAGCCGATGTAATAAATCAATCAACCCCGCTGGAAACAGTTGTAATCGGCTAAGTTTAGACTGGTAAGCCTGGAAGTATAGTATACTGGGTACATCTAGTATAGTCTACATCTATGCACCTATATCTGTTTAGTCTACATAAGCTATCCACCATTTCCAAACTAGAAAGTGTAAATGTCTTTTTTATAACGGTAGTCTCTGCGAATACATTTGGGTGCCTCTGTATAATTTCCTAATTTGTCTGTTCCTTCACCTCCGAATAGAAAGCACAATTTGAAAACAAACAGTGCGAAGGGCGTGGGGTAGATGACAGTTCACGTTTCTGGAAACCAGCACCAATGCATCGCATCAATAACGCCCGTGTTATGCCCATGTGGATTTTCTAATTCCCTTTTCTGCTATATTTTTTACTTGTTGATGTCGATCAAAATATTTTCCAGCTGGTTTACCCAGGTCAAACACCGCGCATTTCCCTCAATTATTGTGCGTGTGAAATTGCACGACCAAAACACAGAACATTGAATACCTGCAGTTTTGCCACTTGCTGGTGTTTGTCAAATTCACCCGTCGTTCGACCTCTTGATCTCTTTATCGTCATTGCGTTTCACTTCAAGAGATAAGCAGAATATGTGACAATGCAAATGGCAACATGACCGCAGTAGCCTAAGCGCCCTAAAGCCCAACTTAATAACAAATGGCAACACAAACAAGAGTTCGCTACCGCCTGCACCTGCTATAGTGAAGTTGGTAATGCGTATTATCTCTTCTGTATTATTCGTCCGGGGCGATGTGTTTTGGATGAAGAGAATACAGGTTCCCCTTGACTGTCTGACAAGGAGTGGGGTGTCCGGAGAGGGGAGATCCCATCTGCTTTGCAAGTGAAGCCTTCAGCACCGGTTTATCTTGTCCACCGTGACCGATCGGCGTGATAGACTCGCGACGCTGTGACCCAGCAGACTCATGCGGTGCAAAAGAGCCCAAGGTTCCAGCCATGCATACCGTTCCGTGTCACGTGACGATGGCCACTGGCGGCGGTGTGGCCGACCCGGTCAGTCTCCGACATCTGCCGTCGCCAGTCGCCACGGCACCGAGTCGCGGGGCATGCGGCGCTTCTCGGGGCCGTATTTCAGGACGCGCTCTGTATGCAGACGAGGGTACCGAGAACTCAGGTGACGGACTGCTCTCACTTCTCGGGACGGCCGGCCGAGACGTGCCGCCGACTCCGAGTCCCGACTCCGGGGTTCAGAGTTCCGAGCGGCAGCACGGGCTGGCCGGCCGGCGTGCCCGAGTCCCGGCCAGTTGACACGTGCCGCCGGGCTGGGGCTGCCGCGGGCGCCTCCGGCCGGCCGAGCACGGGTCGTGACCGGCGCGCCGACGCGAACGGTGGCGCCGCGCTGCGGCCGTCCGTCCAACTGCTGTGAGATGCGGCGTCGGTTCCAGGAAGCGGGCGCCGCGCCGGCGCCGACCCGAGCGTGACCTCGGCCGGCGCCGGCCCGACGGCAGCCGGCCGACCCCCGCCGACCCCTGACCCTTGCCGACAGCCAGTGGCGGACGACACCGGATCCCCGCGGCTTCATGGAGACGGCGCTATCTTTACGGCAGTGGGGTACAGAGGTACCTGATCACTCCCGACAGTGGGTCACAGAGTTCCTCCCCCCCCCGACAGTGGGCCACGGAAGTACCTGATCACTGCAGACCGGTAGGTCACAGAGGCACCCGATCGGTCTCGATGTTCAGGCCGTCACTGAAAGTACCTCATCTCTCGCAACAGCGGTCACTAAGTGGCACATGATTCCTTCTAATATGGAATTCATGACGTTAAATCAACTGGCCCCTCCCGAATCACGTCGTCATGACGTCCCTGAAGCATCAAGCAGACACCGCCCCCAAATGTAGAGCCGACAGACCGGCGCGCCGGCTGTCTGACAGCAGGGGTCACCGCTGCCGTCTGTGTTTGGCGGCGCGCTGTAAAAGGCGAGCGTCATTATCAATACGTCTCGTATCAAGGTCGGAGGGGGGACACGGCGGAATGGGCAGGCGGACACAGCGTGACCGGTAGGCGAACATAGTGGGGCAGGGAGGCGGACATAATGGGACAGGGGGGGCAAACATAGTGGGACAGGGAGGCGAACATAGTGGGATAGGGAGGTGGACACAGCGTGACAGGTAGGCGGACATTATGGGACAGGGAGGCGAACACAGCGTGGCAGGCAGGCGGACATTATGGGACAGGGAGGCGAACACAGCGTGGCAGGCAGGCGGACATAGTGGGATAGGGAGGCGGACACAGCGTGACAGGTAGGCGGACATTATGGGACAGGGAGGCGAACACAGCGTGGCAGGCAGGCAGACACAGCGTGACAGGGAGGCGGACGTAGTGGGACAGGGGACGGACATAATGGGACAGAGGGCGGACATAGTGGGGCAGGGAGGCGGATACAGCATGATAGGGAAGCAGACATAGCGTGACAGAGAGGCGAAAACAGCGTGACAGTGAGGCAGGACATAGTGGGACAGGGAGGCGTATACAGCAATATAGGGAGGCGGGGATAGTGGAACCCTGGTGACGGACACCGAGGGACGGGTCATGGACATAGTGGGACGGATCATTTACGTGGCGGGACATAGTGGAACAGGATGACGAACAGAGGACGGGGTGACGGACATAGTGCGACAGGACGATGGACATAGTGGGGCGGGGTGACGGGAGGTCGCCCAGTTCGCCACGTGTGCCGGGCTCGCACGTCTCAGCATTTCCGAAACGCCGGCGACAAACCTACGACTTCCACTCAGGTTCACCCGTTCTCGAATCACCATGCAGCCAGGGAAATGGTGCCGCCGATCTAGCAGAGTAAGAAGCCATTCGGGATTATGCCATGGCTTTAGAATCCTCTTTCATCCGAAGCCTACAGCCGGGAAAACCTGGTAGGCGCGAGTGTGTTGATCTAGGTGATCTGTGGTCAATAGCTCAGACGTCTGAGGTGAACCAAAATTTACGGTCCAGGCTTGCGGGCTAGCGGGCAGGCGGGCAAGGCTTTCGGTCTACTGCTTACGGGCAGGCAGGTCAGCTCAGCTCAGTTCAGTTCAGTTCAGTTCAGGTCATCTTCCCGCCGGACTGCACACATTTTGGCCAATCCGTTGTTGCGACTAATCACGCCGCGCGGGCCGGCGAGACTCGCTTTTAGCTGGGCTGCCAGCCGTCCTGGCTATTCGGGGAACGGGAGTGATGATCCTGCGGTGTCGCGTGGGCCGGGATTTACACTTCCGCGCTGTCGGGCACCTTGAGGACCGGACCATGTCGTCTACATCCGTGCCCTCCTGAAGACCGGGCTACGACGGCATCGCTTGTCGCCAGGCGGTAATCCGACGACGATACAAGTCGAACCGGGAGTTCGGTCGGCATACCGGACAAAAAGGTCGCGGCGGTACGGCGCGCTCGCCACGCCAGCTTCGACTGTCGCTCGACGCCGGGGGGGGGGGACACGTGCTGGACATCACACCGCTGCTGCCCCATGTCGGGCCCCTTATTTGGCCACATTCTGCCGAAGAGTAGAGGCACCAGTGTGAGGATAAGCGCTGGCTGCACGGTGTTGCACTCCCATTCTCACTGGAAGCCATCAGTAGAGATAACTTCGCGAGGTCACTTGCCAGCCAGCAATCGAGATCACTCGCGAGCCAACAGACGAGATCACCCGGGATCGCTTGCCGGCCAACTTTAACGATTGCGATCTTCCAATGATCTGGTACCAACATTCCCATCCACTTGGTTTGCTCACCGTCCAGCTTGTCCAGTAGGCTGGAGCTTCCCTGGAAGGCCGTCGTGACGTGTGCACGGACTGATGGCGTGGTTTACGAGATAATTCCTCAGTAGCTGAACAGTCGGATTATTTTGAGATAATCCGCAGAGCTATGATGTGCGTACTGCACCATTTATCTTTTCAAACCTTATGAAAGCGAGTGCACGATTGGTGCGGTTCCTATGTTCTTAAGCCACGTATTTCAATTACTCCATGCTTATGTCTGCCTACACTTTATTGGTGGTCGTGCGAACATCTTTTTTCCTTCAGAAGCTTCCAGTCGTGTTTGTTTTCCCCGCCTCACACATCCACACGCCAGCTGGCAGCCGGTGTGAGATTGGCATTTCTTCAGCTAGTAGTCTGGCATTCGTGGCGAGTTGACGTGTTCCAGAGCATGCCGGAGCAGCCAGTGGCGGTGGCGAGTTGACGTGTTCCAGAGCATGCCGGAGCAGCCAGTGGCCGTGGCGAGTTGACGTGTTCCAGAGCATGCCGGAGCAGCCAGTGGCCGTGGCGAGTTGACGTGTTCCAGAGCATGCCGGAGCAGCCAGTGGCCGTGGCGAGTTGACGTGTTCCAGAGCATGCCGGAGCAGCCAGTGGCGGTGGCGAGTTGACGTGCTCCAGAGCATGCCGGAGCAGCCAGTGGCCGTGGCGAGTTGACGTGTTCCAGAGCATGCCGGAGCAGCCAGTGGCGGTGGCGAGTTGACGTGCTCCAGAGCATGCCGGAGCAGCCAGTGGCCGTGGCGAGTTGACGTGTTCCAGAGCATGCCGGAGCAGCCAGTGGCCGTGGCGAGTTGACGTGTTCCGGAGCATGCCGGAGCAGCCAGTGGCCGTGGGGAGTTGACGTGTTCCGGAGCATGCCGGAGCAGCCAGTGGCCGTGGCGAGTTAACGTGTTCCGGAGCATGCCGGAGCAGCCAGTGGCCGTGGCGAGTTGACGTGTTCCAGAGTATACCGGAGCAGTCAGTGGCCGCGGCACGTGCACGGCCTGGGGCTGGCCCGCCCCGTCGGCGGTTCATCGAATCGTGGTCGCCGACCGCCGCCGACGGTGCTGCCAATGTAAACCGAGTCGGCTTGTGGCGAGAAGTCACCCCTTCCCCTCCCCTCCACGTCAGTGACGTGTTTCGGCGTTGGGTGGCGAGCCCCCTCCACGTAAGCTGGTCTGAGAAGTAGTTGACTCCTCCCTTTGAGTAGAGGAGCCAAGGCATACCTGGAAGATAGGAAAGGTACTCCCAGGTTGTTCCGGTGAGGAATCTCTTCGGTGTGTGATCAGCTTGGGATGAATCGGCGCGTGCCACTTGCTATAGCAACCTCGGTGGTCATGCAGACCGTAGACGCAACGCCCATCGACGTGACCGCACAATCAGTCGCCCACCGCAAGCCAGCGGTGGGGATGAGAATAGCAGTTGACGGGCCATATCATAACATCCGAGGTTCATTTACTACCAAAGTGCGTGTTGTCCAAAGTTCACAACGTCAAGGGATCGTGGGCCCGCGGTAGTTCAGTCGGTAGAGTGTCAGACTCTTGATCGCAAGACTGTGGGTTCGAATCTCGCGACTGGCGGCATTACCGAGTCCACCCGCGACCAACCGGTGTGAGAGGTTGGCGACGCTATATGACCTAGCGGTTGAATGCGTCGTAAAGGAACCCAAAGGAAAATCCAAAGGGCATGACGTCAAAAAGCGAAGTAAAGCCAAAAATGTTTTTGTATATAATGCGTTCCCAATGTGCGAAGTTCATAACGTATAACGATCACAATCTCCAAGGCTATCTTCAAAGGGAGCGTCCATAATATCCAAAGTTAATTTACGCCTAAGGATCGTAAAGTAAAAAAGGTTGTCCAATTACCCGCTACAGGAACCAGTAAAATTTCTGGCAGTGAAATATGCCCAACCTGGCCTGAACCTAACCTAACCTACTCTTACCTAGCTACAATATTTCACGGCCATGGATTCTATCGTCTCCTCTGGTGGGTTATTGTGAAGCTATTTTTGGACTTTACGATCCCTGGGCGTGAATGAACTTTGGAGGTCATGGACGCTCCCTTTAAAGGCAGTTTTGGAGGTTGTGATTGTTGGATGCTGTGAACTTTGCACATTCTAAACGAATCTTATCAAAGACATTTTGGACTTGATTTCGTTTTTATGATGCTATGATGCTTGGACGTTGTGAGCTTACGTAGTAAATTAACCTTGTATGTTATGAACGTCCCTCTCGTTAACCCACTGCCGCCATCCTGCGCCATCCAGCCGCCATCGCTACTGGCCGTGGTGTTACGTCATTGCCTCCGGGTGTGTTTGCGAGGACACCACACCTCGCCGTCGCGTCGGTGCTCCACAGTCCACGGTCGACGCAGGCGGTCACCCTTCGACCCGGGAAGCGTCGATTCGCCAGCACGACGCTCGTTCCTCGCCCCATGGTGACGTCACTGGCCGGCGGCTGCCGTACGTGGGCGTGAACGGTAGAGCTTATGAATTTGTCAGCGGACGGGACTGGTGCGGTGGAGCTGCAGATGTGCGGCGACGGGCCCGACGCGGAGCGGCCTGTTCGTCCAGTGTCGGCGCCATGTCCCGGCATATCAAACCGGGCGGTTACCCGGTCTGACCGACTTCCGACATGGCGGAGTTTCCGTCGGTGTCTGCATGGCTTGCATTTCGCGTGCTGTGACTTGGGCGGCGCTGGCTGGTGTGCTCTGACGCCTCCGCCGCGGGCCGCAGTCGGGCCGGCACGGGCCGACCTTGTCCCAGTCTATTTCAAGATCAGCCCAGCCCGTCCGGCCGTTGCCGATCTAACGGCCGCGTCTGGCTCGGCCACAGGATGTTTTGATGGGCTGAACGCCCCGCTCCCTCCCTACCCGGTACACCCCATTTCCGTGCCCTCTCTCCCGCACCATCTCCGCAGGGTGCGTGCGTCCCCACTGCCTGCGTCCCCGTCCCGGATATGGCGACCTTCCCACCCCCGATCAGCTCCTTCCCCCGCCAGGTGTTCGGGGTCTTCTCCCCGTCTGTAATCCTGTCCCCTGCCGTTCCGTTGATGGGTGCGACCCACTGCACTTGTGCTGTTTGCCGGCGCCGTCCGCGCCCGGCCGGCTGATGTTTGTCGGCAGTGCCGGCAGCCGTGTGTGGTGGCACGTACTGAGTCCAGCCGCCGGTCCCGGGACACGTCCACCTGCCACACTGGGCTGCGCCGCGCTCCTCGGCTCTGAAAGCGTCCGTGTCGAACTGGTGCTGCACTTGAAGCGCTGTGCCGGCATAGGGACACTTGGACAAGGAACAGTTCGACCAGCTGTGGTGCAGACTAGAGGTGACAAATACCAAACATTTATGGACTTAAGGCCGGTGCCGGTCGGTCTGATGAGACCAAGCCTCGCTGAGGCCCGGCAAAAAAAACTGAATGAAGGCCGATCAAAAGACCATGTCTTTAAACGCATTTTGTCGTATAAAATTGTTATTATATGAGGCAATAATGTTGAAGGGGCGTTGGTTCTGATTTACTTATCCGATGCATGATGCTGTTCTATGGTTGTTTTTTTGTGGACGCATTCACTTATGGTTCAGTGCATGGTTTTCCATGCGTGGAAGTTAGCACCTTATCTTAATGACATGAGTGTTGCACAAAGACGAAAACTGCGAAAACAACAGATTGTACAGCAGGTAGTCTGATCATGAATTTGGGTTGTGTTGGGGAGGATGTATTGTGAACGTTGAAGGATTAATAATATTGAGTTTTTTAATTGTGGATTTAGTAGTAGAACGATGAACATCTTGAATGTGGTGTTCAGTATGTTGCAGATTAGTCGAAAATTAATTAATCAAAGCTTGTCCATGGTGGCAATTTTGCTCTCTTTGGATTATGAAGGTAAGTATTAAGCTGTGCATTTGAAGCCATGCATAGTTTTGGAAGTTTGCTATGACTATAACAAATCTGGCAATAAAAATAATATATTTCCTTCTGTAAAGAATGCTCATCTTGCATTTGCATTGAGCAAATTGTAATGGAAGTGTTGTGTATTGCTTATACAAACATACACAAGAAGCAATGATATCGGTACGTTCTCGTGATACAATTTGCTACAGCGCTAGTCATGTATATCGTATTTGCTATTTATCCTGATCTCAACAATATTCGAATGTTCAATATGTTGAAACAAACTTCGATTTTGTGTTTTGGCTTTATTGCCGCTGCACGTCCCATTTTTGAAAGCTGCATATCATGAGCATGTTTGCGCTATCAACTACAGTCATTGAAGATCTGCTGTTTTCAGCATTTAGCATGTCTAAAATCTTTGGAATTCTTAAGGAAGTATCATCAAATTGCTGTATATATGACAAACTTGCTGACTGTTACGCCGAAATGTACCTTACAGGATGCGTAACGATGATCATCATTAGGTTTTCATGCAGAGTTTATGCTGATTTTTATGCATTGAAATAGCATTCACTGCAAATCCATTCAAATACCGGTATATATTCCAAGGCCGGTCAAAAGGCCGCCAGTCCTGATCGGGTTCTCAACCCTTGCATTTGCCACTTCTAGTGCAGACACCAGCGACCAGCTTCGGTGGATTCCCAGGCACCTTAGAACGCTCACGTTTGTGGTGCAGATACGAGCGACCAGCTCCAATCGGTTCCCAGGCAGGTGTTCCACCTCAAAACACTCACGGTCCGCGAGTCAAAGCCCTCCACCTAGTCTTGATCACCGATCACTTTAATGTGGCTAATTAATGCTGTCACGTGGGCTTCAATCTGCAAGCCATACGCTTGGATATGAATAACTCCTTTGTGAGTGTGCACCAACGTACAAAGATCACGTATCTTATCGATCGTATATGATCACGTGGTTAGTAAGTCGCTATTTTACCACAATCACGTGGTATGATTTGACCGACTGGTTGCTTTAGCTAACTTCTGCCTGTTGGGAGTTTCGCACTGCTCACACTGATTGGAATACGGTGGGAGCATGTCTGGAGCTTTACAAAAAAAAATCCATTTGAGGGTTCGAGTCACTCCAGTGTTCGCTCGAGCCCCCTGAAGTATTTCTGAGGACATAATACGAGGAAGTCACGCGATTATTTCGTTACTTCACATGCTCTATCTGCGCTTCAAACGAGATTCGGCCGACCCTTCAGGCGGCGGTCGGCCGACCTTTCAGACGGTGGTCGGGCGCCCGTTCAGACGGTGGTCGGGCGCCCGTTCAGACGGTGGTCGGGCGCCCGTTTAGACGGTGGTCGGGCGCCCGTTTAGACGGTGGTCGGGCGCCCGTTCAGACGGTGGTCGGGCGCCCGTTCAGACGGTGGTCGGGCGCCCGTTCAGACGGTGGTCGGGCGCCCGTTCAGACGGTGGTCGGGCGCCCGTTCAGACGGTGGTTGGCCGGCCGTTCAGACGGTGGTTGGCCGGCCGTTCAGACGGTGGTCGGTCGACCCTTCAGACTGGTCGGACGGCCGTTCAGACGGTGGTCGGGCGGCCGTTTCAGGCAGAGGTCAGTCGGCCCTTCGGACGGTGCCCGGCCCGTACGCTGCTCGGCTGCAGCCGCAGCGCAGGTGCAGCCACCGGCACCGTCTTTGATTCACCACTTTGCTCGGGTTGTGGTATGCGCAGGGGCGCAGCCAGGAGCTCGCCAAGGGAGGGCCAGGCGCCTGCGCCGTCCAGCCCAGGCGCTGTCGTGATCGATGAGAGCTGTCCAGGACGGCGCCAGCAGTGCGTCGGACGCAAACATGTGAATGCGCGAGACGAATGCCGGCCGAAGTGTGCGTGATCGGTCGAAGGAGGAGGTGGCGGCGCGTGCACCACGACCGGACTTCGCGGAACGCCAGCTGTCGGCGGTGTTCGCAGAATGCTACTCTGATCGCGACGTGCGCGCGCAAGGCCGCTGCTCATTCTGCACCGCGCCGCCAGAGGCGCCACTGGTCGAGCCGCGCACTCGCGCCTCCGGGTATGCCCGCGCCAAGTACTCGGATGGATCAACGGCGTAGCAAGACATTTATCAGCGGGGGTGCTGGGCTGACGCGAGCACGGGTTGCTTCGTTGAAAAACGTCACCTTTCTAACCCAGTCTCCACCAATGAGTCGACAGAGGCCGACATCACCATGAGAGCGGAAGGAATTTTGGACGTCTTCCAATCCACCAGATCCGGTCGCCGTGTCACGTTCCATCTGGCAATGGAGTTCGCCACCGTTCGAAACAGATGGTTGCGTCCCCTCGACATTGTCAATTGTAGGATTGTGCTCCATTCGTACGTAGCGCACTAGCAAATGCTGGACGGCTGCCGGCCTTTGAACCAATTTTCCTTGATTGGAGGGACAGTCAAGTTTTGCGTTCATTCCTTCATCGCATGAGTGCGTCGTATGGAAATAATGAGCCGAAGCGTCAGCATATTCCCATCACCGGTGGAGATTGATTTTTGCGCAGCGGAGCGTCTATTCATGTCGCACAGGCTGCGAGATGTACCAGACCTACGCAGCTAACCGCACCGGGTGCAGGCGACTGATGTTGACTTGATCAAGGCTGGCCCCATATGGCACAGTCCTACCGGAGCCTTGGTTCTGCAGTTCTGCCTTGCAGTCTCGCCGGAGCATGGACTCTGCAGTTCTACTGGAGCTTTTGCCCTGCAGTCCTGCCGGAGCCTGAACTCTGCAATCCTGCCGGAGCCTGGACTCTGCAATCCTGCCGGAGCCTGTACCCTGCAATCCTGTCGGAGCCTGGACTCTGCAGTCCTGTCGGAGCCTGTACCCTGCAGTCCTGTCTGAGCCTGTACCCTGCAGTCCTGTCGTAGCCTGGACTCTGCAGTCCTGTCGGAGCCTGGCCTACAGTCCTGCCAGAGCCTGGACTACAATCCTGTCAGAGCCTGTACCCTGCAGTCCTGTCGGAGCCTGGACTCTGCAGTCCTGCCGGAACCTGCACCTCTGCAGTCCTGCCGGAACCTCTGTGCCACGTGCAGTTATGCGCCTTGGTCTTGACGTAGCAGTGGTACCCGCCACCCCTACCCCCGCCTTGGCTCGGCAGTCCTGTGACGAGCCGTAACCTCTGTAGCACGTCCTGTCTCCATTGACACGTAGCGACAGTGATGCAGTGACGCTGTTGGCACACGGGACAACTGGATATCCGGGGACACAGCAAGCGCAGAGCTGGCACATATTAGACAGCTGGATAGCCGGGCGCACAGTGAGCGCCGCCCTGATATACTGGACAGCTGGATAGCCGGGCACACAGTGAGCGCCGCCCTGATATACTGGACAGCTGGATAACCGGGCACACAGCGAGCGCCGCTCTGATATACTGGACAGCTGGATAACCGGGCACATAGCGAGCTCCGCTCTGCTGGTGTGTGACCAGCGGCGGAGCCAGACTGCAGTCGGGGGGGGGCTCGCATGATCATCCTGGGTGGCTTGCGGTCTAGCTCGCTGGCATGATTCCACTTGCAAGATTCATTGTTACGTGGACTTGACTCAGGGGAGGGATACCTGATAACTGTTTCACCAAAGGAAGAAGAAAAATGGTGCTGTAATCTTTGTCATTAAAAAAAAACTTATTTTGCCACAATTAGAGCAACTATGTGTGGTGAAGCACAACTTATTTTGAACACAGAAAAACGAAGTCATTATTTTTTTTCCCACGGTACTGAAACAGGTCTCACGATATTCTTCTTTTTTTGTCAGCTCAAACAGGCGGTCTACTCGTTTCTCCATTTATATTGTACTGAGTGGAAGCCCTACTCAAGTCTCAGAGTTGGGGAGAAGGAGGCGGTGCTCCCCGTTGAAGTGCTGGATACGTCCTCCGCTGCTGGTCGCCAGCTTGTGGCCGAACGACACACCCAACCTGCCTGTGGTGATTCTGCCAGAGGTTGGGCCTCAGTGACAACCGTCTGCGGGGGTTGGGGGTCGGTGCTGCAGCGCCTGTGGCTCTCGATTGAAGTGATGACGCCAATGGCGGCAATGGTGACTTATGTGACGGGTCCCGGGCAGTCGCGAGCACGTCAGCTCCGCACCGGCTGGGAGCACAGGCATAGGAGCGGGTCCGGTGGCCAGGGCACCTCCACCGCCCACTTCGCCGTCATACCCGTACGTTGTGTGTGGAAGATGGTCGTGGCGCTCCTGCCTGTGGCGGAGGCGGTTCTCCACTGACTGCAGACACGCCATTTCCAATGTTGCAGTGTCATGATAGTTGTACGCCAAATTACAGTCCACTTCCGCCCGTCGCTTAGCATATAACTGATAAGAGACGTTCGTAGTTGTTGCCGTGTTTAGGAGTGGGGTCGGAGGAAACAAACGGGATGGTTCTGCCCATAATGCATTATGGCGAACCATGATATAGGGCGGTTATTGCTCGAATTTGGATCATGGTGTTCAGAGCTGATGAGGACACATTAAAAATAGCGGTACTATTGTCCTAAGCTACTTAATATAATGATTATGGGTATTGTATTGATATTGCTGTTGTATCGATATGTTTACTGCTGCTGGTACATTGGTACAAGTGCACGAAATGTAATAACGACACAAATAACTTTTGGAGGCTAAAATGTTGCCTTGATAACACCGCAGTTATCACCGCTTCAGTCGAAGTGTCCTTGAACCCAAATATCAATCAAGCACCGTTTCACATTTTCCCTGCTGAGCAGTTTTCTCCTTTCGCGGCCTTTTGTTGGACGGATGACGCGTGCATCCGCTCGTGCTTCCGCTGATACTTCCGAAGACGCCATTCGGTTACGATGGCGCATCACCACAGCATTCGTTGAGCGCCTCAGGACTGGTAAGGCGTGCAGCCGGGCCTGCACACAATGACACGAGCCGTTCGTGCGGCCTGCACCATCTCAGTGCACAGACTGCTGCACTGCACGCGCGCCCGTTCAGCCGCCGCCGTATGCGAGTCGTCCCAGGCGTGCATCTGCCGCGGACGGCTGTCCGGCACGGTAGCTGCCGCGCTGTCTGGACGGGAGTCGGGCGGCGCCTGCCACGTGCTGGTGGACGAGAGTCGGGCGGCGCCTGCCACGTGCTGGTGGACGAGAGTCGGGCGGCGCCTGCCACGTGCTGGTGGACGGGAGTCGGGCGGCGCCTGCCACGTGCTGGTGGTGCCGACACGCGAGGAGCGAGCCGCTCGCTCGGACGCGGCTCGTGTCTTGCGGCGCGTGCCACCAACGACCGCATGCCGATGGTCGTCTGTTGAGGCGACAACCGCGTATTCGTGGACGGGGCTCCGGCGAGGAGATACGTTTCGGCTGGCGTCGAGCGCGGCCGGCAAAGGCTTGGGAATACCAAGCTATCCCAGACAGCAGTCAGCTGGCGTGACTGCAAACTGTCCCAAGCGACAGTCAGTCCGTGTGACATCACACGCTAAGTAGCGACACACGCTGAGCTGTCCAGGCCGACTGTCGGTTCACACATGACACCAAACTGTCCCAGGCGTCAGTCAGCTCAGGTGACACCACATTGTTCCGCTCGATAGTCAGCCTGCAGGCTGCCCCATGATAGGCCTAGCAGCTGCCACTTTCGGCATGTCACAAGCGATTGCTGTGATCGGATTATTCAGATTGTTGAAAGAGTATACGTGTCTGGCATACGTGGTTTCAGTGTTGGTGTGGTGGTGCCACGAGGCTAGAATCTTCGTGCTTGTTCAGTTTGTCTGGAGTTTAAAACGCGTGCATGTGCGAGCAACAAGTTTGGGAAGATTGTCTGTCGCTTCAGAGCATTTTTCCGTGTTCTGTCGTTGAGAACTACCATGTGTTACGTGTGTGTTATGGGGCGGGAGGGTGATATGTTTACGGAATCTCAATGTCTGTGTATTGCTCGTGTGTTGTGGGGGAGGGGAGAGGGTGATATATTCACGTGGCATCACTTGTGAGGCCCAATCACCTCATGTTGACAAACTGGCATCGAGTTATGTCGCTGTCCAGGTCTGTTGGAGTGGAGTGCACGTGATTCGATCGTGACTCTGCACTGACCTGTGTGGTTGGCTGTAGCCGCTGCTGATCTGGTCTGTGCAGCTAACCCTGTGGTGACCTGTGTACTGGGCTGTGGCCGCTGCTGACCTGTCTGTGCAGCCATCCTGGTCTGCATCCCGTGCTGACCTGTGTGTTGGGCTGTAGCCGCCGCTGACCTGTCTGTACAGCTGACCCCGTGCGGTGTCGACAGTGCTGCCGGCGGCGCCCGAGAAGGTGTGGAACAGCAGCGTGACGGCACACTCGGTCCAGCTGCAGGTCCGCGTCGGGCAGCTCATGTCCGCCTTTCCAAAGCCGATAGAGTTCGCCGTTGACTACACGTCACGTTGGGATGACCAGCCCGTGGTGAGTTCTGGGCGGCTGATGTGAGTTTTGAGCGGCAGAAGTGAGTGGTGGATCGTGACCGGCTGATGCAGATTGTGAGCGAGTGGTGTAAGAGACGAACTGAGAGCGACTCATGGCAGTCGTGAGCGACTGATGTATGATGTACACTGCTGGTGATGGCTCGTGAGCAGCTTGTGTGAGTTATAAGCGACCGGCGTTGGCTGTGAGCGGCGCATGGTAAGGAGGTGGTGGTAATCTGTAGATAACTGGTGGTGGGCTGAACATTGTCCGTGCCTGCGGCATCGTGTCCTCGCTTTGACTCGTCATTGCGGTCAGAAGCTGCGGTGACCTCATGTCCCATTTTGTGTGAATGGCTAAGTCTGCTAATAGCGTGGGTGTTTGTGTATGTACGCTTGCTTCTATGTGCATACGTGTTTGTTTTTCTGGTGAGCAAATATTCCCAACCGGCAGCAAATGCGGCTTGCTCCGCGCCCAGCGCCTGCTCGCGACCCTGCTACTGGCGTCCTGCCATTTGACGATTAAACCATTGGAGAGCTGTTCACATGTTTGCAGTTGATGGCACTCGCTTCGATTCGACCGCTTCAGCCAGCCGTCGCTGGTTGATCGTGGGCTGAGGAGATTCGATCCGGCCAACTGACGTGGCTGACGGCAGTGGCTTGGGCCTGCTGCGTTGGCGTGCCTGTTTGAGCTGTCGCCTTAGCAACGTGATGCAATCAGACATACCCGACATCAAATTGGATATCTCCACATCCGATTCCCCACATCCGGATCTTGAGTCGTGATCAGTAATCCCTGACACGGCGCCTGACCAGTATCCGACCCGATACCTGACCTGTGTCTGGCCCAGTGCCTGGTCGGAATCTGACTCGGTACCCAACCAATATCTGAGACTGTACCTGACCAGTATCTGGCCCGATATGTGACTTGTGTCTGACCCAGCACCTGACCAGTATCTGACCGGTACCCGACCAACATGTAAGCCGTGCCCTGGCCAGTATCCGACACGGTACCTGACCTGTACCTGACTCTGTGCCGGACCAATATCTGACCCGGTTCCTGATCCAATATCCAATATCCTATGACCAATATCCTAAACGGTATCTGGCATGATACCTGATCCAATACCTGATCTGTATCTGACACGGGACCTGACCGGTATCTGGCCGGGACCAATTCTGACCTGATCTGACCGGGTACCTGACCAGATTCTGAACGGAACCAACATCTGACTGGGTACCTGACCAGCATCTGACCCGGTACCTGGGTTGTGTCTGACCGGTATCTGACCCTGTACCTGACCGGTGTCTGACCCGCCATGTGGTGCCTACAGCGCGTCAACACCTCCGCGATGGGGGGTCAGCTGCACAGCAGGAAGAGGGTGAGGCGGGTGACGGTGACGGATCTGCTGCCGTACACCGAGTACCGGTTCCGAGCGCGGCTGCGGACCAGTTTGGCAGTCGGCGAGGACATGTGGTCGAAACCGGCCGAAGTGTCCGTGCACACCCTAGCCGCAGGTCAGTGTCCGGTCACCTGGGTCAGGGTCAGAGACCCGCCTGGTCACCGTGGACACGGGTCAGGAGTTTGGGTCTGTCGAGTTCATCATGCACGTCGACCTCGTATGTCAAAGCCGGGTCACTAGGGTCATATGAGCACCAGTGTCGGGAGTGGGACTGGTGTGAAGACCGCTGCAGCGCCGTGGATCGGTGCCGATGGTTTGGCCGTTGCTGATGACGAGGCTGGCCGTGCTGAGCTCGCCGCCTGCTGTTGGATCGCGACGCGCGCCTCACCGGCGGCCGTGTTTCAGTGCCGGCGGCGGCGCCCACCGTCGAGCCGGGCTCCTTCCAGCTGGTGGGCGGCTCCGAGTCGCGCATCGTGTACGTGTACTGGCATCAGGTGGCGCCGCGCCAGCGCAATGGGCCCAACTTCACCTACTGCGTGACGGCCAGCCGGCCCGACGGCCAGCCGCTGCCGCACGTCACGCCCGACCGCGTCACGCCCGCCTACGCCCGCTTCAGCAACGTGACGCTGGAAGCGGTGCGCTTCGAGGTGGCCGCGTGCAACGGCGAGGGCCGGTCGCTCAACTCGACCAGCGTGACGGTGCCGGCTCGTACGGCCTTGTCAGGTGGGTGGTGCCGGCTGTCGGTCACAGCCGGCCGGCCGGCGGGATGGCGAGCGGAGGTGATAACGGTACACGTGTGTTTTGGAGATGGTTAGCGGACATGGGATGGGGGAGAAGGTGATTGGTGTCAATCTTGGGTATTGTGGGAGGGGCAGGTTCTAGATATTCCACTTTTGGAGAAACATCTAACCTGGGACCACACCGGGCCAACAAATATGGATTCAGGACGGGTCCATGTAACGAGCTTAAAATATAAAATCAGGGACCACACATGCTTAGCGAAGCTGGGTTTAGGCCCCGCCCGTGGACTGGGCCCATCAAGTTTGGTCTGGCTTTTGAAACAACCGTTTATGGGTTAAACAAAAACTTTGATAAGAAAATAATTATTACGTTTTACAGTGATAACTCAGTATGTGTTGCACCGATAATTCCTGTACCCCGCCGCCTCAATGTTCTGTACTGAGTGTCGTGCCCCAGTGCCCCGCCGCCTCTGTGTGTTACAGTGAGTGCCATCTCCCAGTGCCCCGCCGCCTCAGTGTGACAGTGAGTGCCATCTCCCAGTTCCCCGCCGCCTCAGTGTGTTACAGTGAGTGCCATCTCCCAGTGCCCCGCCGCCTCAGTGTGTTGCGGTGAGTGTCATCTCCCAGTGCGCCCGCCGCCTCAGTGTGTTACAGTGAGTGTCATCTCCCAGTTCCCCGCCGCCTCCTCAGTGTGACGCGCAGTGTGACCTGATGTGCTGTTCCAGCGGTATCGAAGCCGCACGCCGTCAAGCTGGTGGTGAGTGGCGACGGTCAGTACCAGCTGTCGTGGAAGCAGTACACCGGCCCGCCGGCCGACAGCTATACCATCTTCTGGTGCGAACACATGCGAGACCGGCCGTTCCAGTGTCAGGTAAACACGTGGCCGTCATCTGTCTCTCATCTGCCACCGGATGGTCGGTTATTGCATGCTAGAGATGCTGCACATTTTGTGGTCGCTGGCCCTCACTGTTATGCATTGCATGTGTTATGCGGCTGCGTACTGCTAATACTGGTTTGTTTCCGCGTCGAAATGAAAACCATTATATTTGTGGAAGTGACCGTTATTATGGGAATATGTGCATATTGAAGTGGAAAGGCCTTCAGCACAATTCCCACAGAAGACGAAAAACTAGGCCGGTTCCGGTTAGCAATGAAACGGTATTTATGTTGCGAGTTCGCTTTCTTTCGAACCAGAAGATGTCATGGAGCATCTTCGAGATAGTAGGAAATTGGGAATGGTTTCCAAATGGCATCATAAAACAAGCATCTTCATTTGCATGCGATGCTAGCTGAATTAATTTGGGCATGCTGTGCCGCTGCGTTGGGACGCGCAAGCTACAACAGCCTGAAGAATGTGGTGCTGAGCAACACAAATCAATATAGTTTAGCCTGCGTGCACCATTGCATCACATCAGGCTACCAATGTGGGGGGGGGGGCATTGGCACCCACCTGCACTATCCGGCACAACAGAACGCCCGCGTCGGGCCAATATCATGTCGCATCTGCCTGTCTAACCAGCTGGTGACTATTGTGTCACGTGGACAGTCAGTGTATAGCGTGTGCCGACTGCTTGAAATGGACGAAGGGCCTTTAAGCCGGCATAACTAACTAATTAGCAGCGCTGCACGCAACATTACCTGCCATTAAAGTTAAATAATCCTTATGGGATTGCTGTGCAGATTGTCAACTTCTTCATTAGTGCAAGAAAGGATTATTTTGCATTGTTCGTGTTATTGTGTTGTAGTTGTCCTTTGCTCTGCGTAAATATCAGTTTTGTTGTGGTCGGGTCGTGGGGAAATTTCGTCTCTCGAGTGATATAACTATTATTAGATATGCCATTGGATATCCTAATATGCTATTAGATAGCATATTAGGATTACCCCTAGGAGTACGACCGAATTCTTATCTCATATAGAGTGAAGAGCATATGGTGCTTTTAAAAAGATAGTTTCGTGTAAACCTGGTTTAAACATGATTTATTATGTATAATCTAATGAAATATTTAAGCGGACCTGACAACGGTGCCGGAGGAGGTAGTGACGGAAGTTCCTGCGCGGTTTTAGCTTATCTTCGGATCACCTTTTCGTACTGTTTGACTTTCCGACATCAGCTTCTTTCATTGAGGAGTAATTGCTCTGGGAGTGCCAAGTGCAACGAAACAAATTAAAGAATAACGTAGTCCGGGTTTGTGTTGCACAGAAACCCAATAAACTATATTGCTCGATTCAAAGTCCGGGGTTCGAAACTGAGAAGTTTGGACGTATGATAGAACACTACGTTTGTGTCATTTCATTGCCAAGTACGTCATTCAGTGTCATTCAGATTCAGCGTCCTATGTGACCAACGCAGTCGGTGCTCCCCTAAACCCAAATAACCTAATCAGATTCAGTGTTTTAGAGAGCAATGATAGGATAATTTTCTGGGAAGGATAAAGTGCTGGATGACGAAAATCCAGGGCGAGGCTGTTCTGGACGCTGGCTCCGTCCACACCTGTTACACGTACGGCTGGTCCAGACGATCCTTCGGATGATCCATTATGACGTGTTCGTCAGTCACGCCCTGATGGTCAAATCGTTGATACCCTGATTTGCCGTTGGCGACAGCAGTGCGGGAGACACGATTATGTTGCCGGCCCCACCGGCCGGGGGTGCTGGGCGCCACACATCGTGACGGCGCGGTAGCCAGGCGCCACACGTGGCGGGGTGGTAGCCAGGCGCCGCCGCCTGCAGGAGTTCGGTCGGCCAGTGTGTCGTCAGCCCCACCGGCCGGCGGTGCCAGGCGCCACACGTGACGGCGCGGTAGCTAGGCGCCGCCGCCTGCAGGAGTTCGGTCGGCCAGTGTGTCGTCAGCCCCACCGGCCGGCGGTGCTGGGCGCCACACGTGGCGGGGTGGTAGCCAGGCGCCGCCGCCTGCAGGAGTTCGGTCGGCCAGTGTGTCGTCAGCCCCACCGGCCGGCGGTGCTGGGCGCCGCACGTGGCGGGGTGGTAGCCAGGCGCCGCCGCCTGCAGGAGTTCGGTCGGCCAGTGTCGGCCGGCGGTGCTGGGCGCTGCACGTGGCGGGGTGGTAGCCAGGCGCCGCCGCCTGCAGGAGTTCGGTCGGCCAGTGTGTCGTCAGCCCCACCGCCGGCGGTGCGTGCACGTGGCGGGGTGGTAGCCAGGCGCCGCCGCCTGCAGGAGTTCGGTCGGCCAGTGTGTCGTCAGCCCCACCGGCCGGCGGCGCTAGGCGCCACACGTGACGGCGCGGTAGCCAGTCGCCGCCGCCGCCTGCAGGAGTTCGGTCGGCCAGTGTGTCGCCCGCCGACTCTCGGCTGACGTTTCCATGACGACGGCCGCTGTTGCGAGGCCACAGATGACGCTGAAGCGGCCGGATCGATCGCTGGTAGAGCAACCGGCCTGCCAGAGCCCGCTGCGAAGCGCTGGTGCCGATGGTCGGCCGCCGGCGGTCCCCGCGCCACCTCCCCGCGCCACCTCCCCGCCACCTCCCCGCCACTCCCGCCACTCCCCGCCCCTCCCCGCCCTTCCCCACGTCCCGCTGCCATGTGCTGGTGCCGATGGTCGGCCGCCGGCGGTCCCCGCGCCACCTCCCCGCCACTCCCCGCCACTCCCCGCCCCTCCCCGCCACTCCCCGCCACTCCCCGCCCCTCCCCCGCCCCCCCCACGGCCCGCTGCCATGTGCTGGTGCCGATGGTCGGCCGCCGGCGGTCCCCGCGCCACCTCCCCGCCACTCCCCGCCCCTCCCGCCACTCCCGCCCCTCCCCACGGCCCGCTGCCATGTGCTGGTGCTGGAGGCTGCCCTCCGCACTGTGGGGGAGTGTGCTGCACTCGGCCGCATGTTCGGTCGCATCTGCTCTCCTCACCATCCAAAGTGCCAATAGTCGGCCCCTTTCCCAAAACCCGATGCCAGGCGCACGCAAGGCAACCCAGTTTCCTATTTCCGTTCTGGAGAATGATTTTCTTCAGAAGTTCGGAATTAGCCAATGGTCAGAATAGCCGGTCATCGTTAAGTTGCTAATTGCGTTTGACTTTGTTCTGGGACATATTTATATTGAAGGACTGTGAAGTTGAATAGAAATGGCAGACGCCACCAATAAACCTGCGTTTGACCAAGCGGAATTAATGCGCACAAGAAGTGAGTGAGCATGGGCATTTCGAGTCACTGCCGCCAAACATGCAAAATTGTGCATTGCAGCATCAAAATAAACAAGTTCTACTTGTGCATGGTTTTCTGGCGCTGTAAAACGACAATGCCTGCCTTCCCAACGCCAGTTTAACTTCCGGATATGCAGTCGTGCCTTTAGCTCACCTCGTCATGAGCCCATCCCCATGTTCACCTGATTTGGCCAGGACCCTGATCTGCAAAGTCGAGGTCTGCTTCACCCACCGGGCTGACTCGTGCTGTCTCGGGCGTCCGAGCAGCGTTTTTGGTCGGCCAGTTGTGCTGCCGATGCCGATTGGACGACAGATGGCCGGTTGCTGTAGATCGCAGTGTGTTTATGCTACGGCCGGCAGTCTTGCGTCGGCCGCAGTTCGATGACGCAATTTACACAACTGATCAATAGGAGACCCCCCCAAGACTACGACTGTCCAGAAGCGCAAACAGCCGCTGACAACGGCTGACAAGTTGAAAAGAAACTTTTTGACGGCGTCTGCGGCTTTTTAGGGTTGAATGGGTTGGTTAGCTGCGACGTGGAGTGGTTGGAGCAAATCCAAATGGCAGAAAACGAAGGGAAAACCACTATCAAATAAAATTACAACGAACAAAAAGCCACTATCTCGCCCTGATGAACTCATTGGAAATATGCACGGTTGGTTTATTGCATAATTAGATAGGTATTTCATTACCTATTAACCTGAAATTAAGCTATGACGTATGTACTTCCTCGTTCATCTTGATTCCGGTTGTCCCCAAAAAAAGTAAATCGGATTGAATCTGGACTGTTCATTCAGGTTCAGTGCTTCAAATCCCTTGTGGCGATCCACACCAATCGTTACACCCTTAATTATATTTATAATTGAATTCCTGTTCCTGTACACGATCTTACTTTTCAATGCATCTCTCTACCTCTCATGATTCGGGTTCAGCTCCTTTATACGCCAAACGCGTGGCCTGATTTTCAGTTGGCAACCGTCTGCCGCCCAAACTGCGCCTCCCGTCAAAGATACACCAGAATCTGGATGCTTCAAATATTTGCCGTAGAACTGAGTTATCTTGGTATCATGTGGCCTGCGTTCTGTCGACCTCTAGTCCCGTCGCCAAGCCCCTCTAATTTCGCTTGTAATGTAATTTCACCAAGTATCTACCCCCACCCCCCAAGAACCTCTTCCTATCTTTCACAGTAGTATAGTTTCATGAATATATCTTCGAAACGAACATAATGAGGCAAACCGCTCCTCTCCATGGCGTGCTGGCATCACGAGGGCCGGTATGAAAGAAAGGCATTGTATGGCCTCTGTGTGTCGGATATTCAGTTGTCATGGCGGCGAGGATACGACCAATCACGCTGCCTCATGTCTGCTACCATGTATCCCACGGAAACGGACGAATGTCGGTGGCGGCAGTTCCGCTCAGCCATTGCCCGACTATGGAAAATTATTGCACTGCGTGCTGAAGTCGAGTGCGACGTTCGAGGAGGATGGAAGGACGTGCAGTCTGCATGAAAATGTCGCAATGAGCGTTGCCAGCGTGGACATTTAAATACAGCATTATACCGTGCTGCAAAGTAAACTTATGTCGCACGTATACATGCTGCATGTGTCTATTTCAACTGCTTCAGCGGTTGCAGCGCCAAAATTTAAATAATGTATAGCCTGAGTTTGTGGCATCATATCTTTGAGAGTAATGTGCCACCAAATCTTGTGATGAAAACCCCGCCGAAAAGGCCAGGAAAACCATTTGTGTGCAGACTCTCAGATGACCCTATTACGAGTCACCTTGGAAAGTTTCCAGCCAGCTGACTCGATGCTGGCTTTCCATATGCCGTGTGTTGGCCGACTCTTGCCGGCCGTTGTGACGATGACCTGTGACGATAGGGCCAACTGGACTGGAAGCACGTGCCGGGCGACAAGCCGTCTCACTCCCTGCACATACCGACTCCGGCCGAGTTCCAGTTCGCCGTGTCGGCGAACCGCGGCGACATCAGCAGCGGCATGGTCTGGTCCCAGTGCACCATCCTCGCCAATGGAGGTCAGTACAGTCTGGTACCGCTCCTGATCAGTGTGGGTTAGTACAGCCCGGTGCAGCTCCTCGCCGACGGCGGTCGCGATAGCTCAATCGGTAGGAGTTTGATTTTTATCGTAAGACCGTGGGTTCGAATTCCACACCAGGTGGGTCCACCCGCAACCAGTCGGTATAAGAGTTTGGCGATGATATGCGGCCTAGTAGTCGAGTGCATTTTAAAAGAACACAGGGAGTGTCCTCGCGACAGGTGGCTAGTGCCGTCTGGTGCTGCTCCTCACCACTGGTGGCCAGTGCTGGTCATAAATAGCGCCAGACTGGTGTTGGATAGCATTCGAGGGGTGTGGCAACGACGGTCATTAAGCGTGTAAAAGTATTTTTGTGGGTTGATCTTGGTGGGGATTTTGGTAAAATTTGAAGTCAGGTTATGCAATAAAGATACAGGAAATATAATATCGGTGTTCGGAAGAGGAAGAAGAGCCTTTGGTTCTTTAACGACTCCTTCAACTGCCAGGTCATATAGCGTAGCCAACCGTTCAGGCTGATTGGTCGCGGGTGGTCTCGGTAATCCCGCCGGTTGCTGGATGCGAGCCCACAATCTCACGATCAAGAGTCAGGCTCCCTAACGACTGAACTACCGCGGCCCATGCCTCGATGTTTATAAATATATTTTTTAATATGCCTTTTTACATTGTGATGTGCTTGGCACTGGTTTGAGCGGCATTTGCCAACCGCTGTTGTTTCCGTGTAAAACACACCACGCGCATTTCCTATATAGCTTGCACTCAACAGTGCAAGCACCAGGCAAACGACCCATCTCTCACCACAAATGTGTTCGTGATGTGATGCAGGTGGAATTGTGGCGAAGGAAACGTCCATGCGCTGAGAATATAGTGTGAACGAAGCCGGCGTGCAGACAGTAATCTCACCGCACGAGTAATTAGCATACGACAAAGGCAGAATACTGTTCACATGTTTCCGACGTGAAGGATCCACCAAGTTAACTAATGTATGCAAAGGCCAGTAAATGTATTAATCAACATGAAGAGTACGGCCGGTTTTCTTTTCTGTCGTATAATAATGATTGAAAGGCCTCATGCGCTTGCCTTGTCACACAAGATATCTTGTGGACAACTGCGTTTGATTCCGGGAAATTTAATAAATCCGATAAAGACTGGTTCCGGACGAATTGTTTTTTTCGTGATCGTGTGTCGCCTACTGGTATGGAGAACATTGTACTTCTTTACTACTATATATATATATATATATATATATATATATATATATATATATATATATATTCACTTTCATTCCCACAATCGACCGTCGCCAGAGTTGAATGTGGCTCGTCATTTCGATAGGACAAGGCTGTACTCGAAACGCCAATACACTGCACGTATGGTCAAACTTTATCTGAACGTATGCAGTTTTGGCGTGTGTTGGAACCGATGCACTGAAGCTGTGACGACACACGTGTTGTTCACCACAGCGCACCCACGTGGCGAATGCTGCGGGACGCTCTGATCCGTGTCGACACTGTGTGTCGGACTGATAACGCTGGTGTACGGACTGTCGTGCCGATCCATTGTCATTATGTTGTTCACGAAGCGTGCCGCATGGGCGCTGCATGGCCACTACAGGCGATGCGCCTACACTGCAATGAACAAACGACGTGTGCCCTGGGTGTTGGTGTGACCGGACTGTATCGAAGTGCGGTGGGTACGGTTGGCGTGACCGGACTGTATCGAAGTGTGGTGGGTGCGGTGCGTGACCGGACTGTATCGAAGTGCGGTGGGTGCGTGCGTGACCGGTACTGTATCGGAGTGTGGTGGGTACGGTGCGTGACCGGGGTGTGCACGACGTCCGCAGAGAGCATCCAGCTGGGCGAGGTGTACGTGAAGAGTCGCAGCGACCGCCGGCTGACGCTGGCCTGGAACGAGGAGTGCGCCAACCGGGCGGCCGTCCAGTCCTACCTGGTCTACTACTGCCTGATGGTCGACGGACACTGCCAGGGTGAGCGTGCGCGGCCCGCCCGAGTGTCGCTGACCGGGCTGAGCGTCGCTGATTGAGCTGAATGTCACTGACCAGGCCGAGTATGGGCGCAAAATGACTAGATGTCGACGCGCCCTAAACTCCAATCCACCACCACCACTGACCAGGCCGAGTGCCGGGTTTGGACGGGCTGAGTGTCACTGACCTGGCTGGATGATGGGGACGGGTGGCGTGGATGACTAGCCGGGTCGAGTGTCTGGGACGGACGGGATGAGTGACTATCCGGACTGAGTGTCGGGGACGGACGGGATGAGTGTCTAGCCGGGTCGAGTGTCTGGGACGGACGGAATGAGTGACTATCCGGACTGAGTGTCGGGGACGGACGGGATGAATAACTAGCAGGACTGAGTGTCGGGGGCCGACGGGATGAGTGACTAGCCTGGCTGAGTGTTGGGGACGGACTGACTGAGTGCGGTCTGCGCGCCGGAGACGTGCCGGGATGTGGGAGGGGAGCTGCACATATAATTAGCGACTGTAGAGGTGAGTCAACGCGTTAGCGCCCGTCCATCCCCTTCCATCGGGCACGCTCCGTGAGACAGCCAGCGTCCGCCGTGCACCCCGACCTCCGCCCGTACCACGAGCAGAGCCGACACGTCCGGCTGACGTATCGAGCCGGCCGGGTGTCGCCGGGCGTCTCCGGGCGCCTCCGGGCGGAGATCGAACCGAGCCGGAGCGGAGTGGTGCGGCTCGGTGGCAGCGCGAGCCAGACATTGCACTGTCACACACGCGTCGGCCGTAATTCAGAAGCTCGGTATTGACCCGTCACGTAGCAACGGCCGGTCGGGCTCGTACAGAGGGAGAGACGCCGCGGAACCCGGCATCGCCCTGCGGTCCGTCGGCACTCCGGTGCCGCGCTGATCTGACCTGATGTGATCTGATGTGGACAGCAGGTGATGGGACGTTAGGCTGACTTCACCTGACCCGACCTGACCTATGCGGCACAGAACAAGGCCTAGTGTGATATATAGTACTCAGTACTGCATTCACCTGATGCAGTCTGACCCCTATGGCAGAGAACGAGACCGGACTGGTGGTGGAGCGTCATGTGACCTGACCTGACCTGACCTGGCCGGCAGGCAATGAGACCCGGCTGACTGTGGACGGCGTGCACGGCTCGTCGGTGGACGTGACCGGACTGCGGCCCTACTCGCGCTACCGGCTCGACATGTCGGTGGTGTCGGCCCGCGGCGAGGGTCAGCGCAGCGCCTCGCTGACGGCCACCACCCTGCAGGCGCGCTCCGACTCGCCCGCCTTCTCCGAGGTGCGGCGCTCGCCCGACCTGGCCGTGTGACCGAGCATTGCTCGTCACGGGGCTGCACTACTAGCTAGTGATGGACTCGGTACCGTGAGCTAGTGCTGTCCTCGATACCGTAAGCTAGTACTGTCCTCTGTACCGTAAGCTGGTACGGGCCTCGGTACCGTGAGCTAGTACTGTCCTCGGTACCGTGAGCCAGTACTGGCCTCGGTACCGTGAGCTGGTACGGACCTCGGTACCGTGAGCTAGTGCAGGCCTCGGTACCATGATCCAGTGCAGGCCTCCGTACCGTGAGCTAGTACTGGCCTCGGTACCGTGAGCTAGTACAGGCCTCTGTACCGTGAGCTAGTACTGTCCTCGGTACCGTAAGCCAGTACTGTCCTCGGTACCGTGAGCTAGTACAGCCCTCTGTACCGTGAGCTAGTACAGGCCTCTGTACCGTGAGCTAGTACTGGCCTCTGTACCGTGAGGTAATGCTGGCCTCGGTACCGTGAGCTAGTACAGGCCTCTGTACCGTGAGCTAGTACAGGCCTCTGTACCGTGAGCTAGTACAGGCCTCTGTACCGTGAGCTAATGCTGGCCTCGGTACCGTGAGCTAGTGCAGGCCTCGGTACCGTGAGCTAGTACTGGCCTCGGTACCGTGAGCTGGTACTGGCCTCGGTACCGTGAGCTGGTACTGGCCTCGGTACCGTGAGCTAGTACTGGCCTCGGTACCGTAAGCTAGTGCTGGCCTCGGTACCGTGAGCTAGTACTGGCCTCGGTACCGTGAGCTAGTACAGGCCTCTGTACCGTGAGGTAATGCTGGTCTCTGTACCATGATCCAGTGCTGCCCTCGGTACCGTGAGCAAGTATTGATCTTGACACCGTAAGCCAATGCTGGATCGGATGTGACGTTTGTGCATGTATTTATTGTGCTACGTGCAATTTGTCGTTATAAATTATGTATTGTCTCGTACCAAGACCGTCGTGCATGACATTTTTTTGGGGGAGAATTCCGTTTCAGGCAAAGCACTTCATAATGTCATTGTCAGATTTATATCCCCGTATGTTATGGCTACCTCGACCAGACCGGACCGCCCCGACCCGGAATGGCCGGTGACCTGGCCTGACCTGACCCGACTTGTGCCATCAGATTACCGCGGTGAACAGCACCAGCCTGCACGTGCAGTGGACGCCGCCGCGTCTCTCCAACGGCCCGCTGCAGCACTACACGCTGCGCGTGGGCTCCCGCTCGGCCACACTGACGGTCAACCAGACCGAGCTGACCGTGTCCGGTCTGCAGCCGTACACCAAGTACAACGTGTCGCTGTGGGCGTGCAACGCCGTCTGGCAGACGGTCGGCTGCTCGGTCCCGGCCTCCACCATCTCGCAGCCCACCGTGGAGGGAGGTGAGCGCCGGCGGTCGACGTCCGGGAGTGTGGTCGCGCGCCGTGTTCTGGTCTCGCCGTATGGAAAGGACGTGGGAGTAGCAATCTTGCAAACTCGAGTAGAGGCGTTGTTTGTTTTTAATCGGAGCCTCGCTGCTGTTCATGTCTGGGCGCAAAATGGCAGCCTTCTTAGTCAATGGGTTTTGAAACTAAAATACTCAATAACCCAGGAGACACCACAAGGTGGCTGGTGGGGTGGCAATGTGATCGGTGCTCTGCGAACACTGACAGGCCATTTTGGTGCTACTTGCCAACTCGTCGTATTGGTCAAGCCGTTCAGTCGATGAAGATCGCACCTCGTACTACTTCCCAACTTCCGTTTGTGCACTTCTCCATGTTTCCTAATCCCGTCATGTGGCCCTTGTCGGACGTTCTGCCTCGTGACTGCTGCCTCGTGTCCGTCGCTTGCTTCCTAATCCCGTCATGTGGCCCTTGTCGGACGTTCTGCCTCGTGACTGCTGCCTCGTGTCCGTCGCTGCCGTACCGCCGTCTGACCCGCACCGCTCCGTGCCGTCAGCGCCCAGTCAGATGGAGCCGCCGCGCACCCAGCTGCTGAACGCGTCTGCGGCTCGCGTGTGGTGGAAGCTGCCCGACGTGCTGGGCGGTCCGCACCCCGTCTACACGCTGCGTGTGGTCACCGAGCGCGACGGAGTGAACTACACCGACGTGGTCGAGCTGCCCGGTGAGTGGCGCGGCGGGTGACGGTGACGGTGACGGTGGTGTGGTCGGTGGCTGTGTTATGGTCGATGACGGTGACGGTGACGGTGATGGTGTGGTCGGTGACTGACGGCGATGGCGATGGTGATGACGATGATGGTGATGACGATGGTGATGGTGATGGTGACGAAGACGAAGACGGTGACAAAGACGGTAACGGTAACAGTGGTCCAAGCTGCTGAGACTGTGACTGGACTTTGGCACACATCCATAATTAAGTACACTGGACCGAGTTGAGTTGTAATTGGCTTTCCTATTTCTGACATTTCTGTACTTCCGCGAAAATTGAACGCAATGTGTATGTCACGTGCCGCCAAAAAATAACGCGGTTCCTGTTGATTTCCGGAAGTTCTATGTTGCTGTGTCTGAACCATCTGAGTACCATAGCCCACAGCTCCCAGCTCTCACCCTGGCTCGCCAAACGTCCGAAATGGCGCCTGCACTACTATCCAGATTTGTCGAAGCATTAGTGACGGAGTTGTTCGCACATGCGATGCTGGTAATATTCGGAATTTTGCCTCCACTGTGTTGTATGGAATGCAATGTTTTGACAAGCTGCTTTGCTACAATGACCATGTAATCTCATACGCCCTAAAACCAAAACCCAGTGACCAGCTGCTTTTCCGGTCGTCGTCAGGTGTTTGGCGTTGTGAAAGGTACGGATTGGTCAACTTCTGGGCGGGCCATATACACTATGTGTACATTGGGGCCTTTGTCGGTAATATGGTTTGAGCCCAGGCCTCTGGATAAAAATCCCGACGTCTCGCCAACTACGTTACTCAGGATTACAGCTTATCCTATGTAAAAAGGCATATTATCCAGCTCCGCTGATGGTTTTCCCCAGTTCCAACACCCATATTGGGTTGATAGGAATGCTTAGCTTGCTGGTGGAATTAGTGGCCAGGACTAGGTCGGCCGCTGAGCCTTTCAGTGAGGTTCTTTCTCCTGGATGCTCTCGTGGTCCCATTGCAGAACATCCCATCCCGTTCTTTCACTTCAATTGGTAATGGCGTCTAGTTTCTCCTTTAGATAATCTACAATTGCATGGTGTGTTGCATGGTACTCGTATCAAGGAGAAATGATATGCACACACCGGAAACCAGGATGAATAGGCACAAAGCAGCAACCACCCGAAGCGATCATGAACGACCGAGCGTTGCTGACTGTTTGACCGGACGGCAGCCGTCTATCATGGGATTGCCCACGTCCTGGAGGCAGAACCCCACTTGAGACTACACTACATCGCAGAAGCGGCGCGCATGGCTGTCCACTGTGACCAGCAATCCAAGCGTTGGCAACCGATATGGTTGCGAGTGACCTGTAAAATATAGCAGGGATCTGACAATATACACTTAAAGCATACGATTAGTTGTTCTCAGCGGCGCAGTTAGTGAGGCAGCGGGCGTCTGATTCGTAAACCCGGTTTCGAATCTCTAACGCCAAAAAGGCTCCGACATGTTCGGTTCAGAGGAAATAGCAACCGATGCATGCTGGCCAACAACGCACACCTGACGAGACCGGAGAAGCGTCCGATCAAGACGTTTTGATCCATCCAACACACCTGACAAGGACAACATTCCAGTTGTCTGACCGCATTTCACCGTGTACTCGCCTGAGCCGGACGTTGTGTTGTGACCGCCGTCCCTCTTCCACAGCCGGCCGCCAGGTGGCGGACGTGCCGGTGCCCGAGTGTGAGCCGGGCTCGCCGTCGCAGCGCCACCTGTTCTGGGTGCGCGCCGCGGTGCACGCGTCGTCGGCGCAGCTGGAGGGGCCCTGGTCCGAGTCGGCCGAGCAGAAGTGTGTGCTCACCTCCGACTGGCCGACGGCCACCATCGTGGCGGTGGTGGTGGGCGGCGCCTTCCTCATGATGCTGGTCGTGCTGGTCTTCTTCCTGGTGTGCAGCCGCACCAAGCGCAAGCTGACCGAGATGCGCAACCTGGGCGTCAACCTGCCGCCGGGCCTGGAGCGGCTGGAAAAGCCGCCGCTGGCCGCCTTCCCAGCCGAGCGGCGGCCCGGCGACGGCCACAGCTACGGCCGGCTGATGAGCCAGGCGGCCGCCGGGTCCGACCGCGCCGCCGCCGCCGCCGGCTTCGGCGAGCCGGTGAGTGCGCACACACCTGTGTGTGCCGGGCGGGAGAGGGTCGATACTGGCGCCTCTGGGTCAGTCGCCGCGGTCGATACTTGTATCTCCGCATCCACCGGGGGTCGGGGTGGGCGGGGGTTAATGCGGTTCCGGCTTCGCCGGAAACGGGGTCAGCGTCAGTACGTCCAGGTCAGCTGGGGATCGATGTTACAACCTCTGGTCACGCGGGATCAGGTTCACGTGTTGCGGGCAGACCGGGGGCGGACGACACTGTCTACGGTGTGGACGGTGATGGCGTTTTCCTCGGTATCATGCGCGATCACAGCGCGTGTGAGGACCCACATGTTAGATGGCGCAGGGCTAGGTGTGGTCAGATGTTTGGCTCCGGCAGCAGGCACGGTTTAGGTGATCTGTCATTTTAGTACAACAGCAACAGCGCGATCTGTTATTTTTTAGTACTGTTATTTTAGTATCCGACTCGTCGGGCTTCGAGGGTCTTGTGAACGGTATACAGACTCCCTCCCGTACTGGTTATCATCGCAACGCACGTCGTGTCGACATAATATTTTCTACCCTGAGCCGGAAAATATTCCGCAGGACCGATGCGTTTCAAATAAGGTGCACGAGTGCACGAGTGCGCCGGTTATAGAGAAAAGCCCCTGATAGATATGTTGTGAATAACGGGTAGAAGTTGTTTTCTTGCACATTACGACCGTACGCAAGGGTCCAATTGGTTTCTTGAGTGTGGCATGGCCCATGAAATTGTAGAGGTCGTGGTAACTTTGCGCGTTGGGCTTCTGATCGTAAGATCGTGAATTGGACTTCCACAACCGGCGAGATTACCGAGTCCACGTGCGACCAATCGGCGTGATAGGTTGGCGACGCCAACTGACCCAGCAGCCGAATGCGTCGTAACAATCCAACGTTCTTCTGGTGGTTGTGACGTGTCTGGCATGTGTGGCGTTGGTGTTTGGGACGTGGCTGACGTATCGCCTATGGTGTTTGGGACGTGGCTGACGTATCGCCTATGGTGTTTGTGTCACGGTTGGCGCCTAGGTGTCCGGTGTATGTGAGGTGGATGTTTGTTCCACAGTTGGTGTATGTGAGGCGGATGTTGTTTGTCCCACAGTTGGTGTTATGTGAGGCGGATGTTGTTTGTCCCACAGTTGATGCTATGTGACGTGACTGTTGTTTGTCCCACAGTTGGTGTAATGTGACGTGACTGTTGTTTGTCCCACAGTTGGTGTAATGTGACGTGACTGTTGTTTGTCCGACAGTTGGTGTAATGTGACGCGACTGTTGTTTGTCGACAGCTGCTGCAGGACGACTCAACACGGGAAGAGTGTGACGTCGAGGCCGGGGACGGAACGCCTGCGCCCACGGACAGCAATAGCTGCTCGTCCAGCGCCACCAACTACACAGACTCTGGCGCCGAGTGTGACAAAGTGAGGCGCCACATGTGGCAGGAGGGCGACACCCGCCGCTGCTACTGTTTAGTCAGCTGCCCGTTGTGGCTCGGTCATATCAGCGAATGTTCAAGTTTGGAACTTTAGGTGGAAAAGTACACAAAGCTGAACAAACAAACAAAAAAAACAAATAATTGAGGTTTTTTTAAATCTGCGTTTGCACTTATTTGTATCACTTCTGTTCGGAGCCATCATTGTAATGTTAAATCTTACATATCAATTTTCTGGTTTGTAGTTCTGTTGAGGGCTAACCTATAAAGCAAATATAGTGCATGTCTGTTATGTATGCACAACTTAACTAATATCAACAAGGTATGGCATTTTCATTTTGTGATTCAGAACCCAAAATAAATTTGGCTCACTGGGTGATGCTGGCACACTGGAAACGTTCCGTATGGTGCTGGTTTTCCGGCTCTTTGGATGGGAGGGTGAGTGGTTGATAGCATGGGAGTTGGAGGTTGTTGCACCAGCCCAGTCAGGCTGCGGTGAAGGTGCCGTTGGGTTTATTGCTGCCGGCTTCGATGGCTGTCCGCGGGCGTGCTCGTAAGTTGGCTTTGAGCCGACCTGTGGGTGTTTGGCGTTGTCACTGACACGCTACGTCATTGAACTCCAAGGAAGAGACGCCTTCCGTGTTGTGGGTCGCCGTGCCGTGTCGCTAACTGCCGCCGTCCATGTCGACAGGCTGTGTCATCGGCGACCTTCAATCAGTTCCAGTGGCCGTCTGTGGAGGCGCCCAAACTGACGCCATACGTTCAGGTGGGCGGGCCCGAGGCTACGGCGGCGGCGGCGGCCGGCCCGGCGCCGCCCTACAGCAAGTTCTCGCCATACGTGGACGCCAAGGCGATCCAGGCGCTGATGGCGCGCAGTCTGGAGTCGCTGCCGGCCGACGGCGGCAGCTGCGCCGTGTCGCGCTCGGAACCCGACCTGACGACAGCCGGCGAGCCGGCGCCGCTGCCCTACATCCAGCTGGGACAGCGCTCCAGCGCCGGCTACGTCAGCATGGCGTCCGACGACGCGCTGCAGCCCAAACAGGCATCGCCGCCGACGGCCAAGCCCGAGCTGAAGCCGTACGTGACGCTGGGTCCGCCGCCGCCGCCGGCGTCGGCCTCCGGCTTCCCGCCGTACGTGCTGGCCGGCCCGCCGGCCGACGGTCCCACGCCGGTCGCGTCGTGCTCGCCGGCGCACGCCACCACCGTCTCGCCAGCCACCTGGGCGCGGCCGCGCGCGCAGGAGGTGCACTCTGCGCCCACGGCGCGAGCCGCGGGCGCCGCCGAGCCGCCGGCGCGCCAGGTGGCCAGCGCAGGCTACGTGCTGCACGACAAGGCGCGACCGGGCGGCATCGAGCTGCGCGACATGCCCGCCTCCACCGTCACCAGCGGCTACGTGTCGCAAGAGGCGCTGGCCGGCGCCGCCGGCGAGCCGGTGCTGTCACCTAAAAAACTGCCCACCGTCGCGTCGTCGCGCGACCCGTACTGTCGCGTGGTCACCTCGCACCAGGGCCCGCCCGACCTGGGGCCCAACGTGTCGATGGTGTGAGCCGGCCGCCGAGCGGGCGCAGTCCAGTACAAAGGGCGGACGGCCGCGCGTCGCCGGCGAATCAGGGTGCACTCGGAGCGCGCCGCTACTCAGTATGTGTACGTGTTGTGTGGCGGAGCGTGCGGCCCGCGGTCGGCGCCGGCCTGGGGCGCCGTCGGCCGGTCGCTGTCTTGTGATATGTCGTATTTACCTGTTGTTACCGGGCGGCCGCAGCCGACACTATGATTGTTTTGCTGGCAGCCGGCGCGGACGCGGCGCTGTCCCGCCGCCGGTGTCGTGTACATAGTCGCTGTCGCGAGCTGCCTCTCGGCGCCGCCGCTGGCGTTGCTCAAGGAGAGCTCACCGTGCACGAGCGTGGGCGGGCGGCGCGCGCGGCCCAGTCGCGGCGGCCGCGTCTATTTTTGCTACGGGTGGCTTGTGTGTGGCGCCGGAGTGCCGGACTGGCTTCTAGTCGTGTTTGGTGTGTTGGCGCTCGGCCACCTCGCCGCCGTCGGGCGCCGTGCGACGCGCTCGCTGCCTCGCTGCCAGTACACTAGGCTCGCTGCTGTGCCGCTCCCAGCTACTCTGTACTCTGAGACGGATTAACACTGCTGATCGGTTTTCCAATACATGCCCGACCTTGGCGGCTGTGTGAGCTGGCGCGAAAGCAGCGCGTTGGTGGGGCAGCCAGCATTCCCGGAACGGACGAATATTGGAATGTGTGGGGATCGCTCGTGCGGTTCATTTCAGTCTATGCTCCAGCCTACTCGTGATCGCCCTCAGTACAGTCGGCGCGTAATGACTACCAGGTTATATAGCCTGATCTGAGTTACTCAGTTTGCGCGCTAGCTGAATAAGACACTGTCTGGTCTCTCTCGGAGCTTTTGTGGAGAGTTCAATGGTTCACATCGACCCTGGCAGTCGGTTTTGGAAATCTGTTAGATGCACACGGTTAAGCGATAGTTTTGCAACTAGTAATTCGTCGTTCATAGGTACTTGACTCAGGTGATCTACTGCAACATTTCACTGTCTGCAAGAGGTTGCAGCTCAATCTTTTCACCTAGGTACGCTGGGTGAGCGGATATTGAACGCACAGTTAAGCACGATATCAACGAAGGTGAACTTGTAGAATAACAGCGTGGCCCTGCACTGCACTTGATAAGACTATGTAGCATGCATGTGCCACCGTCACTTGATTAGACTCCCGTCCATGCCAGCGTCTTCCAGGGACTTTCCTCTCCTTTATCTTCCCGTGGTGAGCCACCACATTGGATCAAAAGAGCAGCGAGTAACGGCCAAGTGACTGTATGCAACGTATTTTCTGACAAGTATGATGGAAACAAAAAAAGACGCAGATGGACACAAAATCGACCAGAAAACACCTCTTCATTGACAATGATGCAACATTGACTCGGAGCGCTGACGCCTCTGTAGAGCACGGCCTGTGGCCGTGCTACCACCGCTGCCACCTATACCGCCACTTCCCTGAGCGGTCCGTCCACCTGCCTGGCCCCGCCAACACCGCTGCCACCTATACCGCCACCTCCCGGAGCGGTCCGTCCACCTGCCTGTGGCCCCGCCAACACCGCTGCCACCTATACCGCCACCTCCCGGAGCGGTCCGTCCACCTGCTTTGTGCCGATGCCGTTAGGGGCGCTGCGTTCGGCCCACGACCTCAGCACGTAGGCCTGCTGCCCGGCTAGTGCCTGGTCGTTGTGCGCCTGGTACTTGTGGCGGAACGAGGCGAGCGGGTAGAAGGTCTGGGTGTGGGCCGAGATGTTGCCCGTCGTGTGGCCCTCGCGCGCTGCGCCCTTGGGCGTCAGGTCCACGAACCTGGGGGCAGGGCGTACAGCGTCGCAGGCGGAGTCCGATGTTGGCAACGGGACGGGCGGTACCAGTGGGAAAACTGATAGGGTGTCCCAGGTCCTATCCAATTAAAAAATTGTGTGTTCACAATATCCAAATTCTCCAATGGTGCCAATACTGGGCTCTTCTTTCATTTCATGCTACATGGGTTTCAACATACCCAAAAATGTATGGGAATCTGTTCTCGCATGTCTGAGGGTTAATGTCAAAAGATGATGTAAATATGAAAAGAGGAGCTTTTAGGGTGCTGTTTGAAAATTATTGGTGAGGCATTCAATCGACATGTGTTAAGAGGGATCAAGGGAACATGACTGACTAGCTAGGGTAGATAGGCATGGATAGGTGTGTGGGATGTTGGTGGATGGTTTCTTTAGGATGTGGTGATGGTTGGGGTCGGGTTTTTTACCGGGCTTATTATATGTTCTATTTACAGGCTTAACTGGATGGACCCTTGTGGCTCTAAGTCTAAACACTTTGCGCTGTATGACCGAAGCAGTCGAAGCGCCCCTAAGCCCAAATAACTAACCAAAAAAGTATAAACACTTTATGACTAAATAATTAAGCAATTCCAAGCCAAGGCCGGAAACGCTTCCATGACCGCGGAGAACTCCAGGTTAGCATTGGGGAACTCGAGGATAGCGCATCACCCTCCTTACCTGTCTTTATAATCAGTGCAGAAGGAGCGCGAGTCCAACTGAAGGTGCTTTATCGGGTTGTTGGAGTGAAATCCTGAACTGCTGATGAGGGTTGGTATCAGATGGTCCTTCGTTTCCTGCTCAATCGGGTTGCCGAAGTCAAACTGGTATTTCCTGAGAACAAGTACGTGTGCTTTCAGCATGGTAGCAACATGAATTGATTGAGGTAGAGCATTGATGCGAAGGACAAATATCAGAAGGGACATACAAAACTCAGCTCCCTCCACTGATATTGCATGTGCTGGACTCCGTGGGGTCGTGGATATGTATATATATATATATATATATATATATATATATATATATATATATATATATATATATATATATATATATATATATATATATATGTACATATATATGCACACATATATGCATATATATATATATGCATAGTATATACATGTGTATATATAGTACACATATTCATAGTATACATTATACTTATATGTATATATATATACATAGGATATATCGCCAAGTATGCCGTAATTGTATTGGTAGGTGAATCCTAGGTATATCGGTAGGCAAAATGCGGATATATCGTAAGTGTATCAATCGATGCACGAGACGATATCCTCGTATCATAGGTATGTGGGTGGTAATGGCGTAGGTGTATGGTAGTTGTGTTGGCATGTATGTCGCAGTTGTATTGGTAGGTGTAGCGCGGCTGTATTGATAGTTATATCGTAGTTACATTGGTAGGTGCATCTCAGGTACATCAGTAGGCATAGTGCTGGTGCGTTGTAAGCGTATCGATAGGTATGTCGTAGGTACACTGGTGCTGAACCCCAATGGATGTGTTACCAGGCATACGGTACAGCTGCAATGGCAGTGCGTTGGTCTCGTACGGTGCCAGAGTGCTGGCATGGGAACTAGTCTTGCCTCGGCAAGACTGGTATGGGGGAATATAGTGGACAGCATGAACTCACGCATAACATCGCATGCCCGTTCAGCTCCAGGGTGGGGCTCAGGTATTGGCGCTGGCGTCACGTACGGTGCGGGATGGTGTGACGTTGGTGTGACGTGGGGTGCGGAGTTGTACGACGTGGCGATCCGATAGTCCAGTGGGTGGCACGTTTGTATCGTAACCGTAGGGACTGGGTTCAAATATCGCTTGCTGCTTGGGCTTCGGCTCCTTCACGACCACCCCGCGTGAGATTGGCGACGCGAAACGGCCTGCACAGCTGCGTGCATCGTGAATGACCCCGATGTGTTCAGGGCCGACGAGATGACTCAGGGACGGTTGACTATCGTATGAGCCGGGATGCGGTATGGGTATGCGACTCAGTTGTGGAGTCGAAGGGCTCTTCAGCCCAAATAACTAATTGAGGTGACTCTCACGAGATGTTGTACGCCCCTAGGGTGCTATCATTTACGTGACGCTGTACGCCGGTACGGTGCTATAATTCACATGATGTTGTACGCCGGTACAGCGCTACAATTCGCGCGAGTATGTACGACAGTATGGTGCTACGATTCAAGTGATGCACGCCGGTGCGGTGCTATAATTCGCGTGAGGGTGTACGCCGGTACGATGCTATAATTAGCGTGAGGGTGTATGCCGGTACGATGCTATAATTAGCGTGAGGGTGTACGCCGGTACGCTATAATTGGCGTGAGGCTGTACGCCGGTACGATGCTATAATTAGCGTGAGGTTGTACACCGGCATGGTGCTGTAATTGGCGTGAGGCTGTATGCCGGTACGATGCTATAATTAGCGTGAGGGTGTACACCGGTACGCTATAATTGGCGTGAGGCTGTACGCCGGTACGGTGCTATAATTAGCGTGAGGCTGTACGCCGGTACGATGCTATAATTCGCGTGAGGATGTACGCCGGTACGGTGCTATAATTAGCGTGAGGGTGTACGCCGGTACGATGCTATAATTAGCGTGAGGATGTACGCCGGTACGATGCTATAATTAGCGTGAGGGTGTACGCCGGTACGATGCTATAATTCGCGTGAGGGTGTACGCCGGTACGATGCTATAATTAGCGTGAGGGTGTACGCCGGTACGTGTTTGGGTACGCCGGTACGATGCTATAATTAGCGTGAGGGTGTACGCCGGTACGATGCTATAATTAGCGTGAGGATGTACGCCGGCATGGTGCTGTAATTGGCGTGAGGGTGTACGCCGGTACGATGCTATAATTAGCGTGAGGGTGTACGCCGGTAGTGCTATAATTAGCGTGAGGGTGTACGCCGGTACGATGCTATAATTAGCGTGAGGGGTGTACGCCGGTACGATGCTATAATTAGCGTGAGGGTGTACGCCGGTACGATGCTATAATTAGCGTGAGGGTGTACGCCGGTACGATGCTATAATTACGTGAGGGTGTACGCCGGTACGATGCTATAATTAGCGTGAGGGTGTACGCCGGTACGATGCTATAATTAGCGTGAGGGTGTACGCCGGTACGGCTATATATAAGGTGTAGCCGGTACGATGCTATAATTCGCGTGAGGATGTACTCCGTACGATGCTATAATTAGCGTGAGGATGTACGCCGGTACGATGCTATAATTAGCGTGAGGGTGTACGCCGGTACGATGCTTAATAATTAGCGTGAGGGTGTACGCCGGTACGATGCTATAATTGGCGTGAGGGTGTACGCCGGTACGATGCTATAATTAGCGTGAGGGTGTACGCCGGTACGATGCTATAATTAGCGTGAGGGTGTACGCCGGTACGATGCTATAATTAGCGTGAGGGTGTACGCCGGTACGATGCTATAATTAGCGTGAGGGTGTACGATGTATAATAGCGTGAGGGTGTACGCCGGTACGATGCTATAATTAGCGTGAGGATGTACGCTGGTACGGTGCTATAATTGGCGTGAGGTTGTACGCCGGTACGATGCTATAATTCGCGTGAGGATGTACGCCGGTACGGTGCTATAATTAGCGTGAGGATGTACGCCGGTACGATGCTATAATTAGCGTTCTAGAGGATGTACGCCGGTACGATGCTATAATTAGCGTGAGGGTGTACGCCGGTACGCTATAATTCGCGTGAGGCTGTACGCCGGTACGATGCTATAATTCGCGTGAGGTTGTACGCCGGTACGATGCTATAATTAGCGTAATGTCGCCGTGAGGTGTACGCCGGTACGATGCTATAATTAGCGTGAGGGTGTACGCCGGTACGATGCTATAATTCGCGTGAGGGTGACCGGTACGCTATAATTGGCGTGAGGCTGTACGCCG